>OY856412.1:1225920943-1226520943 GCA_963693085.1 Alisma plantago-aquatica
CATCAACCGTTGTCTGTGGTGCTGCACCAGGAGGCTGGTGGAGATGACTGTTTGACTACTGCCTAAAGAAGAAGCACGATGCTACTACAAGGGTAATGTCGCTAGACTTACTCTAGGACCAGCTATAACCTTGCAACTTTTCCTTCTTAGAGACATTGTTGTTGACACGATCTTGCTATTTTTTAGAAATAGACATTCTTTTTGTTTCCGCTACCTATATATGTGTCCGATTTCCCTACAGTGGTATCATAGCCACATCAATTTATGGTGTATCTAGGATTTGAATCAATATGATCAGATTTATTTTATTGCATACAATGTGAATATCAAACTGGTTAATGTGCATATCTAATTAAATTCCGCATACGACTCCAAAAACTAATATATATATATATATATGTATGTATGAAATTTACATGTGTTACTCTAAAAGTTAGTTTTGACGGTGGATGTGAAGCATGGTTATGGCCAATAACCCTAGATCTATGTGTCCATGGTTGTGGTTGTTTATACCTATTTATATCATAGTTTGCATATCGAGTCTTTCTTTCTCTTCTAAATGTAAATTAATGTTCTTCTTCCTATTTCCCCTTAAATGTAACTCGAGGTTTTTGTTGGTATGTATGCCCAGAGAGCCAATCATGTGATGATTGTAATGGCATAACTTGTAAAAATGATTTGATTATTAATAAAGGCAAGCTTCCAATTTATTTTGTTTAATTTAGTTATGAGATAATGATGTAACATTACAAATATCTAGAGAATAATATTACCCAATGAAGTATGTCTTCAAGTATTAGCCTTGGGAAATGAGATCATATGGATGTTAAGAGTACATATATATATTCTCATTAAGTCCCTGATTAGTTGTTATTACGGAAGGGTGATAGACAACAATAAAACATAAGATCAGAGTGTGGGTTGGTTGATGACATAATCTCACTGGTCATGATATGGCTATATCAAACCAAGCACATAGATACATGTTAGAGAATAGTGTATCAGACAGACCCACCGTGAGACTGACACATGGAAGCCATTTTCATGGAAGTCATAGTCATTTCTCGTAGTGATGGTGGTGGCGTGGTTCTTAGACCTAAAATCACTACACTCATCACATGTTGTTGGGTACACTTTGGCATCATCAAATGTAGTCCTGAAACATGGGTTGTTATAACGGTGATGATTGGGTGACTTTGACACATGGGGATAGGGGTGAGCATTGGTCCAGAATCGAACCGGATTGGATCGAACTGGATCGGACCGAGGATCAATTTGTAAGAATTTATGGACCGTAGACCGGATCATTTCAAGGTAGGACCGGACTGGGACCAGACCGTTTTAAGGTAGCACCGATTCGGACCAGACCGTTTGGACCGTAATAAGCCTTTTTATTTTTTTTACAACTTATTTAGTTGTAAAAGGTAGATAATATTAGTTACTTTTAACAATTATATGACATTAATAGAAAATATTTATGCTACTAGTGCTTATATGTGTACTTTATTTGCACTTGTTACATAATGTATTGACAAATATGCATGTATTTCACATAAAAGTCGGCCTACGGTCTGGTCTACGGTCGGACCATTTTTGGACCAGACCGGACCGAAGACTGAGTTCACCAAAATTTGCGGACCGCGGACCGGACCGAACTCATTATGGACCGGACCGGACCGAACCAAACTGACTGGTCCGGTCTGGTTTTGCAGTCTGGACCATTATTTTCTCACCCCTACATGGGGATAGACTGTGAGTGATAGAAATGAGACTTTTCCCTCCTACTGGAGTGTGATGTCCTAGGCCTCACGATTAGCAAGATTGAGAATAGCATGGCCATGCACATGTGATTCAATATGTGATATTGAGATGACACATATCTTAGACTGTCTACTCTGGTTTAAGAAACAAGATTGGATGATAAATAGGGTGACTTCTCCATTCCTTGAGTTCAATCTGGACATCAGTGACAAAGTAACTATACAAGCACTGCAACACCATACATAGATTGTAGGTTGAAGTTGTTCCCCAACTTTCCATTTACTTGGGTAGCATTGATGTGACACTAGGTACCAATCATCACTTGTGATGTCTTAAGTTATTATGGAAATTCACTACCAATGTAATATGGGACCTATAGGGTCACACACAAAGATCTCGACCTAGAAGAGGAGTTTAATCTTAAATGACAATTGAATTAAGTACTAAAGTGTTTAGATATTTGATTCACACAACATCTAGGTTGATTGCATTGCCAAACACCCATCTCAAATGTTGAGATGGTCGTCTGGAGTGCCAAACAATCATTTCAAGTGTTGAGACGTGCGTCTGGGGAGTCAGACGTAATTTGAGTTGAAATTGGCTAAAAGATGAACCGACCCAACCGACTGGCTCGACTCGGGTTACCAAATGACTGTCTGGGAGATTGAGATGGTTGTCTCGCATGGACAAGATGGTCAATTTCGATCAAGTGAAGGTTCTATATATTTCCAAGTTTATTTTTCTTGCACATTACTTGTTGTGTAAGGAAATTAATGTCTAACAATAATGAAAATCAAATTGCCAATTTTGTATGCGATTGGGAAACTACAAAATAGTCATCTCGCAGCACGAGATGACCGTATCGCATGCCAGGTGTGCCAAATAGCCATTTTTGTGGTTGTAGGTGTGAAAATTTGAGATCTTCCAATCCCTTCCACTCCCGCATTGACTGGGAACCCCAACGCTGACCTCTACTATAAAGAGGGGTACCGGGGGCTCCCCAGAACACAACATAGACAATTGAGAATCAGTTTCTCTAACATTGTCCTCTCTGGTTGTTATAACCACGAGAGCCCAAGCAAGTTCTACTCAACTAGGGAGGAACAACAAGGGAGAGAGAAATTGAGATCATTATTGTAGGAGAGAAAGTTGGTGACTAGTACACCAACAGGAGGGACAACTCATTTTTATCTATTACAATAGGATAAAAGGAGTTCTAGATGGTCTGTGTGGACTTCTATAGAGGTGGGAGGCTGTTGTCTGCCGCTAGGAGGGCAACGTCTACCAACAATTTGTGACAAGAGGAGCTACTGAAGAAGATGAGGTTCGTGGCTGTAGTTCGTGGTGTAGACTAGGAGGCACAACAGTCTGATGAGTCCCAGTGCAACCGAGTTTCAGAGGTGCACATCTAAAATGATGAGGATTGTCGCTAGACTTGTTCTAATATTAGGTATATCCTAGAAACCATCCTTCCTACATTATAGTAATTGACATGATCTGTTGATTATGGGGAATATGATATATAGATTTTTTTGTTTCCGTTGCCTGCTCTGTAGCCATATTTCCCAATAGTGGTATCAGTGCCAACGTCAATATACTATATTATGGGATAAGTGATATGATAGGATTTTGGTTTTGTCATTCTATTATTGCATGCAGTGAGATTAATATCTTGTCAAATCCAATACCATGATAATCCCAAACTAACATATATATATATATATATATATATATATATATATATATATATATATATATACATGCAATTTACACACATCGCCCTAAAGGCAGTTTTGATGGTGGATGTGTAGCATGGTTATGAGCCTCTATCTTATCTTCTCAATGTAAAGTCAATTCTTTCCTACCTTTTCTCCCCTTGAATATAACTCGAGGTTTCTATATGATCATGTAAAAGTAGGATAGTTTATTTTCTTGTTATGATGAAGAAGATGACGTCCCGAAGACAAGCCAACAACATGGAGGACCAAGGAGGAATAGATGGACGAGCCAAACCGATCGACTGATGGACCCGACCAACCTACTAGAGGAGCCAAAATATGGTGGATCAATGGAACTAGATGACTGATGAGACGACCTAACAACCAGTTAGGATGCAAGCCGATCGATTCAAGAGTTGAACTGATCAATCCGGATCAGAGAGCACATATCTTCATCAACAACAAGTTTTGACATGGGATGTAGACCTAGATGACGTAATTCCTTGTGGCTCCAAGGAATTAAATTAGGCTGGTCATAACCATCACTTTCGTTTGATTGCATGTTTTTGTCGTGGGATATATCATGTATATAATACATACTATATATGTGGTGATTGGATAAAGTACTTGTATTTATACAAACTCCCTCGATTAATATACTAAGTCTTAGATGCCTTCCATTATCAACACACATAAAAGCTTGATCGACCAGACGTAGATTTGCACAAAGCATGGTGCGCCGTCTATCTCGTGGAAGTGTGATGGTAGATATGTAGATTTTCACAAAGCATGGTGCATATCTATCATGTTGTCTATTGGGTCAGGCTTAATTGGTGACTTGGAGAGCCCAAGACCAGAGGCATGCACATGATCATGGCTAAGAGTGGCACATATCATCTATCCAAGAGTTGCATATGATGTAATTGGCATGATGGACTACCGAAATAGTCAGGTTGTGGGCGATCGACAAAAGCAGACTCGTGACTTGATGAGATATGGATCTTGGCCTACTAGAATATTATACCCTGCAATATTTTGGATTGATATCAAGGGCTATCAATTAGATTAAAATAGTGAGAGAGTTAATAATTAAAAACATAATTCATATCATTAAATATTTTCAAAATCAAATCAAATCAAAAGAGTTTTTGGCAAATGCAAATTTTCTCTTGTAGAATCAAATGATGAACAAATCTGAATTGCAATTGGGCCTGAATAAGGACAAACTTGATGAGAGAAATCTCCATGAGTGGTTTTGGACATTGATAAGGGTTCTCAATGAAGAGTGCAAGCTCTACGTCCTTAACAAACTAGTGCTAGAAATACCTACTCCTGATGCACCTAGGGCACAAGTGGATGCTTACTGGAAGCATGCCAATGATGCCTTAGAGATAAAGTACCTTATTCTTAACTGCATAAACTATGAGTTGTGTGAGCAGTGTGAATACATAAGTGTTCTTGAGATGGTAACTCATCTTAGAAAAGTGACACTTGGTCTTACAAAGCAAGAAAGGGATGATATCTTGAAGGTGCTGCTTGAGTCAAAGCTGACAGAGGGAACCTCAGTAGAAGAACATGTGCTCAATATGATTGGACATGCATATCATCTTGAAGAACTAGGATTCACCTTAATCCAAGAGTTGGCCACTAATATGATTCTAAATACTATGCTAGAATCATATAGCCACTTTATTGCATGTTATCATGTGAATAATACAATTGGACAAATGTCAAATTGCTTGCCATGTTGATTCGTGTTGAAGCAAAATTGAAGAAGGACAAACCCATGATGTTTATCAGTGGAGCTGAGTCCAAGGATCAAAGCAATACCAAGAAGGGTTCTGAGGTCGAGCCCAAATCTAAATTTTCAACACTAAAGATAAGGAGAAAGAAAAGTGCAAGAGGATCTCATCCTTTGTACTTGAAGGCTTTCAGGAAGAAGAAGATGTGGGGATGGTGATCTCCACTTTAGGTATACACATTATTAAGATAAACCTATCTACTTCATCATCATGGAACTAGATACCAAATGTGGATCTCACGTATGTTCTCATATGCAGGATCTAAAAGGAAGTAGGCCGTTGGCAAAAGGTGAGGTGGAACTGCGAGTTGCTAATGGTGCAAGAGTTGCGGCCATCACAGTTGGAACCTATAGTTTATCTCTGCCATAGGTCTTATAACAAATTATAAGAACCACTATTATGTACTTGATATAAATAGAAATATCATTTCTATATCTTGTATGGACAAGGATGCATTTAAATTCCACATAAAAAATGGCTGATGTTCTATTTCAAAAGATGGGATATTTTATGGCAGTGCCCCAATTTCTTATGGTCTTTACTTGTTAGATCTAAAGACAGATGTATATAACGTTAATACCAAAAGACTAAAACTCAACAACTCATACAAAACATACTTTTGGCATTGTCGTCTAGAGCACATAAATGAGAATCACATTTCTAGACTCCATAAAGATGGTTATCTGGACTCTTTTGATTTCGAATCAATAGAGACATGTGAATTTTGTTTATTGGGAAAGATGGCTAAGACCCCTTTCACTGGTAATAATGAGAGGACTAATGATCTATTAGGACTCATACATATTGATGTGTGTGGACCTTTTAGAACAATCGCCAGAGGTGGGTACCAATACTTCATTACCTTCACTGATGACTTCAGTAGGTATGACTATGTTTATTTAATGAAACATAAGTCACAAGGTCTTGAATAGTTAAAGGAGTTTATGAATGAAGCACAAAACCAACTTGATAAAAGTATTAAAGCACTCCATTCTGATCGAGGTGGAGAATACTTAAACCAAGAGTTTGAGAACCTTCTTAGAGCCCATGGGATCGTATCCTAGTGGACTTAACATGGAACATATCAACATAATGGTGTGTCAGAAATAAGGAATCACACATTACTGGATATGATTGCGATCAATGATGAGTTTAGCTGAGCTTCCTACTACCCTCTGGTGGTATGCTCTAGAAACTAATGTGTTTACACTTAACCGAACACCATCTAAATTGGTTTAAAAGATACCATATGAGATATGGACTGGGAAGCATCCCAAAATGTATTTTATGGGGATTTGGGGGTTGAAGTTTATGTCAAGAAAATATTTCCTAAAAAGCTTGGCCCAAGATCTGATAAATGTCGCTTTGTTGGATATCTCAAAGAGACTGTGGTTACTACTTATATAATCCATCTGATAACAAAGTGTTTGTTTCCAGAGATTTTTTTTGGTGAACCTAGCGTGTTTCATATTCCATAACCAAAAACCTATGATTACAATAGAGTGATCCAGAGTAGATCACTAGAAAAGAAAAAACTATACAAACAAAAAAAGAAGAGGCTATCTATATAGACTATTGGTATCATTTAGGCTCAAATCCCAAATAGAATCTGCGCCACTTTCAAAATTGTAAAAGATCTTGTGATTTCTTTCACGCCGGATATAGTAAAGCACAATGATCACAGAAATTCTAGCTTCCCCATTGATCTTTAAAAGCTCAACTTTGGAGTTAGGACAGGAGCCAAAAATTGTAGAAAAATTCCTCCAAATATCAGTACTGAATCTGCAGTTAAAGAAAACATGCATTGAGTTTTAAGAATCCTCTTTGCAGATAGAACATCTCGACACAAAGCTGAAACCCAGCTTATTGAGATAGTCAATCTTGGATAGCTTGTTCAAGAAAAATTTCCAAAGGAAACAAGAACATCTCCTAGGAACTTTCCCCTTCCAGACCCAATCATACCATTCAACAATTGGGTTCTTAGCTCTGATAAGATTCCAGGCATCCTTAAGATTAAAAGAGACAAAATTGTCAATCAAGAAGGAATTTGCATGACCCTTTGGACTGGGTAGGCTTTGTAAAAAATAATCAAGCTTCTCAGAACCTCTGAGTTTTTGGGCAGACCAATCCCCATTACGGATACAACAACTAAGCTTCCCTCTAGCTTCATTTCCCATTCTGAGCATAAGTTATTGACCATCTATCACATCCAACAACCGTTTACCAGTAGGTATCCAAGGGTCCTTCCCTAAAAGAATGTCTTCACCATTGCCAATAGTAAACTTCACATGAGGAATTATCAAGTGTCTAGAATTAATAAGTTTCTTAAATAACCAAGTAAAGCTTGGTTTGCTCTTTACCGACCAAATAGAATCATTTTCAAGATATTTTATTGCCAGAGATATTACATTCCTAAAAAAGGAATTTATTTCTAAAGGAATCAATGGGAGGCAAGTAGAACTTGAAGAAGTTTGAGACCAATAGGAAAACATTGAATTGATAGATGTATAAGAGGAGCAAAGAGAATCACAAGATGTTGTGTAATATAAAATTCCTCAAGTTACATAGGAACCTCATAGATCTTATAGGACACACCTTGAGCCTAAAAGATGAAAATCTTATAACTCAAGAAGGCAATGAATCAGTCATAGACGATGAGCCAATATTCTATAAATATGTTATTGAGGGAGTAGAGTATGATAAATGGCTTTAAGCCATGATATCTGAGATGGAATCCATGTATACCAACATGGACTCCATGGTTAAGTCCATCGAGATCATGCTTGCTATTGTAGCTTATCACGACTATGAGATTTGGCAGATGGATGTTAAAACTACATTCCTTAATGGGAATCTTCTTGAGAATGTGTACACGACACATCCTAAGGGTTTTATAAATCCAAAGGATGCAAATGAAGTCTGTAATCTAAAAAGGTAAATATGTGGATTGAAGCAAGCATCTCAGAGATGGAATCTTCATTTTGATGAGACAGTCAAAGGGTTTGGCTTTATTCAAAATGAAGATGAACCTTGTGTGTACAAGAAGGTTAGTGGGAGCATAGTGACATTTCTCATATTGTATGTAGATGACATACTATTGATGGGGAATGACATCCCCACTTTATAAAAGGTAAAGACATGGTTTGGAAATACATTCTCTATGAAAGACTTGGGAGAAGCATCCTACATTTTGGGGATAGAGATCTATAGAGATAGATCCACAAGGCTTCTTGGACTAAGTCAGAGCACAAACATTGATAGAGTGTTGAAGCGGTTCAACATGGAGAACTCAAAGAGAGGAAACCTACCTGTGCATCATGGTGTCCCCATCTCTAGAGCTCAATGTCCCATTTCTTGTTAAGAAAGGAAATGCATGAGTTTGATTCCATATGCCTCAACAATTGAATCAATCATGTATGCAATGTTGTGTACCTATCCTGACATCTCATATACCCTGAGCATGATGAACAAATATCATTCAGATCTAGGTGATGCTCACTGGATAGTTGTGAAGAGCATCCTCAAGTACTTGAGAAGGACTAAGGATCAATTCAAAGTTCACGATGGAGAGAAAGAGTGGGTGGTAAAGGGTTACACTGATATAGGCTTCCAGACTGATGAAGGTTATTACAAATTGCAATCAAGATTCGTGTTTTGTCTTAGTAATAGAGCTATAAGCTGGAAGAGTTCTAAGCAAGAGACATTTGTCGATTCTACAAAATAGGCTTAGTATATTGTTACATCGAGTGTAACAAAGGAGGTTGTATGGATCAAGAAGTTCATTACAGAACTTGAGGTCATTCCAAGCATCATCGATGCAATTGAGCTATATTGTGACAACAATGGAGATATTACACAAGCAAAGGAACCCAGATGGTATCAACACTCAAGCATATACAAAGGTGGTTCTATCTCATATAAGAGACCATATAACGAGGAGATGTAAAGATTTACAAAGTACCAACTAAGAACAATGTTGCTGACCCCTTGACAAAGGTACTTTCACATCAGAAGCATGACAATCATGTTAGATCACTTGTAATATGATTTGTGGGTGATTGGATCTAAGTGCAAGTGGGAGTATATTGGTATGTATGCCCAGATAACCAATCATGTGGTGATTTTAATGACATAACTTGTGAAACAATTTAATTATTAATAAAGGCAAGCTTTTGATTTATTCCGTTTAATTCAGTTATGAGATAATGATGTAACGTTATAAATGTCTAGAGAATAATATAACTCAATTAAGTATGTCTTCAAGTATTAGCCTTGGGGAAATGAGATCATACAAATGTTAAGAGTACATATACATATTCTCATTATGTCCCTGATCGGTTGTTATTGTGGAACATTGATAGACAACAATAACACATAAGATCAGAGTGTGTGTTGGTTGATGACAGAATCTCACTGGTCATGATATGGCTATATCAAACCAAGAACACAAATACATGTTAGAGAATAGTGTATTGAATAGACCCACCATGAAAATGACACATGGAAGCCATTTTCATGGAAGTCATAGTCAACTCTCACACCGATGGTGGTGGTTGTGGTTCTTAGACCTGAAATCACTACACTCATCACATGTCATTGGGTACACTTTGACATAATCAAACGTAGTCTTGAAACATGGGTTGTTATAACGATGATGATTGTGTGACTTTGACACATGGGGATAGACTTTGAGGGATATAAATGGGATTTGTCCCTCCTACTGGAGTGTGATGTCCTAGGCCTCTTGATTAGCGAGACTGAGAACTTCATGGTGATGCACATGTGAGTTAATATGTGATATTGAGCTTACATATATCTCACAGAGTTTGCTCTGGTTCAAGAAACAAGATTGTATGATAAAGATGGTGACTGCTCCATACCTCAAGTTCAATCTGGACATTAGTGACAAAGGAAGTATACAAGCATTACAACACCATACACAAATTGTAGGTTGAAGTTGTTCCCCAATTTTTCATTTACTTGGGTAGCATTGATGTGTGACTAGGCACCACTCATTGCTTGTGATGTCATATGTTGTTATGGACATTCACTTCCAACATAGTATGGGATCTATAGGGTCACACACATAGGTCTTGACCTAGAAGAGGATTTTAATCTTGAATGACAATTAAATTAAGTACTAAATGTTTAGATATTTGATTCACACAACATATAGGATGATTACACTGCCAAACACCCATCTCAAGTATTGATATGGCTTTCTAGAGTGCCAAATGGTCATCTCAAATGTTGAGATGGGTGTCTGGGGAGTCAGGCCTAATTTGAGTTGCAATCGGCTAAAGGATGAACTAACCCAAATCGACTAGCTCAACTCGGGTTACTAGACGACTGTCTGCGAGACTAAGACAGTCTTCTCGCATGGGTGAGATGGTCCAGTTCGGTCGAGGGAAGGTTCTAGATATTTTCAAGTTTGTTTTTCTTGCACATTACTTGTTGTGCAAGGAAATTAATGTCTAACATTAATGGGAATCAAATTTCCAATTTTGTATGTGATTGGGAAACTATGAAACAACCATCTCACAATATGAGATGACCATCTTGCATGCCAGACGAACATCTGGTGTGCCAAACGGCCATTTCGATGGTCATAGGTTCTAAAAATTTGAGATATTTTGGTCCCTTCCAGTCCCGCATCGACTGGGAACCCTAACCCTGGCCTCCACTATAAGTAGAGGGGTACTGGGGGCTTCCCAGAACATAACACAGACAATTGCGAATCAGTTTCTCTAACAAACATTATCCTCTCTGGTTGTGGTAACCATGAGATCCCAAGCAAGTTTTACCTGACTAGGGAGGAACAATAAGGGAGAGAGCAATTGAGATCATTGTTGTGGGAGAACAAGTTGGTGAGTAGTACACCAATGGGAGGGACAACTCCTTTTGGTATGTTCCAGTAGGATGATAGGAGTTCTAGGCGGTCCATGTAGAATTCTCTAGAGGCGGGAGGTCGTTGTCTTCCGCTAGGAGGACAACGTCAACCAACAGTCCATGATAAGAGGAGCTGCTGAAGAAGACGAGGTTTGTGGCTGTAGTCCGTGATGCAGACCAGGAGGCACATTAGTCTGACAAGTCCCAGTGCAACCGAGATTCAGAGTTGTGCATCTACAATGATGAGGATTGTTGCTGGAGTTTCTCCATGACTAGATATATCCTCAAAACCATCCTTCCCACATTATAGTAATTGGTGTGATCAACTAATTACATGGAATATGGTAGACAATTTTTTTCCGCTGTCTGCTCTGTAGCCATATTTTCCAACAATTTTCCATTATAGAATGTAATAAGAAATAGGATAGTTTTAATTTATGTTTTGTCATTTGAATACGTTCTGCACCAGATGAACTGAATGACTCGTGAGATGAACTGATTGACTGAAGGACTGAGGAGGCCAAATGAAAAGAGAATGAACTAATCGATTGGTGGCTCAACCGATCGGTTGGAGGAGCCCTGACGTTGTTTGCACATGAGAACCAGGCGACCATTTCAAGAGCCCAACTTAGCAACCAAGAGGCAAGCCGACCAATTCAAGTGTTGAACCAATCAACCCAGATTGGTTACATCATAGATCTTCACTGATAGTAGGTTGTATATGATGTGAACCCTAGGTGGTTTGTAATTCCTTGTGGATCCAAGGAATTACAATAATATGGCAATAACCATCACTTATGTGTTTTATATTTCATGTTCTCATCTGTGGTTATAGCATGTATACGATACATACTATAAGTATGTGGTGATTGGATATGTATATGCATTTATATATAAAATCCCTCAATACAATATTAAGTCTTAGTTGCTTTCCATTAGCAACACACATGAAAAGCTTGATCGACTAAGAGGGAAACCCCAAGGGTGGTGTGTTGTCTATCTCGTGGAAGTGTGATGGTAATAATGTGGGCATGCCAAGGGGGTGCACTATTATCATGTTGGTTTTTGGGTCAAGCTTAATTGTGTGACCTTAATGAGATTAAACACCAGAGACATACAAATGATTATGGCAAGAAGTTGCACATATCATTTATCTAAGAATTGCATATGATGCAATTGAATTTTTTTGCCTACCTTAATAATTGACTATGGACACTGGTGATGGTCGGGTAATAATTGAATTATTTTAGATCTCAACTCACTAGAAGATTGTATGCTCCAATCTTTTGAAATGATACATGAGGGTTATCAATCTGAACAAAATAGTGAGAGCAATAATTAATTAAAATTCTAATTAATATCGTTAACTTATCAAATCAAACAAATAAAAATGCTTTAAAAATTTGCAATTTCTTTGTAGATTCTATAGTCAAACTCAAACACGTTCACATTAATATTAGTTCTTGAGAAAGGAAAAAATGGGTTAAAGTTCAACAACTAATAAAGGAATTTGAGAAATGTTCTCATCAATGAACAAAAACTCTATGTTTTTGAAAGGCCAGAGCTATAGGAACCTGCTCAAAATACGCTGAATGTTGAAATGGATGCTTACTTGAAGCATGGAAATGATGTCATAGACATTAAGTACCTTATGCTATGTTGTATGAACTATGAATTGCAAATCATCATGAAAACATGGACATTCTTGAGATGCTAACACATCTTAAGAATCATGTAAAGAATGAAAGAAAGGTATAACATTGTCAAAGCATGTTTGAGTGCAAACTAACAGAGGGAGATCCAGTGGAACCCCATGTGCTAAATATGATTGGGCATGTGGAACATCTAAAGTGATTGGGAATTCTGTTAGGTCAATAATTGTCCACGACTATGATTCTACAATCCTTGTCTGAATCATATATAGCCAGCCTATTGATAACACACAAATACATGCATTTATGCTAAGCAATGATTTATGACTTTGTGTCATTATAGCCTTAGTATGCCCAAAATAACCCTAGATTCTTATCTTTTAGTAATTTATATCTTTTCATAGATAAAGTTGCTCAACTAGCCAATTTTGGGACATGCATGCACCAAACTCAAGAGGGCATCAATTCTCTAAATTCTACCACAAGCATCACGTTATGTGCACCGACTTAGGTGACGGTGGTACTGCTAACCGACTAGCAGGCCCAAGAAACTTTTGATATCTTGAACCCTATTTTCGATGGCCAATACTTTATCAAAAAGAATCCTCATCAACTAGAAGCTTCATTGACGTGGGCCCATCGACCACTAGTAATAGCCCCCAGGTGGGTTTGCTCCTAAAGAGAAAAGGGTCACTACTCCTGCACCGTCTCAACCGTAACACTCAGCACGGTCGGGCCAAGGTCAAGGTGTAATGACCACTACGCTCATAGCGATTGCAACATGACTTCATGACCGCTACAAGCACAACCGCAATAAGACATTCATGATAGCTGCACTCGTCACAACCGTGACGTCTGTTTTGATTATTAAAATCTCTGTGCCCGCGACATCCACCTCAAAGGTGACATATCTTGGCCGCTACATCCGACACGGTTGGGATGAGACAAGTGTAGTGACTGAGATAGGTGTCACGACCACTTATTACATACAGTCCACCTTCACCTATAAATACCCACCCCTCGTTACCTAGAGAGGGGTTCAACTATTCTAAGATTTTTTTTGTTCCACATTGTAGTTTCAAGATTTTTAGGTTCCCAGAGCCCCATGGGAGAGTGACAAGGTCTGAAAAGGATAAAGTGTTCATCATATGCCTGTCTATTCAGTTTGCTTTCATCTCAAATTTTTTCCACCACCATTCGCCCATTTTCTACCATTCTCAGCAATCTTCCACCTCCATACACCCACCAAGCTGTTGTTTGGGGAAGAATCAAGGAGAAAGGAGGCCAAGGAGTACAGAAGACCAAAGAGGATGACCCAAAGATGAGATCCAGCCCATACAGAGGCTAAGGAGAGAAATCCACCTCTCCTCTATGGGCTAAATCTCTTCTTCTCCTCCTTTCTTCTACGGTTCCCTTTAATTTCTATACAAATGATGTTCTTCCATCTTTGTTCGGTGCCAACTATGCTTGTACATGGCTAGTTGATCTCCTTCTTGGCTATGTACCCCGTTTTGGGCATGTTTATGTACTTTTACCTTAAGCAAGTAGCTTTTTTCTAGATCTAGTATGTTTTCTATTCTATTTTCTCATTCTAGTTATGATTGCTAGTTTGGTTGATCTCTTTCTTGCTTGAACTCTATTTTTACCTATATCAAGATATTCATTGTAGAAATAGATAAGAGAAGGTAGTTTGGATCGGAATCTAAAAAAAGGATGGTTTAAGGTGATCTGTGCATAACCATAGACCTGGGCACGGTCGGGCCCACTACCAGGTTCTTCCCAGATCACATATGTCCCTAGCATCTTAGAATATTCTAGGCCTGAGAGGGTATCTAGAATATTCTAGGGTATTGATTTGTCATTCTCAGAAGAGGTTTCATAATATTGATGGGTTATAGTCATGCTGCGTAAAAGCGAGTGGGATGACCCCCCCACAAGAATAGACACCACAATGTGTACTATGTTTAGATGTGGGTTTCTTGCTAAGGTGTTCGAGGGTTGTCTACACCCGAGAATGGGTGCATAGACTGCTCAACTTGTGGTTACATAGTCAGAAATTCCTTTTCTCTGATTAGTAGAAACTGAAGGACTCTGTTTTCTTTTCTTTTCTTTGTTTTGTTTTACTTCGTGACATTTTGCTAGACTAGTTCTAGTTACAATCTTTAAAGACTATCTGATTGGCTTAACTGACCTAAGAGCAAATTCTTAAGTACTTCAACCCTGTAATAAAGTTGCGGGGGTCCCTGAAGGTTTCAAGTTATAAATTTAAAGTCCGATTCTCCTTTGGGAGCTGATCAACTTTTGGCACTATTGTCAGCGATGTGGTTTTCCATGTTTACACACCCAAGGATTTTGTTTTGTCATCCATGAGCATGTATATATATGGATAGTTCTTCTTTTGTCTTACACATACTTGTTCATATATACCGAATAACTTTCTTTTTTCTTATACTTTTTCAGCTATGGATCTTGCTTCAGCAAGACAAGTTATCTTGTCATCCTGTCCTCCCAAATTTTCCGTATTTCCAACTATTGGAAAATAATAGAAAGTCATTCTCTACATCTAGTCGAGCTATGCTTGCCTCCAGTGTCGTCTTATGTAGATGTCTCAACAAAAGAGATGGACAATCAACCCTCAAATTCCATGTTATCATGGGATCAAGAACTGATCAAAGCAGTGGAGCTAGCTAGAGAAAGTGTCGATGGATGCACTAAACTCCTACTTATCTCCTCAACTCTAAGAACAAGACAATCCACTTCTACAACAACTAGAGAAGTAGGATCATCATCTCCAAGCAGCCACTAAGGTTGTAGACTGCAATAGAGGCATACTTCAAATTGTTGAACTAGGATTCATTCGAAAGCATCTATTTGATACCGCAGATTCCCAACAGAAGTGTATGGCAGAATTCACGGATCTTAAAAGCATTGCTACTCAAGTACAAATACTTTATGATAAGGATGTTGAACAAGGTAGGAGTCTTCAAGAGCTCATTGATTTGGTTACCATCTAATTGTAAATGCCATCACACAACCATGAATATTACAGTCATCAATACCATACCATTAGTCCTGAAATGGTGTTTGCCTCACCATCCTATTCAGACCACCAACTGGATTCACCAAGATTTTTTTGTGAAGACCAACCTACATGGGTAAGCCTTTGATTTTATCTAGATGATTCAGATGATCAACCAATAGAACATACAAGACACATGCGTGAATGGTTTTATGATGATTATGATGACTTTTATCCTCCTCAAGGCAGCCAAGAGACCTCACAACTTGAGGATCAATTTGAGGAGACTGAAATAACCTTTATCCCAAATCAATGTGATACATCTCACATTGAGGCTTGTCACTTCGCTTCAACCAGAATGCCTGGTATGGTTTGGAATAACTTGTTTGAGGATGACAATGATAAATATTCAACATGGGAGAGTTAGTATACTTATGACAACGAATTGGAGCAACATGAGCCAACATTGTCCACCACTCCTTTTTAAGGCTTGGTGACATCGACAAAGCATGATGGATATTCCACTACAACATGGCTATTGAGTAAGAAGATACCCCAAACTCCATAAAATGTGATAAGCTTGGGGTGCTGGAGCCACAAATAGATTCACCTGGGGATACTTCATGTTTAGAAGATGATGGGATGACTCAGACTGTACATGAAAATTTATTCGAGAATCCAACCTCAAGTTTAGAGGTGGAGAGAAGAGATGAGTCCTCTAGAAAAAATTTAGCCTCTCTCCTGCATCTCATCCTGTGTCGACATCTTAGGGCCTTCCTATTCAGATTCATACATTGATCGGTACCTAGAGGATGCTCTGCCAAAAAATTCATTTCAGTGCAACTCAAATCAATTCAAACATAGAGATGACTTCACCGAGTCACCAAATTCTATTACTCTACTTTAGGATCAGAAGGGCTCATATCTCCACCTATTCTGCTCCAACATGGTGGACCCAATCAACAAGACACAAGTTACACTAGTACCAAAACTAAAGATTTGGGATCCTAGTGTCGGTATCATGGGGAAGCCACCCCTTTCTCTTACTCCTTTCTTTTCTCTTTTTGTTAAAATAAATTTCTTTTTCATTTTCTTGCTTAGATAGTTTCTTTCCTCTAATTGCTCTTACATATCCTTGCATACATGCATCATACTAGGACTTTAATAAATATCTATCATGTGCATCCATGCATTCCTTCCCTACTACTCCTTAGTTTAGGTCCTGCTCAAGGACGAGCAAAGTTTTAAGCTTGGGGTGGTATAACTATTCACCCTTATATCTCTTCATTTTTCATGCATGCATGTTTACTCCCTGCATTTAGTATAAATTTTAAAATTTTTACAAAACTTTGTTGCGTAATTTGTAGTCTTAAACAATTAAGGCTATGTGATGTGAATCTTATAGTTAAATGACTGTCTCTTTCCTTAAGTTTGGTGATAAATCTAAAGTTATGCGCCTTTATCATAGCTTAAAACATTATTTCCTTGATATGTGTTGTTCATGACAATCCCAAGATTTGAAACTGTTGGAAAAGATTTAGAGTATGACCAAAACTCCAAGTCACAGAATCCACATACTCATTTATACTCTAAGGATCCTTAAATCCTTATTACTATCTTTTCACACATGTATCAAGCGGAAAATGACGAGTTTTGAGCTATAATCAAGTTATGGTGTTTTTCCTTGATGGTCTTCGCGCCCTCTCACTCTAGATTGAGTCAAAAAGATAAAAAAATTTAAAAATTTGCAAAAGAGGCTTGGCCGCCCACAAAATCTAAAAAATATTCAAAACAGTTCTCACCCTGGCCTATAAATTAGAATGTAGAGATAAAAGCCTAAGCATGAATAAAAGATATGAGCGTTATTTTCTCTTTCAAGAGAGTTGAGGATGGTGCCCAGCCGATGTATGACCATGCTCATGAACGCGGCTATGACATGCCTGGTAGTGCCACCCAAAAGGCTCACTAGAGAGTCACTAGGAACCCCTAGGAGACCTATGAGATCATCCCAGTAGCAGGGTTGGTTCGAGCACAGTACGAGAGTTCATCTCACTGCTTCAAGCCAACTGGGTCAGACTGTAGGGATTGTTGCTCATTACATGGACCAACCTGACGTAGATCGGGATCCACAGAAGTCATTAGGGTCTTTTTGCTTTTGTTGCTTCTTAGGACCTGAATAAGTGGGAGGCACTTTGTTCCTGATTGGTCTACATGAATACATGATAATGGCTCATTTCTCATCACCTGCGTGGTCGCCTATGTGACAATACTTTGATGTTGTATAATTATGATTCAAACCCTCAATAGTACTGATAGGTTGCAGTGAATTTGCTTAATCTTATCTAGAATCTCTTTGATCATGCTTTAGCAGGATTGCACTCGATTGGTGGGGTTTTGTTCAAAAATAACATAAGTCAGGGGAATTAATGTTTTGAACTATTTTTCTTACCCTTAGCATTTATTGTCAAGATTAATTTGGATGTTATCTTTTTGTTCTTTGAGCAAAGTCTTACTTGAGGACAAGCAAATGTTTAATCTTGGGGTGGTTGATAACACCCAAATACAGACATTTATGCTAAGAATTTATTAATGGTTTTGTATATATTATAGCCTTAATATGCCCAAAATAACCCTAATATTTTATCTTTTAGTAATTAATATATTTTTATAGATATAGTTTCTCAACTATCCAATTTTGGGACTTGTAGGCACCAAACTCAAGAAGACATCAATTCTCTAGATTCAACCCCACAAGCATCGTGTTATGTACACCAGCTTAGGAGATGGTGGTACTACTAACCGACTAGCGGGCCTAAGAAACTTTTGATATCTTAGACCCTATTTTCGATGGCCAGTCCTTTATCAGAAATCATCCTCGTCAATCAGAAGCTTCATCGATGCGGGCCCATTGACCACCGGTAATAGTTCCCCCAGGTGGGTTTGTTCCTAAAGATCAAAGGGCCGCGGCCGCTACACCGTCTCGACCATAACACTCGACACGGATGGGCCTAGCCCGACATGATTGGGTCAAGGTCAAGGTGTAGTGACCACTACACTCGTCGCGACCGCTACATGGTTTCAAGACTGTTACAACCACGAACACATCAAGACTGTCACGACTGTGGCATCTATCTCAAGCGCTACAAGCTCAGTGCCCATGACATCCACCTCGACCACGACATATGTCGACCACTACACTCAACACAACTAGGCCAAAACAAGTGTAGAGACTGAGATAGGTTTCATGAACACTTATTACATACACTCTGCCTTCACATATAAATAGCCACCCTTGCTACCTGGAGAGGGGTTCGGTTGTTCTGATATTTTTTTGGTTCCACATTGTGGTTTTGAGATTTTTAGGTTCCTAGAGCCTCATGGGAGAGTGCCAAGGTCCTAAAGGGATTAAGTGCTCATCCTATACCCATTTCTTTAGTTTTTCCATCTACCATAATTTTCCACCACCATTCACCCATTTCCTACCATTCCCAGCAATCTTCCACCTCCATACACCCACCAACCTATTGTTTGGGGCAAAATTGAGGAGAAAGGAGACCAAGGAGTCCAGAAGACCAAGGAGGACAATCCAAAGATGAGATCCATCCCATACACAGGCTAAGGAGCGAGAGCCACCTCTCCTCTATGGGCTAAATATCTTCTTCTTCTACTTTCTTCTATTGTTCTCTTTAGTTTCTATACAAATGATGTTCTTCCATCTTTTTCGGTGCCAACTATGCTTGTCCATGGCTAGTTGAGCTCTTTTTTGTCTATGTAGCCACTTTTGGGCATGTTTATGTACTTTTACCTTAAGAAAGTAGTTTTATTCTAGATCCAGTACATTTTTTGTTCTATCTTCTCTTTCAAGTTATGATTGTTGGATAGAGTGGGCAAAGGAAAAATTTGGAGAGAGGATTCGAAAGGTTAAAGAGCTTGAAAACGAGCTGAATAGACTTCAGGGACCCCCCCGGACAATGCTAATCTGAACAGGGCGGAGGAAACATCCCAAGAATTACAATTTTGGCTGCAAAAAAAGAGGAATATTGGGCTACCCAAGAACGTGTAAAAGAATTAAGAGAGGGAGACCGGAACACGGCGTACTTCCACCAAAAGGCTTCCAATATAAGATGGAGGAACTGGATTGATGGTATTGAAGATGATAATGTCATCCTTAGAAAGTAGGAGAATGAGATCATGCAAATTTTCCTAAGGCATTTCTCAAACCTCTTCCAGTCTAGCAACCCCTCGGGGTTTGAGCAGGCAACAAAAGGCAATAGGGAGGTGGTGACAGGGGAACAAAGAAGGGATATGGAGGGTGATATCACGGAAGAGGAAATCCGGACATCGTTAAAGCATATGCATCCAAATAAAGCACCGGGGCCAGACGGGATGAAAGCTTTATTCTACCAAAAATATTGGGACACTGTAGGACAAGATGTGGCAAACTATATCAAGGGATGGTGGAAAGGCGATCACAGTATAAGAGTTGTAAATGACACTTCAGTGGTACTCATTCCAAAAGTAGAGAAGCCAAAGACGGTTGGGGAGTTTCGACCTATCAGCCTGTGCAATGTGATCTACAAAATTGCCTCTAAAGTGATGACTAACAGACTGAAGCCCCTCATGAATAGTGTGATATCAGAAAATCAAAGTGCTTTTGTCCCGGGAAGGATGATTACGGATAATGCGTTGATTGCTTATGAGCTTTTTCACTCCATGAAGAGGGATAAAGGAAGGAAGAAAGACAGCCTTGTAGTGAAACTAGACATGTCAAAGGCTTATGACAGAGTAGAGTGGGATTTTCTGAGCTTTGTGATGGAAAGGATGGATTTTGGCATGAAGTGGATAAATAAAACCAGATACTGCATTACTACTGTCCACCATGCGTTCACCATTAATGGAGACCGAACCCAAAGCACATCCCCAGCACGAGGACTTCGCCAGGGAGACCCTCTTTCCCCTTATCTTTTTCTTTTGTGTGCGGAAGATTTTTCTACCTCACTTATTATTGCCGCACAAGACAATCTCTTGCACGGAATCCAACCGTGTAGGGGTGTACCACGTATCTCATTTCTTTTTTCCGCAGATGACAGTATTCTCTTTGCTAGAGCTATCACTGTAGAGTGTCTGAAGTTAACTGAAATAATCAGCCAATATGAACAGGCATCCGGATAAAAGATCAATTTCTCGAAGACAGAGGTGGTTTTCAGCAAGGGAGTAAAGAGAGAAAAGTGGTGGAGCTTGAAGAATACTTTGGGGGTGAGGGTGGTGGACCATCATGCTAAATATCTGGGCTTACCGACAGCCATAGAGAGATCTAAAAAACAAGTGTTCAGCTTCATAAAGGACAGAATCTAGAGGAAATTTCAAGGGTGGTCGGAAAAACTACTATCCAAACTAGGAAGGGAGGTGCTCATCAAAGCAGGGGCACATGCGATCCCTACATATATAATGAGCATCTTTCAACTACCGGCGGGCACCATTGATGAGATCCAGAGAATGATATCCATATTCTGGTGGGGCGTAAAGGACAAGGAGAGGAAAATGTCGTGGGTGAGTTGGAATAATTTGTGTAGGCCAAAGAGACAAGGAGGGATGGGTTTTAGAGATTTCCACATCTTCAATCAAGTCCTCCTAGTAAGACAATTATGGAGGCTAGCAAACCACCCGGAGGCGCTGGTGACTAAAGTTCTCAAATCCAGATATTTTCCCAGGACATCTATTTGGGAGGCAAGACGTGGACATGATCCAAGCTACTTGTGGAGAAGTCTGTGGGGGGGGCAAAGCGATGCTGACAGAAGGAACACGGTGGAGAGTGGGGAACGGGGCTGATATCAATATTTGGGAGGATTACTGGCTACCCGAGGAAGAGGACAAACTTGCACGTCTAAAAATGAAAGGAACGCCGAATACAACCGAGTTAGAGATCTCATGAGAGAGGACGATACCGGATGGGAGATGACACGAGTGAGAGATTGCTTCCCAGAGAGCTATGCTAGGAGGATTGGCGCTATCCAACTTAGCACCCGAAGACCTAATGACTCTTTGATCTGGTGGCCATCAAGCACGGGGGAATTCACAGTCCGATCAGCCTATTGGTTGGGTTTGATGGGGAAAGCGGAAGCGAGACGTTACAAAGCCGCACAAGGGGACGACTTGTGGAAGAAGATTTGGCATGTTGGATGGAGTCCAAAGACAGCTCATTTTCTATGGAGGATTTGCACGGGAGGCCTAGCCACCAGAGGATGGCTGTTTGATAGATAATGCATACAGGACGACACATGCATGTTGTGCATGGCGGAGAAGGAGACAATATCCCATATGTTATTTCGGTGCCCAAATGCCACGGAGGTGTGGGAACTCCTACCAAAGGAGGTGCAGAACTGGGTCGAAGATGTCAAAGATGGGGAAGTAGCTGCAACCATGAAGGAAGCATTGGCGAGGCCGATGATATGCCAGGCTGCACCGATCGTGGCTGCCATGTGGGCGGTGTGGAGAGGGAGATGCCTTCGTCTTTTCAACAGCGGAGAAGCAAACAATAGTTTTCTATACCGCTGTGCGTTGCCGACGGTGAGGAGTGTTGACGCTAGTTCGAGTCAGCCCATGCAAGGGGCACGCGACGGACGCAAGTAGGAAGGAATGGGGTGGAGAGCGCCGGCTACAGGACATATGAAGCTAAACGTGGATGGGTCTTGTGGTGAAGACGGTAATGCGGGCATAGGCGTAGTGATGCGGGACGCAACGGGGAAACTGGTTGGGGTGGCAGGGGAGTGTTGGCTAAATGGACATCCATAAATCCCTTTGTTTTGATTATGACAAACATTTCATTCTTATTGATCTAACGAGCTACTTAAGTGTGCAGGAACAAGGCGGATGACAAAGTACTATGGAAATCCATATGCTTCCATATTTATATTTTCATGAAATGTAATCGCCTTGTAAAAACTTGTACAAATATATAATGTACAAGTACTTAGATTTCATGTAAATCAAGTGTTAGATTTTCCCTAGCTAAACACCACATTTAGATAGGTCATCCCCTTCAAAATAATGTCACATTTGCACACTCATACACACATTTAGTGGTTTAATTAAAAGATTGAAACAGGGTCAATCTCGGTCGACTAACTCCTCGACCGAGACACTCTTAGTCGATAATCTTCTCGACCGAGAAAGATCCAAAGTAGCCGTTAGACACAACTGACAAGGTAGTTGGAAGTTGGAGATAGATGTTGCAAATCACTTGATCCAGAGAGCCTGTCGGTCGACAAAACTTCGACCGAGTAGGTATCTCGGTTGACCATTCCTCGACCGCGATGAACTCTGACAGCAACTGCAGAGTAAATTAATTAGCCGTTGCTAAAGCAACAAACTTGTACCTAACGGCTAGTTAAGCACTTAGAAACCCTTAGAAGTTGTCTAGAACGTCCTTAAGCATCCTTAGACCATTCCTATAAATAGGACAAGCCATAGGACACTCAAACACACTTGTTACACTTGAGAAATCCTTGAGCATACTTTGAGCAATCTGTTTGTGAGCAAATTGAGCATTGTGAAAATTGGCTACTTCCTTCTTTAGCTCAAAATTCGTGTCCTATAAGCTAGCATCTCCTACCCACTGCAATCACAAGTCCACACACTTGGTTAGGAGATCTATACGCTTGATCTAGGCAAATCAAGCCTTGGGCTACAAAGGATAAGTTGTAATTTCCTTTTTCCTTTCTTGTTCTCTATTACTGTTTGTACTCTCCTTGCTACTCCTAGGTTGGAGGCTGCGGATTGGAGAGGGTGGAGATCTTCTTGGTGAAGAAGGAGACCTTGAGCTACTTCAGAAGGCTGGTGCAATGGGAGGTTACTTCTAGAGAGGAAGGCTACTTCAAGGGGGAGCTTGGAGTTACTTCAAGAAGGCTACCTCAAGTTGGTGCACCTACTTCAAGTGAAGGCTGTTCAAGGGGTGTAAAGGAAAGTATTGTATTTTGTATAAATCCTTGAGAAGGTAATAAAATAAATACTTTCAAAATCCCGGTTGGGTAAGCAACCAGATAGTGGACTGACAACTTTAGTATTTGCTAAAGTTGGAACCACTCTAAACACATGTCTCCTTCTTCTAATTTCAATTGTGGTTGTTTGAGTTCAATAAATTGTTAAAATAGTTTTAAAACTCTATTCACCCCCCCTCTAGTGTTTTTCAGGGAGAAGGTATCTTCGGGAAAAGAAGTAGCCATGACTGAGGCGTTGGTTGTGAGGACGGTGCTGATGTGGGCAAACAAAGAAGGTGTTACACAGGTGGAAGTGGAATCAGACTCCATGACGATTGTCCAAGCTTGCAACAACATCGTGGCTCGAAGGGACTATCTTGGCTCTGTAGTAGAATACATTCTCTCGTTGAAGCTTTTGTTTTCCTTTTGTAGTTTTAGCTACATTAATCGTATAGACAATAGGGCAGCACATATTGTTGCCAACAACGTACGTAGAGGTCAAGTAGATAGGTTTAGTTTAATGCAACCTTTTCCTTCATGTAGCTCGAACCTTGTAAACCTTGTTTTAGATAATTAATAGTTTCTTCGGGGAACCCCCATCATAGGGTTTCCCGTCCTTTCTAAAAAAAATAGTTATGATTGTTGGTTTGGTTGATCTCTTTCTTGATTAAACTTCTATTTCTACCTATATCGAGAGATTTGTTGTAGAACTAGATAAGATAAGATAGTTTGGATTGAAATCTAAAAAGAGGATGATTCAAGGTGATCTATGTAGAACTATAGACCTGTGCATGGTCGGGCCCACTACTATGTTTTTCCCATATTACATATGTACCTAACATCTTAGAATATTCTAGACTTGAGAGGGTATCTAGAATATTCTAGGGTGTTGATTTGTCATTCATGAAAGAGGTTTCATATCATTGATGGGTTATAGTCACGATGTACAAAAGCGAGTGGGATGACCCTCCACAGGAATGGACACCACAATAAGTACTATGATTGGATGTAGGCTGCTTGCTATGGTGTTCGAGGATTGTCTACGCCTGAGAATGGGTGCATAGACTAGCCAACTTGTGGTTACATAGCCAGTAAATCCTTCTCTTTGATTAGTAGAAACTGATAGACTCTGTTTTTTTTTCTTTGTTTTATTTTACTTCATGACATTTTGCTAGACTAGATCTAGTTACAACCTCTTATCGATTATCGGATAGGTTTAACTAACTTAAGAGTGAGGTCTTAAGCGTCCTAAATGTCCCCACATCCATGTGTTTGACCCCGTATATCTACTTCAACCCCATTATAAAGTTGCAGAGGTCCTTGAAGGTTTTGAGTTATAAATTTAAAGGTTCGATCCTCCTTTCGGATTCGATCACCTATTAAGTGCTACTACTTGAGTAACTAGGCTAAATTGTTGTCAGAACTACTTGGCATTTTGATGCCAAAGCAAGAATTAAGAAGGACAAATATGTGATGGCTATCGGCAAAAGCGAGTCCAAAGGGAAAAGGCAAGTCCAAGAAAACTTATAAGGCTAAGCTAACGTCCAAGTCTTCAACACTCAACATAAGGAGAGGGGTTAGTGCAAAAGAAATTTGTCCCTTTTTCACTTAAAGGGACAAAGGAAGAAGAAAGAGATAGAGATATCTACTTCATGACCCAATAAGAAGTAAGATATAAATGTACGTAGCAAGGGTTGCTACCATAATAGTTGGAATCTGCCATTCATGGGCATGTAATAGAATTATTGAATTGCTATTATGTATCTATCATTAAT
Organism: Alisma plantago-aquatica; assembly: GCA_963693085.1. Lineage (NCBI taxonomy): Eukaryota > Viridiplantae > Streptophyta > Magnoliopsida > Alismatales > Alismataceae > Alisma > Alisma plantago-aquatica. The sequence continues at coordinate 1,225,946,536 of OY856412.1, forward strand.
GATAACATAATGTATCTTGTATCTACAAGAATAAATTGAAGTTTCATCTTAAAACATAAGATCTTATATGACAATGCCCTATGTCTTATAAACTATATTAGATATTTTTAAAGACAAATGTGCATGATAAATATAATGAATGACTTGATGACTCAAACAATGAATGCCTATAGCATTGTCATCTAGAGCACATAAATGAGAAATGCATTTTAAGAATGCATTTGATGTTTATCTAGACTCTTTTGGTTATTGAACTAATAGAGACATGCAAGTCTCATTTATTGTGCAATATGACAAAAGCATCTCCACTAGATGTAGTGAGAGAGCGAGTATTCCATTAGGGCTAGTACATACTGATGTACATAGACCTTTTTGAATAAATGCTAAAGGTAGTTACCAATATCTCATTATATTTTGTTGATGCCGTCAGTAGATATGATAACTTGTATTTAATGAAATACAAGTATGAATCTCTTGAAGTGTTCAAGGAGATTGTGAATGAAGTATGTAACTAACTTGGTAAAAGTATTAATATACTTCGATGTGATCAATGTTGATATATTTTAAACATATTTGTTTGAGAACCTTCAAGGGAGATCATGATAATGTATCATGATGAACTCCACCTAAAACACAATGATAGTGATGAAAGTGTATCAAAAATAAGGAATCACATCTTGTTAATTCATGGTGTAATTATCAATATATTCTAGCTAATCTTCCTATTTCTTTTTGGGCACATGCTTTACACTAAACAATGTACCCCTAAAATGGTTCAAAAGACACCATATGAGATATGGCAAGGAGGAGTCCCTATGTGTTTTTTATAGTGATTAGGTTTGAAAGCTTATATAAGGAAATATTTTCTTGAAAAGCTTTGTCCACAATAGCACATAAATGTTATTTTGTTAAAATACTACTCTTAAAAACAAAATTTTATTATTAATCTAGATAATTGTATTCCTGAAGAGGAACTTAGTTCCAAAGGAATCAATGGGAGTAAAAGTAGAACTAGGAATGTTTCACACAAATAAGAAAACATTGAACCAATAAGAGGTATAATAGGAACAATGAGAATTACAAGATGTTGTGGAATCTCTAGTTCTTTATGTAACACAAAACCTCATAAATCTAGTAGAATACGCCTAGAGCTTGAAAGATTATGATATCTTTGAGAAGGTGGTGGGTTGATCATATATAATGAGTCAACGGCCTATCTAGAAGCTATTGAGGGACCAGAATCTGAAGCATGGCTTGAGGGCCATGAGATCAAAGATGGACTCCATGTAAGCCAACAAGGTATGACCTTGTTGGATCTACCTGAAGGGGTAAAACCCATAAGGTGCATTTGGGTCTTTGAAAGGAGAACAACATGTAAGGGTAGTTCGATTGCAAAGAATTTGAAAAAAGTTCAAGGTGTTGAACATGATGAAGTCTTTCATCAGTTACCATAGTTAAATTCATCGGGATCATGCTTGTCATTGTAGCTTGTTATGACTAGTGAGATTTGGCATATGGATGTTAAAACCACATTCCTTAACTGGAATAATTATATGGATGTGTAGAATATACATCATAAAGGTTTTATAAATCTAATATTGCAAATAAAGTCTATAAGCTACAAAGGTCAATTTGTAGATTCAAGCAAGCATATCAGAGTTGGAATCTTCTATTTTACAAGATAGTCAAAGGGTTTGACTTGAATCAAAATGAAGATGAAATATGTGATTACAAAAGATTTAGTGGGAGCATATTTATGTTCCACATAATGATGGGGAATAACATCCTTATCCTATAAATGTTAAAACATGGGTAGAAACACCTTCTCTATAAAGGGTTTAGGCAAGACATCCTATGTGATAGGGATTAAGATCTATAGATATAGATCTAGAAACTTTCTTGACCTAAGAAAGAGCACATACATTAGAAAGATGTTAAAAGGGTTCAACATACAAGAACTCAATGAGATAAAACGTGTCCATGTTCCATGGAGTTAGTCTCTTAGAAGCCTAGTGTCCTAGTTCTTGTGAAGAACATGAACACATGGATAGATGCCATATGCATTCGCAATTGGATCTATCTTGAATGTAATGTTATGTATCCCATCATCTCATTTGTATTGGACATGATGAGAGGGTATCCAATCATCTCATATGTACTGGACACAATGAGATGATATATATATACCAAACTAGAAATCTCGTATGCATTAGACATGACGAGAAGGTATATGTCAGATGCCAGTGAGAGTCACTAGACTACCATAAAGAACATCATTACGTGCTTATAAAGCACTAAAAGGATTGATTCCTTGGTTATGGTAATAAGCAAGAGTTGGGAGTAAAGGGTTACATCGATGCAAGCTTCTGAAATGACAAAAAAAATTAATGATCACAATCTATGTTTTTATTTTGACCTTAAATGAGAATTGTAAGCTGGAAAGGGTTATGAGCTAACGATAGTTATTTAAATCTACAATAGAAGTCGAGTATCTCTGTGTTATGTGAACAATAGAGGATACTGTATGGATCAAGAAGTTCATATGGGTGAACTTGTGTGAGGTTCCAACCATTGATGACACAGTAGAAATACTGATGACAACAATGAAGCTACTGGTTAGGCTGGTAATCTCAGATAGCATACTATGACACTTCCATCTCATACGAGATGTTGTACAACAAAGAGATATGAAAATTGCAAAATATCGACTTAAAGCAAATATTGCTAAACATGCTGTAAAAGTGCTTGCGTAACAAAAACATGATGAACATATTAAGATTACTTGGAATAAGATTCATGGGTGATTAGCTCTAAGTGCAAGTGGGAGTCTTTCGGTATGTATGCCCACAAAGCCAATCATATGATGACTGGAGTGTGGCATTAAATACCCAATTTAATAATAATAAAGGTAATTCCATCTATTATGTTTGTCCCATCATGATATGATGACACATACATAACATATGTCTAAATAATGATGTTACTCGATGACATATGTCTTCAGGTTGAGGACTTGAACGATGGGATCATATGTATGATAATAGTACATACATTCTTGTTATGTCCCTAGTCAGCTATTACTATGGAAGCAAAATACACAACAATAATACATAAGACTAGAGTGTGTGTTGATTGATGACAAAGTCTCATTAGTCATTATATGTGATATCAAGTCAAGAACACTTGTATATGTTATAGAACAGTATATCAGACATACCCACTGTGAGAGTGATACATGGAGACCATGGAATTGTAGTCAAAATCATCTCTTGTAGTTATAAGTGGTTATTTTGGTTCTTAGACCTAAAGTCACTACATTCATCACATGTCGTTCATGTACTTTGACATCATCCATTGTGATCCTAAACAAAGGTTGCCATAACAACGATGATTGGGTGCACTATGAAATATGGGGATAAAGTGTGAGTGATGTAGATGGGATTTGTGCCTCCTATAGGAGATTGATATTGTCACACCCTAATTTTTAGAACCTATAAAGTGTATATGGTTGATTTATGTTAGAATAAGGTTCCATCCAATTTTCATGATATTTGAATTTAAAGGAAAAAGAATGCAGAGAGGCCTTTTATGCACTCATGGAGGTTTAGTAATGTCCTAAAAGTCTAGGAATTTGATATTTAATTTGATAATATGAGATGAAAATCAAAGTTGAGCTATGAAGAAAATATGATGACTGTGCTTAATGGTTTGAGCCCTAGACCTAGTTTAGGTCTGCGTATTAAGTAAGTGAAGTCATAATCATCAATGGTGTCTAAGGAACCTACAATTGAGAAATGATGTCTATTCAAAAGTTCAATGTTGTAATTGAGGATATGATTAATCTTATGAATTATTTTGGAAATCAAGAAAAGGGCCATTGGCCCTAGGACCCAAATTCAGCCCAATAAGGCCAATTAAGGTTTTCACATGGGTCCTTGGAGTAAAAATTTGAGTATGGAGTATTTTGGTGTCATAATAAATACTCAAGATATTTTTATTAGAAGCATAATTATAATATAAGATGGTGGGAGAAATTTCAGATGATTTTGATATATCTAGTGGCCTAGGTAATTAAGTTAGTAATTATCTTATTTTTATTTAAAAGACTACTTTGAGTGTCTACCCAGATAGTTCTTACCTAAAATCTTTCTCATGTAAATATGATCATAATATAGTATTTATCCCAAAATTTGGGATCAATCAGAGCTATGAGATGGGTTGTGTAATTATTTCTTTCATTTGGACTTTCATCAAAAAGAAAAAAAAGGGGGTTGGGGGGACGCTAGTCCACATGGACTTGAGGCTAAGACCTCTGTTTACAAGGTATGAAGAGATCCACTTTCAAGGGAGGGATCCACACAACCATATATGGACATGAGGCTATAAAAACATCATGGATCCCTAGTGTAGTCTATCACACACCTAGATCTAGGGTTTGACACGAATCAGAGAAGTAGAGAAGGAAATCGAGGGGGACAATGGACATACTAACTATAGACAGTGACTGTGGGTTATTTAGACTTGGACCTTCGATCACACCCCCTTTTTCTAGTATCTACAGCGCCACCCATCTAGGCAAGCCAAGCCACAACCATGGATGGCTTCACCTAGAGTGATGATGGCCTAGTCACCGGCCGCTGAGCTCTCCAAACCACTTCTCTATTTTGTGCATGAAATAGGGGAGACATTGTTCCCTTTGTGCTGATCCACGGAAGGGAAGGGAGGAAGCATCAACCCTAAGCCTTTTATTCATGTGAGATGGTGGCCACCAGATCAGATCTTGACGGCTGAGATAGGCCAAGGTTAGGTAAATTTCTAAAATCATATCTTGGGGTTGGGAAATCGAATATTATCAAATAAGGTCTCTATGGAAAGCATAAGATGTCTAGTATCTTTTAAAATGATTGTAATGGTTTTTTATATGTTTGATAATTATTATACTTTAATTTCCAAGATATAAGAGATTTCAATGGTTTGGACATTAAAAAACAACAAACGACTTCATAAATTCATAAAATTTTAGTACTAGGTATATTATGATGTGTTTAAAATAATTTCAAAGCCTGATCATTTTTATATGAAGTTTCAATAAGGTTTTAATATAAACGCTAATAAGGGTGTTATGGGTGTTTTACATATTGGTTGACAATGAAACTGTTTGAGATTTTTACATAACCCTTAATATGCATTTTTTTACTATTTCTAAAGTTTTATTGGAGTTTTAGGTTTCATTATATTAATATTTAATTTTGAGCCTTAAGTTGCCATTAAGGTGATATAATTTATGTTTATAGTTGTTGCTATGGGATAGGTATGCATATTTCGTCTATAAGATGATTTGTAATTATTTTTTCCATATATAGTAATTGAGTCAATAAGATTAGTATATGTCATTATGTTTGAGATTTATTCTCATTATATGATGTAGATGCTTATATTTGTGCATAAGACGGTTTTTGGGTTTATTTGAGTATAAATATTACAACAATTACATAATAAGAGTTTTGATGTAATTTCAATGTCAAGATTTTATGGTGATTTTAGATCAGAGTTATAGATAGTCTAAATAAGAACCCAACTTTAGTTCAGTGGGTTGGGGTGATGGGTCTTGAGATTTAAGAATGGAAAGGAGAAATACACATGGACTTATAGAATGTTGTCAATGTCCAGGTAGATATGTTGTTAACCAAGGAATGCGTACTACACTAAGGATCTCCTGAAACAAGGTAAGTGGGCCATGTCCATTGAATTTCATTATTATTAAGATCCATCCTACACATATGCAAGGTAACTTAGAGAATAAGTTACTTCCATACATTTTGTTATTAATTTGCATCTCATATCCAATAATGATTTTAGTAGTCAGAATATTTTTAACTGGAGTTACATGGTGAGAATATCAAATTTTAAATATTTATGGTACTTTCAAATAGTTGGTATTTGTATATGCAACTCAGTTTATTTTTCCCAGGCCTTTAGAATTAGGTGACATATATTTGATATAAGAATCTACTTAAGATAGTAAACATGCTATTAAATCAAAGTTTTAGTTTAAGACTTATCTAGATAAGAAGAATATTAGATTTAGATTCAGACTTAGATTACTTTGAATGTGAGTAAATATACACAGTAGGAGTTTAGACCCAATCTCAGTGATGTTACTTAAGATTCATATTAATATTCATATTTAGATTCAATTCAAAATTTAAGAGTGGATATTCAGATTAAGAAGTCCATTTAGTAAGATTTTAGTTCCTAATAGAATAATTTCAATGCATCAATTAGGTAAGACAAACTTTCTGAGGTATTTAGACCATATTCAAATTTACATTTAGAATTTAATACATATTCAGTTATCAATATTCAGTTTCAGTTAAGATAAGTTCAGATTCATAATTTCATAAGTTTAGATTTAAGATAATTAATTCAGAACCTTCACATAAGATATTATATGATAAGTTTCATTTAGTTAGTCCCAGACAATTCAGAGGCAACTGTTGCCAATTCATAGGAGTGTTTACTCTAATTCAGAGGTACTTTTATACCAATTCAGGGCATAGATATGCCAATTTAGAGACACCTCGGGTCATTCAGAGGCATGTAGTGCCAATTCAGAGGTACTTCAGTACCTATTCAGGACGTAGATATTCCAATTTAGGATGACTTATCGTATAATGGTGGCCACAAATTAGATAAAAGATGTAAATAAAAGACACATCAATTTTGTTTAAGTTTTTATCTTTCAAATATTAGTTCAAATTTCATTTATGGTATATTTATCTTTATCTTATTAGAAATTCAATGCCACTTACCCTAACCTAGGTTTTCATTTTGTGCATGACTGGGGATGAGATGTCTGCAAGTACAAAACTTCAGGAGATAGTCATGTCAAGAGGATGCAACTATCAATTTAGGAGGTTTTCTTGGTAGGGAGCCATCTACATAGTCATAGATTTGACATGAGATTCATATAAGGTAGTATCATGGTATTAAGTTTCCTTTGTAACAAAGTTTCTTTTCTAAGAATTTATGAGAATGCATTTTTACACTATTGGTTTTTATCTATCATTATTGTACATATCATGTTAGTAGCACTTCTCAGTTAAAAAAAAGCTTCCGCTCATGGGATATGAAAATTGGGGTGTTACAGATATCCAAGGCCTCCTGATAAGAAAGATTGAGAAATGTATGACCGTACTCATGTGATTTAATATGTGATATGTGAACTCACATGCATCTCAGACAGTCTGCTCTATTTCATGGAAAATGGATTTAACGTTGAGAGGATGATGATTCCATGCCTCGAGTTCAATCTGGATATCAGCAACAAAGGAACTATACAGTCATGGTAATACTTGTCACGGATTGTATCTTGAAGTTGTTCTCCAACTTTCCAAATTACTTAGGTAGCAATTATGTGTTGCTAGATGCCACTCTTTGCTTGTGATGTTGTAAGTTAGTTATGATAATTCACTGCCAATGTAATTCTAAACCTATAGGGTCACACACGTAGGAATGCAATTGGATTAAATGAGTATATTTATGAATGATGTTTAGATTAATTACTGAAGGTTTTTATGTATTCATTTAAACAATTGAGGCTCAAAATTGACTGACTGGACTCCGAACCAACCGGTTCAAGTATTGAACCAATCAATTGGAGTGTCAGGTCAATTAGAATCAACATTGGCTAAACCGAGGAGTGGGACAACTGGTTCACATAGTTAACTGACCAGTTCATGTATCCCAACTGACCGGTTCATGGGATGAACCACCCAGTTCGGCTGCCAATTCAATTAGATCAAGGATTGATGCTGACATCATGCTATGCATTAATCATACATTGATTACCAATTTTATTTAGAATAGGCAACTACATGAACTGATCGATTCACTTAGTGAACCGACTGGATCACACACCAACCGACCAGTTGGGTGTGTGAACTGACCAGCTCACTGTGCGCAAGTTCTAGAAAATTTATGAATTTGACCCTTTTGACTCCAGAACAAACTGGGAATCCTGACCGTAGCCTCTCCAAATAGAGGGGTACTAATGGCTTCTCAGAACACAACAGTTGCTCTGACAATTTGTTGTCCTCTCTGGTTTTGGTAACTAATAGAGAGCCTGAGCAAGTCCTACCCGATAAAGGGAGGGATAGCAAGGGAGAGACAATTGTGGGAGAGTGTATCAACTCTAGTAGATTGATGTCTGAAAAGGAAAACTCCTTCCCATTGACTCTATTAGCTCAACATGGAGTTCTCGATGGTCCATGTGGAATACTCTATAGGCGGGAGGCCTTTGTCTACTGCTAGGAGGACACCATCAACTGTTGTCTACGGTGTTGTACTAGGAGGTCGGTGGATATGAATGTTTGAGTGTTGCCTCAAGAAGAAGAAGCACAATGCTACTGCAAGGATAATGTCACCGGACTTGCTCCACGACCAGGTATAACCTTACAACTTTTTCTTCCTAGATACATTGTTGTTGTCGCGATCTTGCTATTTTTGAGAAACACACATTTAATTTTTTTGTTTCTGCTACCTTTATCTACGCCCGATTTCCCTACACATTATTCCTTTAGTTTCAATCTAAAATGATCTCCTTTTTTCTTAGATTTAGCTAGTAACCAGATCATTCCATTTTCTTTTTGTATTCTATATTGTATTCTCACTATTAAAAGTCATATTGAAACAAATTTCTAGTATTTTAGATACTCTAGAAAAGCATCAGTAGAGTTTCTAGCTTTCAATAGTGTATTTCACTTGCACTTAGTAACATATGTACATCTGAATGTACTGGGATGATTTATACTATGTCATAGTTTTGAACTTTAAAATTGAATGCTAATCATAACGAATCACCTAAAAATTCCATGGATAATTGAAATACTGAAATTCCATACATACAATTGAATTGTTGAATATAACTTACTAATGTGCACAATTTATATATACTTTTTGTCCACTTCTACACACAAATTTAGTCCATTTCTGCTCTCTATTTTGCCTCTAATCATACTTAATTTGTCACCATTTTAGTTGTTTTACTTGTTGCATAATTCTGACCACATGTACATGATTTTGACGAAGAACTGGGATCAATCCAACCCAAATTTGACCGTTGGATTCCAGAAGAGTTTGCATGCTTGGTGGAGTTGATCTTGAAGAATTTGAAGAGAACACAATGTGCATTATTTTATATACTCTGTGTATGTGTACAGACCCTCGTGTGCCTAGCTGTAAAGAAAGGACACGACATGCTGCTACTTGAAACACAGTGTGTCTGTGCGATCAAATACTATATTTCAAAGTTTTGTGAAGTCACACGACATGTGTTTATTAAGACACATTGTGTGTCATTCATGCAAGTCGACTTCAGATAGTAGGAACACGATGTGTCTTTCAACAACACACCATGTACTTTTTGCAAGAGCAGTTCCAGTTAGCAGTTACACACGCTGACACATCGTGTGCCTCCTCAGACACACTGTGTCCCCAACGGGTTCTACAATTTTAAAAAACCACCATACCACATTTTAAATATGAAAACACTTAGATGGGATGGTTATCTCTTGTCATTATGAAACACTTACAACCAAAGAAAGGTGTAGAGCAAAAGGAGGGCAATTTTAGAGAGGAAGAAGAGGCCATTTCCAAGGAGCATTGATATTTTTTGGTTAGAGTAAGAGGCGTTAACTAGTAAGGGATACTAGATCACTCACCCACTCATTTCATAATTCCATCATCATTTATATCATCAATTGTTTCTTCCATTATTTTTTAAGTGTTCTTGCCACTTGTGAATTTGCAGGTTTGCATGCGGAGATCAAAACATGGTCTTCAACCATTAGTGTTTCTAGACTCAAAAATTGAACACACTCTTAGCAGCCATTGACAAGCAAGGAGGAGTGAAGGCTCTTCAAACTTGGGAGGCTCACAACCATCATCACCTCATTCTTGACCACCATCTTCATTGGACAACCAAGAACCAATCGTGGAAGACGACCGTCCTCTCAAGGACTTTGTCGTTGCAACTGCAATCAACATCTATGGGACTATCAACATACGACAGATTGAGGCAAAAAACTTCTCCATCAGCCCAAAAATCAAGTAAATGATTTAGCAAAACCATTTTGGAGGGAATCCCATGGAAGAACCCAACCTTCATGTAGCTAAATTCTTGCAAAATCCGAATACTTTCAAGATTAATGGCGTTGCTCCTAATGATATGCACCTACTACTGTTTCCATTTTCTCTACGGGGTAGAGCCAAGGCATGGCTCTCTTCTTTGCTAAGAAATTCCATCCACAGTTAGGATGAACTTCTTAAAGTATTTTTAGCCAAGTACTTCCCACCAAGCAAGACTGCTCAGCTAAGAAGACAATTGATCAATTTCACTCAACAATATGGAGAGACTATGTATGATACTTGGGAAAGCCTCACCATTGTCTAAGCAACTGGTTGCTTCTTCAAACATTCTATAATGAGCTATACTATAACACCAGGATGTCTATAGATGTTGCAGCCAGTGGAACTCTAATGAACAAATCTTATAGGGAGGCTTATGATATATAGAAGACAAGACAATCAATCATTGTCAATGGATTTCTGAAAGGAGTAATCAATCAATCTCATATTCTGTTGCTTCAGGGAAACAAGCAGGCATCCATACTATTGAAGCAGTTGATCTGATTTTTGAAAAAGTTAGATGCCTTGACATGAAATTTGGAGAGGTTGAGTGCTCAACCATCCCAACTGGTAAATTTGATATGTGATGCAAGTGAAGCCATGGGACAACTAGCTTCTTCAATCTACACTTCTTTCTCCCATCTGAAGAGAACATGGTGCAATGCAATATAGTAGGAAGTTTTGGAAATAAACAACTATACAATCTATACTTCAATACCTACAATCTAGGATGACACGATCATCCAAAATTCTCCTGCCGCAACAACAATCCTCAAAATTATCAACAAGCTCAAATTCAACAACCATTGCATGTGGGGAACATGCCACCAATGGGAAACAATCCTCCAGGCTTCAACAACAGTGTCAATAGAAATTTCAAACAACAACAACAACAAACAAAGTCCAATTTGGAGTCTCTTCTTGAAGGTTTTGTTTCAACTCAATTGAAAAAAAAGAGGAATTCTTCCAGCATGGTCAGTTAATGAAGGATGCCATCCAACGACTTTATTCTAAGGTGGACGACATTACTAATCATACTAAGATGTTGGATAATCATATTTTTCAATAAGCTCTAGCCAATCAAAGGACACATTCCAACTCCTTACCCAACCAACTAGAGATGAACCCTAAAGAGACATGCAAGGATGTGATGCTAAGAAGTGGAGCAGTGATTGGAGGATCCTCACCACCTTCAAAGAGGAAATCTGAAGAAGTTATTGACACAACCGTGGAGGAGACTGCTGAAATTCAAAAGAAAGAAAACTGCTAGAAATTCACAACAAGGAGATTCTTTTTGCAAGCCTAATGTTCCTTTTCCTCATAGGTTTGCCAACACAAAAGATGATGCAAAGTTCAACAATTTTATGGAAATCTTGAACAAGTTGTATGTGAACCTCCTTTAATTGAAGTGATGGATGAAATGCCTTCTTATGCCAAGCTCTTAAAAGACATTCTCACAAGGATAAGGAGGCCCAAACAAGCTGAAACAATGATGCTATTTGATAGAATGAGCTCTATCATTTATAAATTTTTTCCAGAAAAACTTGATGATCTAGGTGCATTCACTCTCCCTTGAATAATTGGAGATTCAACTTTTGACAAAGGCTTAGTTGATCTTGGTGCTAGCATCAACTTGATTCCTTCTATATGGTAAAGGTTATATTTGAGAGATTTGAAACCAACGTCAATGACGATATAGTTAGATGACATTTCAATTGAATATCCTAGAGGGATTTTTGAAGACTTTCCAATGCAGATAGGGAAGTTCTACATTCCTTGTGACTTTTTAGTCCTAAACATGCATGAAGATCCAACAAATCCAATCCTTTTTGGGAGACCATTTCTTCAGACTGTGGGTTGTATTGTAGATGTTAGTGAAGGGAAACTAATTGTTAGAGTTGGAGATGAAGCTCTAGTATTTTTTTTCTATGATGTTATGAATGCACCCAACACCAAAGAATATCTCTATTTGATAGATAACATTGATACTTTACCACGGGAAGACAAGACCCATCTTGAGCAAGCTTTTGATGATCTTGAAGGTGAAGAAGACAAGGATGACTCAATGATTGATCTCAATGAAGAAAATTTTGAAGCTACATAAAACACATCAAACTCATCATCCCATGAAGCACTAACTGAGAATGAGGCAAGTGACACCATCTCAACACCAAGAAAAAAGGTAGAACTTAAGCCCCTTCCACAAGGGTTAAGGTATGGTTTCTTGGACCCAAGTTTTTCTTCCCCTATTATAATAAATACTGATTTGACTCAAGAATAGGAAGTTAATTTGTAGAAAGAACTTAGATTGTATACAAATGTGATAGGCTACTCCGTTGATGATCTTAAAGGAATTGAACCTTCAATTTGCATGCACCACATAGCCTTAGAAGAAGACGCTAAGTCATGCATAGAACTACTAAGAAGGTTAAATCAAACATGATGGAAGTTCTTAAGAAATAAAACTTTAAGATATAATATGCATGCATAATATATCCTATCAGTGACAGCCCATGGGTAAGTGCTATCCATGTTGTACCTAAAAAGTACGAATTACTATTATGAAAGGAGGTAACAATGAATTGATTCAAACAAGGGTAGTAACTGGGTGGAGAATGTGTATTGATTATAAAAAATTAAAAAAAAAACACAAGAAAAGACCATTTCACCCTACCCTTCATTGACTTAATGTTGGAGAGACTTGCCAATCACTCTTATTTTTGCTACTTAGATGGGTATTCAAGAAATTTCTAGGTTCCTATCTATTTACCTGATCAAGAAAAAACAACCTTCACATTCTCTTACAGAACATAAGTTGTTGGTATGTATGCCCAAAGAGCCAATCATGTGATGATTGTGATGACACATTATGTAAAGATTTGATTAATAATAAAGGCAATCTTTCAATTCGTATGTTTCACTCAATTATGAGATAATGAGGAAACATAATGAATGTCTAAAGAATGACATTACTCAATAAAGTATGTCATCGGGTGTGTGACCTGAACAATGAGATCATACAGATGTTAAGGGTATATACATTCTTATTATATCCCTAGTCACATGTTATTGTGGAAGGCTAATAGACAACAATAACAAATAAAACTAGAGTGTGTGTAGGTTGATGACAAAATCTAATATGTGATATCAAACCAAACACATAGATACTTGTTAGAGAATAGTGTATCAGACAGACCCACCTTGAGCGTGAAACATGGAAACCATAATTGGTGGTCATAGTCATATCTCATAGTGAAGGTGGTGATTGTGGTTCTTAGACCTAAAATCACTACAATCATCACATGTCATTCAATGTGCTTTGACATCATCCACCAAGATCCTACATAGGGGTTGCCATAAAGGTGATGATTGAATGCACTATGAAACATGGGTACAACTATGAGTGATGTAGATGGGATTTTTTCCTCCTACATGAGTTTGATATCATGTCCACTTCATAAGAGAGACTGAGAAAAGCATGTGCATGCACATGTGAATCAATATATGACATTGAGGTCACATTTATCTCAGAGAGTCTGCTCTAGTTCAAGGAACATGGAATGAACATTGAAAGGATGACGACTCCATGCCTCAAATTCAATTCAGATATCATAAACAAAGGAGTTATACAATCACTATAACACCTATAAAAAATAGTAGGTTGAAGTTGTTATCGAATGTTCTAATTACTTGGGTAGCAATGACGTGTGACTAGATACCACTCTTTGTTTGTGATGTCATAATGAGTTATGGACATTTACTTCCAATGTAACTTGGAACCTATAGGGTCACACACATAAGATACACTTTGAATAGGAGTTCATTCATGAATATGGTTTAAACTTGATTACTAAAGAGTTAGGTATTCAATTTAAACAAAATTAGTTGAAAATTGACTGACTGAAGAAGTGAACTGACCGGTTCAAGTGTTGAACCTATCGTTTCTATGCTTCAGGTGAATTGAACAACTTTGGCAATTCTAGACTGTGAACTAACCGGTTTAGGAAGTGTACCAGTCAACTTAGGTCCATGAACCGACCGACTCAGGTTGTGAACTAAGCAGTTGTTGGATCAGTTTGATTAATTCAAGGATTTGTGTTGATGTCATGTTGTGCATTAAATTAGATATTAATTGCCAATACAATTGTAATTGAGAAACATTATGAAACAACCAATTCAAGGTTTCAACCAATTGTGGCTTATTCCAACCGATCAGTTCACCTCTGAACTGACTATTTTGTTGCTCATAGATTACAAATATTCATGAAATTTTGGTCCCTTCCTCTCCCAATTAGATTGGGAACCCTGACCCTACCCTCCTGTAAATAGAGGGATATTGGCGGCTTCTCAGATACAACAACTCAATTGCCTCTAATAATTTTTTGCCTTCTCTAGTTGTGGTAGCCGAAAGGACCCGAGCAAGTCCTACCCAATAAAGGGAGGGATAGCAAGGGAGAAAAATTGTAGGAGAGAAAGTTGGTGACTATTACACCAACATGAGGGGACAACTCCTTCTTGTTCGTTCTACTAGAAAGACAAGAGTTCTTGGTGGTCTATGTGGACTACTCTAGAGGTGTGGAGCTTTTTTAAGAGGATAATGTCAACATGTTGTCCACAGTGATTAACCAGAAGGTTGACTCATATTCTGTTCGAGTGTGACTTGAAGAAAGCTACATACTACAATGAGGGAATAGTCTCTAGACTTTCTCCAGGACCAGGTATGATCTCATAAACCATCCTTCCTACTACATAGTTTTTGACATGATCATCTACTATTTTTGTTTCCAATGCCTACTTATCATCTCTCTAAGAATTGCATAAGATGCAATTGGCAAATGTTGCATATCTTAATGCCTGATTATGGACATGCTTGTTGGCCGGGTAATAATTGAATTATTTTAGATCTTGGCTTATTAGGAGTTTGTGTGATGCAATCTCCCAAATTGATAATTGAGGGTGGTCAATTTGAACAAAATAATGAGAGAGATAGTTAATTAAAGGCCTAATAAACTTCATTAGAATTTATGTAAATCAAATCAAAGCATAAATGGGTTTTTGACAAAATTGCAAATTTCTCTTGTAGAATCAAATGACAACACACAAAAACACATTTACTTTGTGACCAGTCCTTGAGAAGGACAAGTTGAATGGGAATAACTTCCACAACTGATTTAGGATGCTGAGAATTGTTTTCACACAGGAGCACAACTCTATGTCCTGGAGACACCAGAGCCAGAAGAACCTCTTCCCAAAAGGCTGACATGGATGCTTACAAGAAGCATACTGAGGACGTCATTGATTTCAAGTGCCTAATGCTATGCTCAATGAACTATGAGTTGCAAGGACAACATGAGAACACAAACATTATTGAGATGGTCACACATCTTAAGAACATGTTCCAAGAATAGGCAAGCCAAGAGAGATTTGATGTCTCTAAAACACTATTCAAATGTAACAAGGTAGAAGGAGATCCAATTGGTCCTCATGTGCTCAAGATCATTGGGTATGTGGAGAACCTTTCTAGACTAGGATTCCCCTTGGATCAAGAGTTGTCCATTGATGTGATTCTACAGTCTCTTCCAGAGTCATATAGTTAGTTTGTCATGAACTACAACATGAATGACTTTGACAAGCCATTGATAGAGTTACGTGGCATGTTGAGAACAGTTGAAGCAAAAATGAAGAAAGACAAGCCCAAGTCCGTGATGATGATCAACAAGACAAAGGGAAAATCTAAGGGCAAAGGCAAAGCTAAGAAGAATTCTAAAGTTGGCCAGAAACCCAAGTCTTCAACGCTCAAAGCAAAGGGAGGAGTGAATAAGGGAGGCAATTGTCACCACTGTCAATAGCCTAGACACTGGAAAAGGAATTTCCCTCTCTACCTTCGGGAATGAAAGAAGAAGAAGGAGGGGATAGAAACCTCTACTTTATGTATATACGTAATAAGATTAATTTGATTACTTCTTCATCTTGGGTATGTGATACTGGATGAGATTTGACATATATTTGATATGTAGGATCTAATAAGAAGTAAGCCTTTACGAAAGGGCAAGGATGGACTGTGCGGAGCAAGAGTTGCGGCAACCTCAGTTTACATTTAGAATTTATCTTAGCCCGTTGGGCATGTAATAGAGTTAGATGAATTATTATTTCATTTATGCCAATAATAGAAACATTTTAGTTTATGCATCTTGTATGGACAAAGATGACTACAAATAAAGAGTAGTTGATGGTTCTATTTCAAAATGTGATCTTATTTGTCAATACCCCAGATGTCTTGTGACCTTTATTTGAAGGATCTAAAGATGAATGTTTATTACATAAATACCTAAAGGATTACAAGTGATAACTCAAACAATCTATAACATTTTCATCCAGAGCACATATATGAGAGATACACTTCTAGAATACATGTTGATGTTTATCTAGACTTTTTTAGTTATTGAACCAATAAGATACATGCAAGTCTTATGTATGAGTAACATGAAAAAACCACCTTTCACTAAGTGTAGTGGGATAATAAGCATTCTAATAGGACTTGTGCATGATGATGTACAAAGACCTTCAGAATAAATGCTAGAGGTAGTTATTTGTACTTCACCATATTTACTGATGATCAGTAGATATGGGGTTTGTATTTGGTAGAATACAAACATGAATCTCTTGAAGTGTTCAAGAAGATTATGAATGAAGTATAACTTTGATAGAAGTATTAAGAAATGTTTATATGATAATATACTAAAATACTTTACATCAATAGTTTGAGGACCTTCTAGAGAAACTGTGACAGTGTATCACAACAAACTCTACCTGAAACGTGATGATATATCAGAAAGAAGGAATCACATCCCGATGAGTCATGTATGATTATCATTTAATATAATCTTCTAATTTCCTGGTAGATACATGCTTAAACGCTAAAACAATGTACCCACTTGAAATGGTTTAAAAGACGTCCTATGAGATAGGATATGGGAATGTCCTGATATGACTTAAGGATTGAAACTTACACAAGATATCAATTTCTTGAAAATGTTTAGTCGCATGAATGTTAGATTTTTGAACAATGTTTATCTCAATTCAATAAAAAAAGTGTTTGTTATTAGGATAACTGAGTTCTAAGAGAATCAGTGGGAGTAAAGTAGAACTCAAAAAGTTTGAGGTCAACAAAAGGGTACAACAAGGATAGGGAGAAACACAAATTGTTATGGAATGTCAAAGTTTCCTTATGTAATACAAAACTTGTAGTTCTAATAGAACATGTCTTAGATTAAAGAATTGAGAATCCCATATCTTAGATAAGTTATGAGTTGGTCATAAGATGATGAGCCAACAATCAACTAAGGACTATTGAGGGACCAGAGTCTGAGAAATGGCTTGAGGCCATTACACCCAGAATGGAATCCATGAACACCAACAAGGTATGACCTTAGATGAACCACATAGAGGGTTAAAACCCATAAGGTATAGTTGGGCCTTCAAATAGAATTCTGACATTGATAACATGAAAGGACATATTGGTTATAAAGGTTTTCAAACCAGTTCAAAGCATTAAACATGATGAAATCCCTTCACCAATTGGTATGCTTATTGTTGCAGCTTATTAAGACTATGATATTTTCCATAAGAAGATTAAAACCACATTCCTTAAAGGAATATTTGAGAGGATGTTTATGTGACACAACCTGAAGGTTTTATGGCTCCATTAATGAAAATAAAGTCTATAAGCTACAATGCTCAATGTAGAGGTTGAAACAAGCATCTCAAAATTGGCATCTTCGATTTGATAAGAAAGTCAAAGAGTTTGACTTTAGTCAAGATAAAATGTGAAATTTGTGATTACAAAAGCTTTAGTGGGAGCATATAAATATTCTATACTGATAAGGAATAATATTTCAATACCAAGTATTGTAATCTAGCATGAAAATCACCTTTAGTGTGAAGGATTAGGTGAAACATCCCGTGTGATAGGAATTGAGATCTATAGTGATAGTTTTAGAAAGTTTCCAAACCTATATGCGAGCACATATATTGGCAAGATGATGAAAGGGGTTAGCATGAAGGATTCAATGATATAGAATCTATCCATGTAGATGGGATTAATCTCTCAAGAACCCATTGTTCCAATTCTTATGAAGAATGGAAGAGATGCTATATGAATTCACATTTGGATCTAACATATATGAAATATAATGTACTCATCCCATTATCTTGTATGTGTTGGACATAACAAAATGATATTAGTCAAACCCAATGAAGGTCCTTGGAACACCATAAGAATATCCACTAGTACTTGAGATGAAGTAAGGATCAATTGCTGAACTATGGTAACAAGGAAGAGTTGGTGTAAGGGTTACGTCGATGCAAGCTTTCAAAATGATAGAAAGTGATCACAATATAAACTTGTGTTTAATCTTAGAAGAGTTGTAAGTTGGAAAGAGTTTCGAACTACAAACCATTGTTCTAATTCTACAATAGAAGTTGAACGTCCTGGTATTATGAACATAGGAGTGAATACTATACGGATCTAGAAGTTCATATAGACAAACTTGAGAGATGTTTCAACAATTGATGATATAGTAGAAATACTATGACAACAATGGAGATACTAGTTGTGCAAGGAATATCAGGTATAATACTACAAAAATTCCATCTCATACAAGATGTCATACAGTGAAGAGATGTGAAACATGCAATACACCGAATAAAGGCAAAGTGTTGCTACCCCACTAGATTAGCTCTTGTACAGCAGAAACATGATGGGCATGTTTAGATCATTGAGAATAAGATTCAAGGGTGATTGTCTCTAAGTGTTAGTGGGAGTTTGTTGGTATGTATGCCCAAAGAGCCAATTATGTAATGATTGTGATGGCATATTATGTAAACAATTTGATCAGTAATAAAGCTAATCTTCCAATTTATTATGTTTCACTCAGTTATGGGATAATGATGAAACATAATGAATGTCAGAAGAATGGCATTACCCAATGATGTATGTCGTGCATGCATGACCTGAACAATAAGATCATACAAATGTTAAGAGTATATACATTCTTATCAGGTCCCTAGTCAGATGTTATGGAGGAAGGCTGATAGACAATAATAACACATACGGCTAGAGTGTGTCATTGTTGATGACAAAATCTCATCAGTCATGATATGTGATATTAAACCAAACACATCGATACTTGTTAGAGAACAATGTATCAGACACACCAACCTTGAAGTGACACATGGAAACCATAATTGGTGGTCATAGTCATCTCTCATGGTGAAGATGGTAATTGTGGTTCTTAGACCTAAAACCATTACACTCATCACATGTCGTTCGGTGTGCTTTGACATCATCCACTGTGATCCTAGATAAGGCTTTCCATAAAGGTGTTGATCAGATGCACTATGACATATGGGGATGGTTGTGAGTGATGCAGATGGGATTGGTACCTCCTATAGGAGTTTGATATCCTGGCCACTTGATAAGTGAGACAAAGAAAGCACACACATGCACATGTGAATCAATATATGATATTGAGGTCACATTTATCTCAGATAGTCTTATCTAGTTCAAGTAACACAGATTGAACATTGAAATGATGACGATTCCATGCCTTGAGTTCAATCCAGATATCAAAGACAAAGGAATTATACAATCACTATAACAACTGTCATAGATTGTAGGTTGAAGTTGTTCTCCAAATTTCCAATTACCTGGGTAGCAATGATGTGTGACTAGACATCTCTCTTTGTTAGTGATGTCATAAATTAATTATGAACATTCAATGCCAATGTAACTTGGAACCTATAGGTTCACGCGCATATGATACACTTGGGATAGGAGTTCATTCATGAATATTGTTTAAACTTCATTACTAAATATTTCAGTATTCAATTTGAACAATATTGGTTGAAAATTGACTGACTAGACAAGTGAATAGATGGTTCAAGTGTTGAACCTATCGTTTTAGTGTGTCAGGTCAATTGAACCAACTTTGGAAATTCTGGACAATGAACTTACCAGTTTAGGAAGTGAACCGACCGACTCAGGTCCATGAACCGACCAACTCAGATTGTGAACTGAGCGGTTGGTGGATCAATTCGATCGATTTAAGGATTTATGTTGACATCATGTTGTGCATTAAATATGATATTAACTGTCAATACAATTGCAACTCAGAAACATGATGAAATAACTGGTTCAATGGTTGAACTGATCTTCTCACATGGAAACCAATCGGTTCACCTCTGAACCAACCATTTCTCTACTTGTAGATTGCAAAAATTTATGAAATTTTAGTCCCTTTCGCTCCCACTCAGACTGGGAACCTTGACCCTAACCCTGACCCTCCTGTAAATAGAGGGGTATTGGGCTTCTCAGATACAACAACTAAATTGACTCTGACAATTGTTTGTCTTCTCTCATTGTTGTGACTGATAGAACCCAAACAAGTCCTACCCAATAAAGAGAGGGATATAAAAAAGAACAGTTGTGGGAGGGTAAGTTGGTGACTAGTACACCAACATGAGGGGACAACTCCTTCTTGTCTATTCTACTAGAATGACAAGAGTTCCTGGTGGTGCGTGTGGACTACTTTAGAGGCGTGGAGCTTTTCCTTCTAGGAGGACAACATAAATCGATTATTTGTGGTGATTAACCAGGAGGTCGACACATACGCTATTCGAGTGTGACTTGAAGAAAGCTGCATACTACAATGAGGGAATAGTCTCTGGACTTGCTCCAGAACTTGGTATAACCTCGAAAACCATCCTTCTGATTACATTGTTGTTGATGTGATCATCTATTAAAGGGGAACATGGTAGTTAAATTTTTGTTTTTGTTGCCTCTGATGCCATTTTTCCCTACATATGAATATAGGTGAATGCCTTTTGGGTTATGTAATGTGCCTGCTACTTTCCAAAGATGCATGATGGACATATTTTTTGACTTCATAAGAAAGATATGGAAATTTTTATGGATGATTTCAGTGTTTATGGCAATTCTTTTGATGACTGCTTGTTGTATTCAGCTAAAGTTTTGCAACGATGTAAACATGTCAACCTTGTGCTCAATTGGGAGAAGTTCTATTTCCTTGTACAATCTAGGGTTTTACTACATCACGTCATTTCAAGAAAAGAGATTGAAGTTGACAAAGCAAAAGTAGAATCTATTGAGAAGATGTTAATTTTGAAAACTGTAAAAGAAGTTTGAATTTTTTGGGACATGTAAGGTTCTATAGAATATTCATTGAATACTTTTCAAAAATTCTAGAGCATCCCTACTCCTTGTTAGCTAAAGATGCTGAATTTATATTCAATGAAGAATGCAAAATAGCTTTCCAAAGATTGAAGGATGCTCTTATCTCAGCCCCCATCATTCAACGACCAGACTGGAGTGCCCTTTTGAAATCATGTGTGATGCTAGTGATTATGCCATTGGGGTAGTCCTATAATAAAGACAAGACAAAAAAATCCATGCTACTCACTATGCAAGAAAGACCTTAGATGATGCTTAAATAAATTATCCGACTACAGAAAAGGAGATGCTTGTAATAGTCTATGTTTTGACAAATTTCGATAATATCTTGTGGGCTCTAAAGTCATTGTTTATACAGATCATGTTGCAATTAGATAACTCATCGGTAAGAAGGATGGAAAACACCATCTTATACATTAGATAATTCTATTAAAGGAGTTTGATTCAAAAATCAAAGAAAAAAAGGGACAGAAAACAATGTAGTTGATCACCTTTCTCACCTCTCCACTAGTGCAATAGACAAGGTTCATATTGATGACAACCTACCCATTGAGAATCTATATGTAGTAAATTCACTTGTGACATCATGGTTTGTCAATTTTTCAAACTATCTAGCCACTAGATGCCTTCCTCCTGATGTCACCTATCAATAGAAAAAGAAGTCCCTTCATGATGTCAACTATTGAGATGCATGATCCCCTATTGTTCAAGCAATGTGCAGATGGGTTGATTAGGAGAAGTATTCCCAATGAGGAGATCTCGAGTGTAATATCAGAGTGTCATTACTCTCCTTATGGAGGAATTTTTTGAGGATATAAGACTTCAACAAACATTCTACAAGCAAGCTTTTATTGGCAAACTCTATTTCGTGATGTACATGCATTTGTTAAATCTTGTGATAAGTGTCAAACATCAGGAGGGATTTCAAAGAGGGATGATATGCCACTAAACTCAATTCTAGAGATTAAAGTTTTTGATGTATGGGGCATAGACTGTATGGGCCCATTCCCTTCTTCATGTAGTTGTAAGTTCATCTTAGTGGCATGTGACTATGTATCAAAGTGGGTAGAGGCTATTCTCACTCAAGCTCCAGATGAAAAATTAATGATGAAACTATTCCAGAAGATCATTTTTCCAAGATTTGGGGTTCCAAGAGTAGTCATATCAGAGACAAAAAGTCATTTAAATGATAGGAACTTCAATAATCTGCTGAGCAAATATGTTATCAAGCATAATATATCTACCCCATACCATCCACAAACTTTAGGGCAAGTTGAAATTTTGAATAGACAATTGAAGGCAATATCAGAGAAGATATTCTCTAACTCAAAAATAGATTGCACATTGAAATTAGATGATGCATTGTGGCCTTATATGATATCTTGCAAGACACCTATCAGTATGACTCCATTCAAGATGGTCTATGGAATGTCTTGTCATCTACTTGTAGAACTTGAGCATAGGGCATTGTGGGCAATTAGATTTCTTAAGTATAACATGAAGCAAGTAAGAGAATGAAGGTTGCTACAACTCCAAAAATTAGAAGATTTGAGATTAGATGCATATGAAAATCCCAAGATCTATAAAGATAAAATAAAGAGATAGCATGATAAAAGGATCTGTACCAAAGATTTCAAAGAAGGAGACCTAGTGCTACTGTTCAATTCCAAACTCAAGTTATTTCCAGGGAAGCTGCATTCTAAATTGTCTGCCCCCTTCTTTGTGTTGAAAGTATATCCCTATGGAACCATAGAGCTGCAAGGAAAAGAAGCCTCATTCAAAGTTAACGACTAATACTGCAAACTTTACACTGAAGGAGAAAATATAGATCGGGGGGCCTCTTTCTCCCTCTCAAATGCTTGATGTTGCTATCAAAAATCTTACTCCAGACTCAAAATGGAGGTCCATGTGGGAGTTGACCCCACATTTAGGATATATGTGATGCCCGACGCCACACAAAGCGAGATTACTCAAAACATAATGCATAATTAACACTAATCAACCAGGTTACCAGAAAACACAAGAAATGCTAATTGTTTGCATATAAGAATAAAAAGTGGATCTTATCACATCTAGGTCCATAAAAGACATATGTATACATACACACACACATATATATATATATATACATACATACATACACACACATATATATATACATATAACACCTACCAAAAGATTATTACATACCATTGTTTACTGGATCACTGGCCACAACCTGTACATATGATAACATGTCACATATACATACATGCCATAACCATACAACAAAGGCATATAGCCAAAATGTCTTCACAATATACAAAATCTACAAAAAAATCCCCCAAGGACCTAAGAGTACATGGACGACACATAAGACTCTACTAAAAAACACAAGAAGCTTATCCAACCTTTATTCAACTACTGGTCCTCTTATTGCTCAACCTCAATAGCACGATCTCTACCTTGTCATGCATGACCACCTAAAAGATGTGGAAACCCACAGGGTGAGACCAAACTTCCCAGTGAGAGATATAAATATCCACCAATGTTTATCAAAAGCACAAGGTAGATAACATACTTAATAGGTTAAGAAGATTTAACCAAATGATATGTATAAAACTTATAGAGTAGATTAAACAAACTAGGCAGTTACCACATAGCATTACAACAATTAATATTCTATGAAGGAATATGAAGAACATGTACAATAGTTGATTTCTTTTACCGCATTATAATTCAAGAAATTCATACAAAGATAAGGTAAGGGGGTCATCCAATGTGAAACATATTTGATCCTAAGCAGAATATACTATACGGTTATATTACATCTTTTATTATGCCCTGAGGAGATGAGGTATACCACTCATGTTCCAACTGACCACTGCTAGGTCAAAATCAGTGCCATACACAATCTAGGAGGAGTCAGACTCCTATGATCTCTTCTCACCCTCGGCCAATCTAAGTCTGCCACAATGACATATAGAGTCCAACTACAAAACAACCTAGTCCTCCTTGGTATATAGGCACAACACTAGTGAAACTGAGTTACGACCACAACCACACGCCTGCCAAGGTATGACCACATCCGTACTCAAATCATATAACATATAAGCACTGTATCACATCTTTGAGATATGGCCTCGATCGTTCTCCTGCCTGGGTATGACCACAACCAATCATGTGAAATGCATATACTCAACAATATATGACTCTGAGCTTCCAATAAGGGAGACCCATTTCACCATCTTGCAAGTACTAACACTGAAGATGAATCTATGGCACATGGCAGCTACATGATTAGGGTTTCACTTGATTAGTTAGGCTAATTGTGTGTCTTTTAGTATCAATCAAGTTGCAACATATGAACCCTAAACAAACTCTATAGAGATAAGGACATAATACAACTTCAAAAGATATAAAACGTATAAGGTGTGGACTTGTCACATCATCATCACATGATACTTGTAGCACTACCATTTGGAAGGACAACATCAATGTCTATGGGATGTCAATCCCTCAATCACATCACTAGAGGATAAAACCTCATGTTAGACATTAAGCCTCTACCAGGTCATAAGACCCATCAAATCATATATCTTGTGTCTCATCATTATCTCAAAATGCCTCATAAGGCTCATAACCATTACCATAGCATTTACAAGATATGACACACATTCAACCTGTAAGGTTAGAATCACACAATTAGGAGAGAAAAAATGTAATCACATGCCAATCATTCAATGATATCAACAAGCATAGAATACCCTAGGATTAGGGTTAGGGTTTTGAACACATAGCCGATTAGGGTTCCAAAGCATTATTCAACCATCAAACCCTAGTCTCATCACCTCCCACTTTCTTGGAGCATCCTAGAATTAGAACATCATCATTAACATGGTTAACCAACTATATAAACAACATTAGGTATCAACCCTTATTTACATGTACATATGTATCAACCTTACAAATTCCCACATGTGTAGCGACCATGTCCTCTTGTGAGTGTATTGACCATCCATCCAACATGTGTCATGACCACTCTCAAAATAGATGCCTCAACCACAAGCCAAGCAAGTGTATCAACCACAAACAAAAGCACATGTCTCGACCATGAACAAACATGTGTTTTGACCATCCACAAAACAAGTGTCTCGACCACCTAGGGTTAGGGTTTTGAACATGACGCAAAGCATATGTCTCTATCCATAAGTGTTATGACCCTCAACCCATTAGGGTTAGGGTTGCAAGTGTAACACAAGGTCATATGTTTCCACCGAAACAAATCAAAACATCTCGACCATCTCCCCATAGACAAAGTGTGTCAACCAAGACAAAATCAAAGGGGTAGTGACCATCATGGTCAAGCTACCACAAAGGTGAATAACCATCCTCAAAACATGGTTAAACCATAATCAAAATAGAAGTATGCCACACCCAAAATAGAAGATTAACATCAAGGAAAATCATCGTCATCAAGATGGAAAACTCCAAACTAAGATGAACCTCAAGACCTTGAAATCCAAAATTCAATATGAACCTTCAAGAAACCAACTAGGTGGAAGAAGACCAAGCTTCAACCTCAGGAAAAACAACTCAAAAACTCAAGAACACACAAATTCCAATCCAAAACATGGTGATAAAACCAAGAATCATGTTGCATGTAATAACTATACTTCATCTATCACTTAGAAATCGAGTTCATGGAATCAAAATTTAAGAAAGAGAGCAATCTACATGAGAATACTACAAAGTCTTAAACCATAGATCATGATAACCTCATCTAGCACATTAGCATCAAGTTAGAGATCAAAACACTAGCATGCAAGCAATATTATGGTGCAAGTAATAGAAGAAGGTAGAGAGTTATATAACCACCTAAGGTAGAGAACCAAGCTTCCAAGATCACGAGCTCCAAGGGAGAATTTGAAGCTCCAACAAGGTCAACAATTCGACCACAAGATCACCTCAAAAGAGAAGAACACCATGCCCCAAAGAATGATCAAGAAATAGGGTGAAAAACCCTAGGCTGAACCAAGAAGAAAGATGAAAGAAGAAAGAAGAAAGAAGAAAGAAGAGAGCTCCTTCTCAATCGGGTATCACCATGTCAAAATATAGTCCACAACCTTTGTGAGGAGAAGATATTCAAGGTGGCCACTAGTCAAAACATTGTCTAATGGCTGAGAAGGAGAACATGGAAGGTAGGGTTCTAAAGGAAAAATGTGACCAAGAACGTAGAGCAACTTACCAAGAAGAGAAACCACCAAGAATCACCATAAGGAAGGTGATCAAGCTCCAAAGCACCACATGCAAGGTTGATCGACCTCCAAAGCACCCAAGACCAGTCCTTCTCACTCCTCAAAGATCCAAGTACGAACACAAGAGAGGGGATAAGAAGGAGGGCTGAAAAAATCACTTGCATGAAGGAGAAATGGGTTATATACTCAAAGGAGGAGGGAAGTAAGGTTGGTGTGAGGTGTCAACACAAGAGAGCACCAAAGTGACACTTGTCCACCAAGAAAATATCCGTGCAACCACTAAACACATGCATGAAACCTATGGTGATAAAACCTTGGTGGAGTTTCAACCACATGGGCAACCACCACCCTAGAGGTCAAAACAAACATCAAGGTACCTTGTCTCGAGGACAACAAAAGACCACTAAACAAACATGGTCGAAACACATCACAAGAAGGCCAACCATCTTGATCAAACCACACCAAGACCTCTAGGTTAGAAACAAAACCCATCCAAAGAAGGTGTTTCGGTCGAGACACACTCAAGACACACCATCAAGGTCGGAACATGGATCTCAACACACAATCAAGCTCAACATGGTCAACACTAAGCAAAACCCTAGCATCACTACATGATGCCACCTCATCAACCAAGGTCCAACAAGGCACCCCATAGCATAATTATCTCTCTCATGATGCTAAATCACTAAGGGAAAACTCAACATGTGAAAAATTGTAAGATAACCCCTCAATATGGGTAAATTTCAACTTGGTCCAAAATAAGCATACAAGGCTCACGCATCATTAAAACATGACCAAAATGGAAACATAAGATTGTCACATGTTAGATAAACATCTCAAAGGATTAGATTAAGGTTTAAGCATCTTATTAAGCATGGCAAGCATACTCAATCATTAAGCTAGGTCAGGGCTTTATAATATATTTCTTTACTTGCATTTTCTAAAGAACTTTTCCTTTCATATAATAAATTTTCCATGGATGAATGTAATAATTTAGACCCTTATGAACATATATCATCGTTATTGTAGGTGCTAAGAAAAGAAAATCAAGTTTTACATATATTCAATTAGACATGACATACGAAACATAGTACACAGAGTGTCTCCACTCACAAAATATCGATTCAAGCAAATATCCGGAACACACGACATGTCACTTTTAAGACATGACGTGTGCCATTCAAGAAATGAGTTGCTGGAAAATCATATAGTATGCGAAAATCTACACATGACATGTCAGCTAAATCATTGAAATGTTGGTTATCTTTTGGAATCATACACGCAGTGTTTATTTCAAACACGACATGGCATTATTAGTTTGGAAGCATCAATGGGTTCACTGGAAACTCACACGACATGTGTAAATTCACACACAACATGCATTACATGAGGAGGCTCTCCCTAGAATAACACACATCATGTGTTTATTCTGACACGACGTGTCCTCATCAAATAAACAAATTATATAAAGGGGATTCGACATGTGCATGCAAACACATCGCGTGCTTTAAAGCACATGCCATGTTTACAAGTCAGGAATAGGGTTTTTATCCCCAATCACTAGCTGCCACCCTATCTTCTTCTATAATTCACTCTGTGTGTGACCCCCTACAGCCATGTATGCATCAACAATCACCCTCTATTCATGTATCCATCATCGTCGGCGAGATCTGCCTCTTCCTCACCTCCGATCGCCGAAGTATCCCCACCCCCATCATCTCTGGCCTATCTTCAACATCACATCGATAAGGAGCCATGCAAGCTTCCATTCTCCAACCACTAAGCTTAGGTCCAAGAGCTCACTGTCGCTGATCTCCTCTGCCCAAGACACCGCAATCGTCTTGGTCCAGATCCAACAACTCTCTGTCTTAATTTCTCCATTTCTCGTATCCACCTACATTGTCACCACTTAAAAGTGTGTCCCAACCAAGCACACTGTCATCATCACGTCAAGGATTATGAGTTCCCTTCATCTACCATGATCCAGAGCTCACTGCCTGAACTGCACACACGTCGTGACCAAGTGGAGAAACACTTTGACATCTTCACCTTCTTCGATCTGAATATCACTTTATTTCTAGGACACATGTCGTGTGTCTATTATGACACACCATTTCTCATTGTTCAAATTCATATACCATCCAACATAGAAGACACACCATGTGATTCTTCAGACACACCATGCACCTTACTCCAACAACACAAAGCAACCCACCAATGGCACCAATCAAGCAAGCATCAAAATGTCATCAGGGAGAGAGCTCTTCCTTATCTCCCAACTACCTCTCCACCACTTAGTTTAGAGTCATAGAGGTATAAGAAACCACTTACCTAACTCTGATCACTCGTAGGGTTCTCCCTACACGTTCTGCATGCAAGCAAACAATGGAGGCACTTGGATTCAAAGATGAAGTCTCAGGTCTGCTAGAGGATCTTAGACTGAAGTACACTTGTTGTACGGTGAGAAGTACCTACCCTAGACTCACCTCTAAAATTTTGACTACATTGAAGGCTGAAACTGACCCCAAAAAGCCCCATGAGCCATTTTCTATCATTCATTTTTTTCTTTTGGGTCAGAGCTACAAGTTAATATTCAAACAATTTTGTGAGGCATTTCAATGCCACTATGGGGGTGGTTTAGCTTATCCTCCACAGTTCAACAGTGATGTTATTAAGAGAGAATAGAAAAATGATGAATTCCATGTTATTTGGAGAGAATAGAAAAATGATGAATTCCATGATGCAAAAAATATAAGGAAACATGCATTCATAATCCCATCTTCTGGTATGTCCATCGCCTTCTCAACACATGGGTTTTTGCCAAAAAGGAAACCTAAGGAGTACGTGGCAAGATGGACCTTTTCTTTCTATATGCAGGGTACTTCATTCTCAGCAGGTTTTTTGATATCAAGAAGAAGTTGCCAGGTGATATCATGATTGGGGGTTTGATCACCCACATTGCCTGTAAAGTTGTTTATTTATAGGTCTGGAGGATGAACCTGGAAAGAACCTAGTTGACATATACTTACTTGTTTCTTCTAGTTTACTTGTTCAAGTTCACAATAATGATTCTAAATTCAGACAAGTCTTTGATGATGAATAATTCATTAAACTGCCTAACTTGGAGATCATAATTTTGACAAACAAGGACAACTAGAAGTTTGATCTCTCTGGTTCTGTTCGGGATGAGGATGCACCCACTGTAGCTGCTACAACACCACCGCCCCCTTCCACCGATACATAGACAATGTATGGCTGGGCCATGCCCGATGTATGAAACCTATATGGCTACATCCAGTAGAGATTTGATTAGCATGATAGCTGTCTAGATCTAATGAGCCAGCAATATTCTATCATGAATGGTATGGTATAGAGGATGGACATGTGGCATATTTCCCAAGGCCACTACGCCATGCTGCTACCACTACCTCCACCTCAGCCATAGCCGACCTCTACAAACATTCCCACTGACAATGATCTTCTCAACCAACATTTCCCAACTGGTCATGAGGATGCTAGACCTTCATCTTAATTCTCCATGGCAGGTACCTGATTGCTGCCAACTTAAGATTGATTGATGCAGTGAGGACATTGTAGATTTCAAGCTTAGGGGGGAGCAACCAATGGTAATGTAGTTGGAATTTTCTCTTTATCATCTTTTTCTTAGTTCTTATTTTAGTTTCTGTTCTTATTGTGGCAAATTCAGTACGATATGAGGATTATCTTATGTAGGTGGATTGAATCCCTTCTATGCTATACTGATTGTCCTCTCATTATTGAGAAATATCATTTATAGAAATTATAAAAGGCATGCATTAATCCAATGAAACTTCATGACCACCAACATGTGTCTAATTTTGGGTTTATGATTTTTAGCCTAAACATTCATATTTCACATCCCTGACTGCTTAACACATGTAATGGTTTCAATTTATGTGAGTAAATCGACTTTACAACATCGTTTAGAACACTGGATGCCCTTGCCAAGCTCTTAGTGTATTTTCAACCACCCTTTTGATGAAAAATTTTCAAGACAAATGCATGGAACCCAACTAATGTCGGAGTTTAGTTAACTCTCCAATGTTTTTGGAAAAATCCAATTTAAGGGTTCTCAAGTGGAACCCAACTCATTTTAAAATTTCTTTTGGCTTACTTCACCTTCATACCCCATGAAAATATGACTAAACCACCCACATACCATACTAGTCTAGTGTAAGTCCAATCTGGCTACGAAGGTTGGGTGTTATGTCTAAAAAGTGGGTAAACATATGGTTAGGTGTCATGTCTAAAAAGAGGGTAAAAATACCCCAACCGTCACTCCATGCGTGCATAAGCCTATTTTAGCAGCCGAGTGCCAGAACCCACATTCCATTGTCATATCCTCTTTGGAAAACAAGGAGAGAACAATTGAATTTGTTAACATTAACTAAGATTCCATCATTTGAATCCTTAATAATTGAGAGCTTTGGTTGCAAACTCACTAGTTGTTTGGCTTGGTCATCCAAGTTCCATCTAGTTTTTCCTAGTTGATTGATTTATTTAAATTTTCATCACCCATGCCGAATTAAAAATTTCTCTCTTGAGTGTTTAAGATGAATTTATGGCCATAAGCATGAACCTGTTGATTATGGTTGGTTTGGTCTCTCATACATCTTTCATTTTATTTGATATATGCATGGACTTGATAATTCCTTCATTTGTGTTTCTATGTTCTTTTTGCTTGAGGATAAGAAATTGTTCAAGCTTAGGGGGGATTTGATGTGCACAATTTATAAAGACTTTTTATCCACTTCCGCACACAAATTCAGTCCATTTATTGTTCTCTATTTTGCCTCTAATCATACTTAATTTATCACCATTTTAGTTGTTTTACTTGTTGCATAATTTTGATCACATGTACATGATTTTGCTGAATAATTGGGATCAATCAAACCCAAATTCAATGTTCGTTGGATTCCCTAAGAGTTTGTATGCTTGGTGGAGTTGATCTTTAAGAATTTGAAGAGAGCACAGTGTGTGATATTTTATACACACTGTGGATGTTTACAGACACTCGCGTCCCCAACTATAGAGAAAGGACACAGTGTATTTCTACTCAAAACACTCGTGTCCACATGTTCAAAGGCCATATTTCAAAGTTCTGTCAAGTCACACGACATGTGTTTATTAAGACACACTGTATGTCATTCACGTAGGTTGACTTCAGGAAACAACAACACATCATGTCTTTCAGAGACACACCATGTACTTTTCACAAGAGCAGTTCCAGTCAGCAGTTACACATGCTGACACGCTGTATGCCTCCTCGGACACGTCGTGTCCCCGACAGATTCTACAATTTTAAAAATACAACTGTCCCACCTTTTAAATATGAAAATAGTTGGATGGGATGGTTATCTCTTTTTGAAACACTTACAACTAGAAAAGGGTCCAGAGCAAAAGGAGGGCGAGTTCAGAGAGGAAGAAGATGTTTCTTGGGAGAGAACATCTATTCTTCACCATTTATTATTCAAAGAGTGCATCAAAGATTCTATACTCCATCTGGGTTTCTCAAGAGGGAAAGTGGTCCGAGTAGAAGCAACTACAAGGGTGGAATTCTGTCCTTAAGTTGGAGTTTTACCTCGCCCAACTTCATTCTTCAATTTCTTTTGCTCTTTCCTCTCTCTAATCATGTCAAACTCTGAATTTTGTGTGTTGCACTTGTGTTTCTTCATTATGTACGAGTAGAAACCTTTTTCTTGGACATGGAAGAGTAGCTCCCATGCTATTGCTCATGTGAACTCTAATTTCTTAACTAATACTAGTTATCTTACTTTTCGAAGAGTTTCTATGGTATGAAATTCCTTGTATGTTTGCTTGTCCATAAAACCTACATGTTTTATGCTTCTTTATGTGTTTCGAGAGAATGTGTAAAGAAGTAAGGAGTGATCCTTCTTGACAATGAATCCTTGACCACGAGAGTGGCTAGGATACATTGAGGATCTAAGGTTGTAGTTCAAATTTTGATATAGGCACGAGAGTGTTACGTTAAAATGAGAACCATCTCATATAATTTAGAGGTGTATGATGGCGAAAACCTCCTTTGCAAGTTAACTGACATGCTAATTCCATATTTGTATGTGAGTAATGGTATGGAGGTGAAATCTTATGTCTAAAATCTCCTAAAATCTGATCTAAACCCCTTTAGTTTAGTTCTTTGTTTCTTTTGATTGCAAGTTAGTGAATCATAATCCAACTCAACTATTACAAACCGATCTAGATTGTTGAACTGTAATACACTTGTGCCTAATAGTGCCTTTCTCCTTTGGACGATCTCGTTACTACATGCACCCATATGCTTGCAGAGTAGTGCTAGAGTTATTTAAGACTTGCACATTTAGCTAAACTTACTAGCCAAAAATAGTTAAAAACTAAACTTGGAAAAATCCATTCTTCATGTTTTAAGCTTAGATCATTTAAAAATCATGAATAAAAGGTGAATTCCCACTCACCATGGCTTAAATGCTAGCTACTAATCGTGATTCTACCTTTAATATGGTCCAATATCGACTCACCCATTAGGGATTTGGGTCAAAAATGCCAAAAACACACCTCCTATAGGCTACTACGTGCTCCATACACTCACGTGAGCTGACTCATTAGAGATGAATACAATAATAAGAAGAGAGACACATTGAATTAACATGAATATTGTTTTTTCCTAAAGAACAGGGGAGGATGAATGAGAAACTACCATTTAAGTTTACCTCCATCGATCTATGGCTATATCTAATGTCCTTTCCATTTCTAGATCTTCTTCCCCAAGTCACCTTAGGGATATTTCTCCTAACCACCTCTAATTCGATGGCAAATTGAATATAAATCCAATGATATATATTTTAGCAAACTTTTGTAAGTATATCAAAAGTCACAATTTTCTGTGATTGATTGTGCACTATGATGACACTTCTCTTCCATCAATGGGCTTAGCCTCATCAGGCTTTGAAGTCCTGATCCTCATGAGGGTGCACACCATGTATGGGATGCACACCCTCATCTGGATACATGCCCTTGTTGGAGAGTAATGTCGATGGGTGAGTAGGTTGATCACTATTGAACACATGATTAATAAAAACTACAATAACTTTCTTTTTAGAATTATGGTTGCATCAATTCTTTTGCATTGGATTCATCATTCAATTTTGTACAAATTTACACATGATATTTGATAAAATCCTTAAATAATATATTCTTAGTTTAGTATTTACCTAATAATTTTAATTTTAGATGACTCTTCCCACCTACATGTGTGGGGTATTTCTACATTGTTTTGATCTCATTTGAATCTAAAACCTTGAAGTATGCATAAAATATGTTTTTAACTGAAATTTGGAAAGGTTTAAGCTAAAATCAATAATTAACTAATGACAAAACCATGCAAGGCACTACTGAATCTATAACCAAGACTGGAATTATCTCTAACCCTAATATTATTAGAAATGCAAAGTTAGGGTTGTTACAGTCCTCAACATCCTATTGTGAACAATGCTCACTAATGATGACTACTTGCTTCATTCGTCTAAAGGCTTCTGTCCCCCACTCTTCTTCTCCTTTCAACTTCACAACAATGGATTTAGGCGACATATTCACTGCATCACACCTTTTCCACAATATGGAGGGCCAATAAAAAGGTCTCAACAAACAATAACATCATGATATGAGTGATTTACCTCATTTTGAGTAATAGTTGTTGTGAGATGCTATAGATTCTGTGGTGTAAGGTTCTTCTGTACTCCACCTTAATGTGCATATTATGAATGATCCTTGCCTAATGGATAGAGTGAGAGAGTGGCAGTCTCACACATGAGATACGTCTTGTAAGGGGTGGCTGTGTGACATCATCCCTAACTCGATTTGTTGGGCCATTTGGAGACAAAAATGTGGGTAGTATGCCCTGGGAGAAATCCATATGATGATTGTACTATCATACTTGGTAATTGATTCCATTTTTAATAAAGGCAACTCTAATTATTATGGTTGCTTTGATACAAGCTAATGAATAAATTATAAAAATGTCCTAGGAATATATGACTCAATGACATGTTATATTGGGTTGAGGACCTGAATATGAGATCATATGTATGCTATGAGTATTCATTCTTATATAGGTTGGTCAGATGTCATTGTGGAAATTTGGATAACACTAATACATTACGAGTAGTATGTGTATTGACTGATGACTACATATCATTAGTCATTTTATTAGATATCAATTCAAACACATGGGTACTTATTATGAAAAAGTGTACTAGATAGACCAAACTTGAGTATGACAAATGCAAGCCAAAAATGGTAGTCAGAATTATATCTCAATGTCATAGTGGTGGTTGTGATCCTTTGCCCTGAAGTCATTATAATCATCACATGTTGTGCAATGTACTTTAACACTACCCAACATGACATGGAATAAGGGTTGTCATACAGGTAGTGCTTGGATGCATTATGACACTTGTGAATTATTATGGTTACGCACACAGAATTTGTCCCTACTATTTGGTCATGCTCATATGACTCAATATATGATGTCGAATTCACATGTATCTCAAATAGTCTACTCTAGATGAAGGAACAAAGATTGAACATTAAGACAAAGATATTTCTATGTCTTAAATT
Organism: Alisma plantago-aquatica; assembly: GCA_963693085.1. Taxonomy (NCBI): domain Eukaryota; kingdom Viridiplantae; phylum Streptophyta; class Magnoliopsida; order Alismatales; family Alismataceae; genus Alisma; species Alisma plantago-aquatica. Next base: position 1,225,981,864 of record OY856412.1, read on the forward strand.
CAATTTGTATATCAGAGACAAAAGGATTATATAATAACTATAACATTGGCCATAATAATAGGTTGAAGTTCTTCTCCCACTTCTCCAATTTATTAGATGGCAAATAAGTCTTACTAGATACCAATAATTGTCTATGAAGTCATAATATGATTATAGACATCACTACCCGTAATGTGGAGCTTATACGGTCACACACATAGGGTGAATGTACTAGAGGATTATAATCATGTACACATGATTAATTAGTTACTAAAAGGTTTAAGTAATCAATTAGATCATTGATGAACTAACATGAATCCTAGTCAGCCAATTGGAACATCCAACTGCCTGAGTGGACTAACTAGAAAGTTTAGTTGGTTGATAGAAATGAAATCAGCCCAGTCGGTGGACAGGACAATCTCGTCTGCCTCCTATATGAGATCATCCCAATCAATTAACTAGATAGTCCATTGACTGACGGGATCAAATCAGTAAACAGGATACATTTTCTAGTAAGTTCTGATGCAACCTAATCACCTGACAAGACATACCAGTTGACCAACTGGCTATCTCAAATGGGTTGCTTAAAATGCAACCAATTTTCTTTCCATTTTTTAGGATTTATTAGAAACCTTGCTTCCTTACATACCCAAAATATGGAGGCATGGTAGCCAGGGTTTTGGTTACACCGTTGGATACAAGTACCATAACCATCATTACCCACAAGGAGAGAGAGAGAGAAGGAGATATTGTGCAACAATAGCACATTTCCAATGGAAAGGATACTCCTTCCCCACTAGCTTTAGGAATGTGACATCGTGTTCTTATCATCCATGCAGATGATATAGATACACAGATACCTTTGTGATTGCATTGGGAGGACATCATTGACATAATCTGCCTCACCAAGCATTTCTTGTGAGCAACATCACTAGATTTACTATGCGACAAAGTATACCTCACATCCCTCCCAACCTGATATATTGGTGTCAATGAAATATACTCGAGTGAATGAGGACATAATTTTTGTTGCTTTCATTATGCCTAGCACCTCCAAGATTTCAAAAGAGTGATTCCACAATAGGTTTGATGGGCATCACTACAATACAAATGTTGTGTGGCATGATATAACATCTTCTCTAAACAAAAATATTCCTAGCAATTTTTTTAGAAAGATTGAGAAGAGGAGCTTATGGGGGAAATGTGAGTGAATGAACTAGGTGAACCATGCATTGAGTTGCATCATCAACATATGGTTAAATGGTGTTCACTAGATATTACAACCTCAAGATGAATCTGACCATAGGTTGGGACAAAGATGAAATGAAGATGGAAGAAGATGGATGACCACCATTATAAGGAACAAATCGAGGAGCATGATCTTATACTTTAGAGCTTGGCTAAAAGAAAGAGACATAGTTGATGCATTTTTTCAAGATTTGGTGGTGGCTCTAAAAGTATGACTAAATTTTTTAGTGATTTTAATATGACTATATCTGTGATTGAATTGGAAGACAAATACATTGTGTACATGGTGTTTCAGGAGGCCAATATACATCAAAAGACCCTTCCAATTGCAAGGGAGTAAAAACCAAATGTCAAGCTTTACTATTTTGGGCTTTCACACTCTAACAAGATCAATTCTCTCTCTATAAACATATTAAATTATATTTCACCCATATAAATATCATAGTGCCACCACACTCATATAAACATATCAAATTTTAGTCAGACTCTTGGCTAAATGGAAACACAATCAACAACAAGAAACTCTTTATCAATACAACCTCCACAATTACATACATCAACACAATCAAAGCACTTCAACTACTTGCCTCAACTAGACTAAATCAATGCAAGCGACTTTGAAATGAGTAGTTTACCAGTCTTGGGATTGAACACATTACAATCACACTATCCACCAACACGTTAAATCTCATCACTCTAATATGGGTAAAAGAATACATATATAAATCTACATGTTGTACTTTCATTAGTTTTTGTTGGTATGTATGCCCAGAAAACCAATCATATGATGACTGGATGTGGCATTAAATACTTGATTTGATAATAATAAAAGGTAATTCCTTTTATTATGTTTGTCTCAATCATGAGATGATGACACAAATGTAAGTAGATGCCTAAAGAATGATATTACTTGATGATGTATGTTTTCAAGTACATGACTTGAACGATGAGATCATACAGATGTTAAGACTATATGTATACATTCTTGTTATGTCCCTAGTCAGATATTATTGTGGAAGAAAATAGGTGACAATAATACATAAGATTAGAGTGTGTGTTGACTGATGATAGAATCTCATTAGTCATGATATATGATATCAAGTCACTCACACAGATACATATTAGAGAATAGTGTATCAGACAGACCCACCATGAGAGTGATATATGGAGACCATGGAATGGTAGTTAGAATCATATCTCATAGTGATAATGGTGATTGTGGTTCTAAGACATGAAATCACTACACTCATCACATATCCTTGGGTATATTTTGACATCATCAAACGTAATCCTAAAATACTGGTTGCCATAAAGGTGATGATTGGGTAGCTTTGACACATGGGGACTGAGTGTGAGTGATGTAGATGGGATTTGTCCCTCCTATAGGAGTTTGATATCCAAGGCCTCTTGATAAGAGATAGACTGAGAAATGTATGACCATACACATGTGATTCAATATATGATATGTGAACTCACATGCTTCTCAGACAGTCTGCTCTAGTTCAAGGAACATTGATTGAATGTTGAGAGGATGATGATTCCATGCCTTGAGTTCAATCTAGATATCAGAGACAAAGGAACTATATGATCACTATAACACTAATCAAGGATTGTAGGTTGAAGTTGTTCTTCAACTTTTTGAATTAATTGGGTAGTAATGATGTGTGACTAGGCACAACTCTTTTATTGTGATGTTATAATTTGTTATGGACATTCACTGCCAACGTAATTCTGGACCTATAGGGTCACACACATAGGATGCACTTGGATTAAAAGACTTTATTCATTAATGATGTTTGGATTGAATACTAAAGGTGTTTAGGTATTCAATTAGACAGCCAGGATTCAAAATTGACTAACCAGACTATGGACCGATCGGTTCAAGTGTTGAGATAACCAGTTGAAGTGTCAGGTCGATTGGAATCAATATTGGTTGAACTTTGCATGAACTAGACAAGTGAAACGACCATCTCACTTGTGAAACAACTGTCTCACAATGTGAAATGACCATTTTACTATGTGAGACGACCAGTTCATTTTATAGATTTCCCGGTTCAGTTGCCAATTTGATTTGAAAAATGGTTGATGTTGATGTCACGTTTAGCATTAATCATGTATTGAATACCAATTTAATTCAGAATAAGAAACTTACAAAACGACCATTTCTCTAAGTGAGACGACCATTTGGGAGTGCAATGTAAGGACCATGACCCACATTTTGGGATAACCCTATTTGTTTTGCCTAAGTATGTTTCTTATAACCTTGCTATAATCATTTGAGATGTAATTAGGGCATGTTTAAAGCTTAAGTTTCTTGTTTGAGCTTGTTTGGATGATGCTTGTTTTTTGTGGTGAGGTTTTGGTGCAAATTGCAACTCACCCAGAGTAGGGGTTGATGTGCAAGTTTGCCACCTCTAGAGAGTTCCTTCTCTCTTGACATAATCTTGAGGATAGAGAGACGGACACCTTGTTTGGGTCTTGGTTGCATGGTGACCTCCTGGTGATGTTTTAGAACACTTGTCTGAGGTGTCTCTTGTACCTCAATGTGTTGTCTCAGGCTAGAGAGCCCTAGATAGGTTGTATATCAGTTTGTGAGTGTGTAGGGTTGAGCCCTATCGGTTTGTGGGGTGTGTAGAGTTGTACCCTATCAATTTATGGGTGTGTGGAGATATGATATCGGGCATGACCTTGGTAGGAGATCAAGAGGGAGAGACCTAGCCTAGACCTTATCACCATGCCTTGCATGATGTTGTGCATGTGTCTCCTTTTTCGTGGACAAGTGGCACTAAGCTTCTAAGGTGATGACACCTCTTCCATGATCCCTCTCTCATCCCTCTTGTATATAATCTCCTTTCTCTCCCTATAAGAGGATCCTTTTGGCCATCCTTTCTTCCTCTCCTTCTTGGTAGATGACCTTGAGAAGATTAAGGAGCTAGAGAGTCTCTCTTGGAGCTTGGTGGACGATTTCCAAGTTGTGGTGTTCTTTGATCATCCTTCATCTTCTACCTTGGTAACCTATGTTTCCTAACTCTCTTTTCGTCTTGTTCTTGTTCTTGTTCTTATTCTTCTCAGCCATGGATCCTTGATACCTTCTTTTCATCTTGAACCATCTTAACTGTGGTATCATCTTCTTCCTTAGAGGTGTAGTGGTGACCAAGTTTGGTGGATCATCTTCTACTTTGAGCTTGTGAGCTTGAAGCTTGACCTTTGATCTTAGATCTTGGTGGTGATCTTTGAGGCGGGTTATATAACTCTTAACCTCCTTTGTTATTTTCACTCTTCCTATGCTTATAATTTTTCTTCATTTTGAGATCGTTCATCTCTTGCATGCTAGTAGTTGTTAGTAGTTTAGAACTATTTTGATGATGGAATATTATTTGATTTGCTATTCATGTCTTGCACATTCTTGCTATGTTAGTGGATGGACTAGTGACTGACCTCTCTAAGGTTGAAGATGACAAGTCCACACACATACATGCACCATGTTGAGGGTAGGTCATCACGACTTGTAGTGCAACAAACTGACACACTATGGGGCAAGTAGTCTTAACCTGGAGATGCTTAGGTCGACATGCCTTGTGGATGCTTAGGCCGACACATGTTGAGAGGGTTAGCTCGACATGGCTTATGGTTGCTAAATCGATATGGTTGATAGATCTTAAAGAAGATAGCCTGTCATGCCTTATAAGTAACCAAGCTGATATGTGATGTCTAAATCGATATGCATGGAGGATGTTAGCCGTCGTGCTCTTGAAGTACTTAAACCAATAGGTGTTTCTAAATTGTTATGCCTTTAAGGTGTTATCCCGTCATGACTATGGGTGTACCTTGTGTGAATTTGTCTATTTTGAGGGCTAACTGTGATGCCCTGGTTGAGTGGAGGTCGACACACCTTTAGTGAAGTGTTACTCGATACACCTTGACCCGTGATGCCATGATGAAACCCTAACCCTAACAACCGATATACCTAGGGTTGCCTGACATTCTTTGGTTTCTTGACACCTTAGGGTGGTGTTGCCCGACATCTTAGGGTGGTATTTCCTGTCACACCTTTGGGTGGTGTTGACCGTCACACTCTCAAGAAGTGGTAAATTGATACACCATTAGTAAGGATATCCCTTGTGACTTGCATAGTGGTAGTCGACATGCTGTGATGATGACAAGTCGACACCCAATGGCAAGTTCTAACTGATACCTTATATGATAGCCTCAACTGACACCTTGTAATGGTGGTTATGCTACATCATGTTGATGATAGGGTTACATGATATGATGTGATACCCTATGGGGTGGTTGTGTGAATAATAAAGGAGTGCTATTTTCTATAACCTTTATTTCATAACATACCTTATAATGATGATGGCAGCAATGATCTAAGGGTGGTTTTTTATCCAACCTTGTAAAACCTAATTGATTAAAAAGAACTCTAACCCTAATGATGTAATGTGAATGGCATGAATCTTAGGAGATGGTAGTGTTGATGATGCATTAGTCTTCTTGTTACAAGTCTCTAACCATACAAGTAACACCAGTTAATAAGCATATCCAGGTATGAGCTATGGTCCTTATGATATGATTGAATGGGCCTTATGAGGAATATGTGATGTTGGTATCATTGAAAGAGAAGGTAAATGATCTTATGACCTAATGATGGATTATTTTCATATGTGAGATGATGATTTCCTCAGAATTGAGATGAGGGGTTCCTACCCCAAAGTCTATGGTCCTTATGATGAGAAATATGGTTCAAGTGATAATGTGATGAGATCACACCCTATATGCTCAAATATGTCCTGGTGAAATGTTATGCCCCTTATTTATGTAGAATTTGTTTAGAAGTTGTACATTGTAACTTGATTGATGCGAAAAGACACTTAATTGACATAAATAATCAAGTGGAATCTAATCATGTAGCTTTCCATGTGCCATAGATCCATTTAGTGCTAGTATTTGCTGAATGGTGAAATGAGTTTAACTCGGAGCCCATATTTTTGAATATGCAGGGGTGAGGACGAATATCCCCTTACGTCCACAAATTTGTGACACAATATTGGCTACGAGCCATACCTGGAAGAGTGTGGCTTTGAATCATAGCTCAGTGATATGTGACACATGATTGGAAGCAGGCCATACCCTGGAAGAGTGTGGTTGTGAGCCGTAGCTTAGTTTCACTAGCGCCGTGACCTGTACCAAGACAGGCTAGGTTTGCACAGTTGGACTATATGTCACTGGAAGCAGTCTGACTAATGATGTCACTACATGATTCACTCATGTACTGACCACGAGGTGGTGAGGTCATGGATTCTGACTCTTCCACTAGACCTAGTATGGCACCGATTTTGACTTAGAAGTGGTCGGTTGGATTTAGGTGGTATGACTCAAATCCTCGGGGCATAATAAATAACCATGTAGTATATTTATATACTATCAAATACAGAAATATTGGATGAGGCCTTGCTTGCTATTGTGAAATATTGTTGATAAGAAATATACGTGTTCTTCATATTTCTTTTCAAATGTTAAGATGTTTCATAATTCAATAGTAATTTCTCATCCTGTTAATAATGATTACATGCCTCTTATAGTTGTAACTTTATTGCTGCTTTAATTACCTTATCTGTGATAATAATAGAGCTAGTGGAGAGTTATATCTCCCTATGAGATTTGGAATCTCACCCCATGGGTTTCCCATATCCGTTTTAGGTAGACGTGCATGAGGAGGTAGAGATCATGCAACAGAACTTGAGGAGCAGTAAGAGAGGTTGTAACTGACAAGGTTGGAAGTGTTGCTGAATGTCTTTTCTTATTAGAGTCCTAGAGTCATCCCTGTACACTCGGGTCCTTGGGGATGTTTTGAGGTTGTTTTGTGATCGAGGTTTCGATATGTGGTTGGCATGTGTGCCCTTTTTCTACAAATGTAGTGGATATATGTATATATGTTCTGGAACAAGTTCTCTGGTAACAGGTTGATGGCACATACATTAAGTGCTTTGAGACATGAAAGGACTCATATGTAAAAGTTTTTGTTGTTTGACAATTTTATGAAAATAATTTTAATTTTTAGTATTTTCTGGTAATCTACTTTTCAATATTTCTTCCACAGTATTGTTTTGAGTAATCTTGCTGCTGTGGCGCGGGGCGTCACAGTCAAGGTTGGTATCAAAGCTTTAGGTTCGTTGAGTCTACATGGACCTAGGACTAGGGTTTGTGTTTGTTCTTGTGTCCTCTAGACTGTCTTGTGATGATTTTTGCTTATGCAAAAGAAAAGAGAAAGCTTAAAGATGTCTAGAGAACACGAAGAACATGTAGTCGAGAGTAGTCTTGCTGCACAAGATGGTGGTGCAAGGAACCAGGCATGAGAAGATCGGGTGCCTGAAGTCCCCCAGGTTTGACCCATCCATGATTGAAAATCCCACCTTTCAATCTCTTTTTGGGCAGTTGATGGCTACTATGACTCATATGACAGACATAATGCCTACACCTCAGCCTAGGGGACCGGTTCCTCATACTGAATCTTCGACAACTGGGAAGACTTTTGAGCAGCTTTGCCATGTTGGAGTGATAGAGTATGCTAGGATGGCTGATTCAGTAGATGTGGATCTATGACTTACTAAGCTTGAGAAAGCCTTTAAGATCCTTAGTATCCCTAAAGTGGATAAGGTGAAGCATGTAGTGTACCTCCTGAAGGGGAGTGATGGCCATTGGTAGGCCATAAAGGAGGAGAAGATACCAGGTGTTGTGATTGGTTGGGAGGAGTTCCGACGTGAGTTCGTTAGTCGGTACTTTCCTCGGACATATCTTGATGAGAAGATTGACCAACTTGAGAGGATCTGATAGGGATCCATGACAATCAATGGGTATGAAGCAAGGTTTGTGGAGTTGTTGAGGTTTTGTCATCACATGGCTGCCACAGAGGACGAGCATATTCATCATTTTGAGAAGGGGTTGAATAATGAGTTGTCTACCCCAACATCTACTTTAGAGAATTGGGAAAGGTTTATCGTGTTTGTGGAGTATGTTCAAAGTATAGAATGATCTGTGAAGGAGAAATGAGAGGCAAGTGCCAAGAAGAGGTATGCATAGTCCCAGGGGCAGTTGTCAGGAGGCTTTAAGAAGCCGAGGTTTTCTTCACCACTAGCATCGTAGAGGTTCAGTGCACCGACCCTATGATCATTGAGTAAGGAAAGAGATTGTATTTTTTGCCTATAGGAGTGCAAAGTGTAACGAACAAAATCTCAATGTAATTGTAATCCCACCCCATCCTTAAAGTTATCCTATTTTCTTACTAGTTTGTCCTTAATGTTGAATTGGTGGAAACTGACTGGTTTGGAGTAAATATGCATGCAAACATAAGGGGTTAGTACACAATTACCTCAATTAATATTTTATCAAGAGTTATGCTGCAAATGTCTACAAAAACGAGATGATTATTAAATAAAGTTAGAAATAAGACATAATGTAAATAAAAGTAGTTAATGAGGATCATAATCACATTACATTACCTCTCTCCTCATAAAAAGAAAATAAATCATAAAAAAGGAGAATATTATGTTAATTGAGGACCTTTGAGTTAATGTGGGATGACCACCTCAAATTTTCATTGAATAATTAATTGAAAAAACTTTTTCATATTAACTCAATTTTCCTATACATCAATAAATACATTAATGAAAAATATGGTGATTAAGAGCCAAAACATGAATAAAAATGATGTTTAAAGGCATAGGAATATTCTAGACATTAATATGGGCCTACGATTCAAATTTGGTATTAATTGGTCAATGTTTGACCCCTCAAATCGATTTTAAATGAATTGATTAAGGTTTGATTAAGATTTAATACGATTTCATTAATATGTTGCATTTAATCTAAAGTCTCAACATTTAATATTGTCACACATTATCTCCTTATGAGCACAAGCTGTGGACCATAGATCCATGATCCAATGGTCGACATTCATCGTCTACCCCTCGTCGCGTCGGGTAACAGACGCAAAACTGGCCGAATTTTCAAACACCAAGTTCTCTCTCATTTCTTAATGATTTGACACATTTTCTTATCCATTCAATTTGCCTTCCTCCGCGGTTCAATTCAAGCCATAACTCTTGCATTGAGGTGCACCATATGCGAAATGCCCAAATCACTATTCAGAGCTCTCTCACTTCCGCCCTCGTTTCGCCTCAGACCATCGCCACGCCTATAAATACGAACATGCTCGCCTCCATCAATACTAGAGCAATAGCTTCCTTGCTCCAATTTGCTAGCAATCCCCTCGCCCATACACCACCATCTCATTTGCTGCTTGAGCCTTGCAGTGCTCCTTGCTGACTTTTGGTGACATCAACATAAGAATTAGCGGTCCAAGTAAGTTCGTCTCTTCCCCCTCTTCATTTTGAGACCTTTATAACATATTGAATCTCAGGGTCCTTAATGCAATTTACCCACTTTTGTACTTTTCTTTGCCTTCTAGTCCTTTTGGACTCTTCTAATAAATTTCCCATCCTTTTGAGCCTTCTTGGGCCTCAATGTTGAATTTGAGCCTTTCTGGAGGTGTAATTCACTAATTACCTACATTTATGTTTATGTAGGGGGTTTTGCACAAATAACCCATCTAATGAGATAACTGAGGTCTAATCATGAAATTCGACCATTAATGAGATAATATGAGTGGATTATGTTATTTGGAGCTTTTTATATCCCTATTAGATAAGATATGAGTAATTTAATGTATTTGAGTGTATTTAACCCAATTACTTTCTCTCTCCTCCAGATGGGGAAACAATGCACTAATAAGAGTATTATATATTGAGATATGACTCATAATGTTTATATGTGACTAATATCTCAAGATATACCCTATTATATCATTAAAAGATATTCTTTATATTAATTGCTCTTTTTATGCTTTATTATATGCTTTAATAGTATATAAATTAATTAGGGACCTAACCATGTGATTTTTGAGAAACTAATGGCATAGCATCGTTCTAGGTGTTGTAATTAACCCATGGTTAAAATTTGAGGTCATTTGAACTTCATTTGACCCTTCAAATAGATTTTTCAAGTTCCCATAAGGTTTAACTATAGAATACCAATCAAATTTCATTTATGTCATTTGATATCCTTGTCACGCGCCCCAGACCGCCGTTTGATCCCAATCCAACAGCAGATGCATCATATTCTACCTCCAGCCTCTTCGTGTACAGTGAACTTGACCCCCTCGACTTCGTTCTCCTTCACTTCTCGATCATTTCGTGAGATTTCTTTGCCAACGGGTTCGCCGCAACGCACCGTTTCATTTAAGCCATTACATTCATGCTCTCGTGCATCATGGCCGAAACGCCTAGGGGCGCCGGCCATGGCTGCTCCCCTCCCATAATATTTTGTCTCTTTGCACCTCCGCACCTATATATATCACCATCCACAACTCCTCCGGCCTCCGTGCGAGCTTCCTCAAATGCTAATTTTGCCCGAAACATCCACGTTTTGCCACCGACACATGTAGTTGATCCCTACATTACGTCCCTTTTCCTGGATTATAGGTGATAGCAGCACTCTAATAAAGTATACATGTGAGTTCCTCTCATCTTGAGCTTCGTTTCGAGTACCTGTACGTCTGATTTGGTCAAGAAACGAGGAAACACCCAATTGGGCAAGTTGCTCCTTCGCGCCCATGGCTGGCGCTGAAGGTAGAAGATGACCGATAGTTTTTACGCTTTTACCCTCACACACTCCTACCTTCACGTTTTAATGCCAAAGGCAATTTGGTCTTTTGCCATTTTGTTTCTCGCAAGCCTTTTTAACCTACATAGATTTTTCTTGCTCTCTGATGGGTCTAGAGCAAATAAATCATAGAAATCAATATGTTATCGAAAAAAATCGAGTAAATACTCATTGGAAAGGATTTTTCATGTAGAATCTGATTTTGTGATTTTTGAGACCTTATTCCTAATTCTTTTTCAAATTTTACCTTGAATTCCATTTTGAGTATGTTAAATGTTTTAAAAATCATAATTAATTCATTTTAACTCCAAATTGAGAAATAAAATATGTTTTCTTAATCAGTGAAACCTATGTGAGCTTTTGGTCCTAGTTTTGAGTACTAAATCAGTGGTTTTCAAATAAGGTCTAAAATTGGTGTTTTTCTTTATACTTAATAAATGTTAATTTATGTGAAATGTTTGTAACTAGGGTTATTGAATGTTGATACAATCTAATTAGTGATAATGATGGATGTGAATCTTCAATGAGGTATGTGAGCCCTATTTAAGTATGTGGATCCTATTTCAGTATGTGAAACCTATTTATATATGTGCACCCTAATTTATTTAAGAATGTGCAATTAAACTAACCTCCAGTTGGGCTTTTATCCAACCCTACATTCATATTGTGCTAGCCTTGGAATATCTCTATTTCCTTTTATTTGACTCTTTATTTATTTGAATCTTCTACTGCCTATGATGGTTCATTTACTTGAAATACTTGAATCTTGCTATTGCCAATGTTGGCTCTTTTATGTGATTTACTTCATGGGTCTTATACCCATTTGCTATGATGCAATGTTATTTCCACTACTGCCAAGTGGTTTACTCAGCATGAGGAATTGTTGACCAAATAACTAATGTAGTGTACATGAGTACAAACCACCCATAGAGGGCATGTGTAATTTTACCCTGGGGAATGTGCATTTTCTCCCCATATTATATATACTTTTGAGGTTTGGGATGTGCATTTTCCCCTCTCCTCTTGGTGTAGGTCTGGTAGGTGCCTCACCCTACATTAGAATATTTGTTGTCAAAATATCATTCATGCTTGTTGTTTATTATTGTGGTATATGAATCTTGGCAGAGGTTCTAAATTCTTAATTATTATACTTGTCTCATACTTTTGACTCTCTAAGTATTGTGAATCATTTTATTATGCAATGTTGCACTTTATTAATTGTCCTTATTCCTTTTGATTAACACATACTTTTATCTCTCTCTTACTGGGTGATCCCAACCACCCAGGTATAGGATCAGAGTGCGCAGTTGAAGCATGGTGAACTAGCCTAAGGCTAGGGATAAGGAGTTCAACCATCTAGCTTGGACTTAGCTATAGTTAATGATGTTTGGAGACAAGTTGAATTGGTTTGAGTCTTCCTCTACCTAGATCCTATTGTTGTTGTGTATAAAGTTGTACACCCTATTTGGGGAGATTTTATGATGTGCCCTTTATACAATTGTTTAGTCAAAGTTTTATCTTCCGATGCCTACACATTGGTGTTTTTGTTTGCCATGAATTTTTAGTAAAGATGTTTGTGGTCTTTACAACATGGTATCAGAGCATCAAGGTAGTCAAAATCTTGACTAATTCAATTTGTCTCCTAGAAAGAAACCCTAACCTTATATAGTTCCCTTTAGTAAGTTTTTCACCTTAGAGTGGACCTATGATGAAAGATTGATTTAGGACATAATAATTTCACACTAGAAATATAATTTGTCAACTTTTGGTGATTAGTCTTTTAGGTTGCTACTAGGGAATAAGTTGATAGCAAAGGTGTCTAGAAAGGGTCAGGGTCTGGGGGCTGGCAATATTTTCCTCTGCACCACTAGCTTGGCTTACGAGGACTCCTAGATCCATATGACGCCGGCCTGGCCTGAGCTGATACTGACCGTCCCAAAATAGCATACATTTGGACAAATTATCTTATTGTTGAGTAACCTTTTGAACCTAGTATGTGATGTCTTGGTTAATCATGTAGAATCCCCTTATGTGTCCTTAATTTCCTTATAAGATCCCTAGATTTCCAAGTTGGGAGTATCCTACCCTATGTTGGGCTTGAAGTTTATAATGGTGTTTATTAAAACAACTAAGTGCTGGATCTCATACATAGTTTTACCTCAACCCTTTTTGAAAGTGGACTTAGTAGTAGTGCTCTTATACCTTGATATATTTTGGAGTTTTTGATTTCGAGGATGAAATCCTCTTTAAGGGGGTGGAATCCCACAATGCTTCGAAATCAAGTTACTATGTTTTGGAAACCCTAACTCCTTAGATAAGAGATTAGTAAGTTCATATGTTTAGTGTTGAGCAAACAAATTATAACTATAATTCATCTTGTTTGTTTATATACAAATGAATATATGTACAATAAGTCATATAAGGGATTGTTCATATGATTGAACCTTAACATATTCTTGTTACACATGATAGTAAATTACTCATCACTAATTGTGGATACCTTAATGTTGACCATGTCACCCTAATAGTATAGTTAGTAAGATTATGGTTCTTATGCATCCTTATCATGCATAACATGTAATGGTCATGATGACCTAAACCCTAATGTGTAATCATCTAGCCTTGACAATAAATACATACATATCTTTGATGCCTTCATGATACATTAGTGACTTTGGGTCATCATCAGTTAACACACTTGGAGCATATATATGGATATAATCACCTAGTTATATTGGAGACCATGTTATCAACATATGTAAGGCATATCACCTTGTTCCCTAATATACATCTCATTAATCACCTTATCATAACTCAGTTGATGAATCAATTCATTTATATTTAATGTGTCCCATCTTATTCACTAAAACACATGTAATGACATAAATATGATTATGAGTAATTGGATTCACATAAGTTTGCATTAATGCCTAATGTGATGTAAAATATGTATAATTCATATTATGGAGTGTAATAGGAGAAAATGATGTCATTAACTTGAGTATCTAATGTAAGTTGGCAATATGTGATAATATATGTGACCTTATTTGGGATTATGGTATGCTTAATAACTTGTTGGATTATATTATCTTTTTCTTACAAAATTATCAGTGATAATTCTACATGATGGTTTTTATGGAGATTAGATTCTAGTTTTTAAGGTTTGTGACCTAATACATTAATATATGTTGAGATTTCCTTAGTAAACCCTAATTGTGTATAAAACCCTTATAAGGGAAAATCATATGTTTTGGTACTTAATAATGAGATGTAATCCTTGTTACAACCACGAGAGTAACATGTATGTCACATGTAATGGTATAATAAAGATGATGCTTTTTTCATATGAAGATTATGTGTATAAGCCAAAGTGTTAACTATATTAGGTTTGATAAAAGGTAATGGAAACCTTAGTGAGACTTGGCTTATGTATAGAGCTTGTGAAGTATCATAGATTTGATGTAACACCTAGTTACCTAATGCTCGGATGTTGCACACTCACCCTATCTCTTTCCTCTTGCTATGATTTCGGGGACACAATCCTCTTTAAGGGGTGGAGTGTTGTAACATACTAAATATCAGGTTCCTTTATGCAATTTACCCACTTTTGTAATTTTATTTGCCTTCTAGTCCTTTTGGACTCTTCTAATAAATTTCCCATCCTTTTGAGCCTTCTTGGGCCTCAATGTTGAATTTGAGCCTTTCTGGAGGTGTAATTCACTAATTACCTACATTTATGTTTATGTAGGGGGTTTTGCACAAATAACTCATCTAATGAGATAACTGAGGTCTAATCATGCAATTCGACCATTAATGAGATAATATGAGTGGATTATGTTATTTGGAGCTTTTTATATCCCTATTAGATAAGATATGAGTAATTTAATGTATTTGAGTGTATTTAACCCAATTACTTTCTCTCTCCTCCAGATAGGGAAACAATGCACTAATAAGAGTATTATATGTTGATATATGACTCATAATGTTTATATGTGACTAATATCTCAAGATATACCCTATTATATCATTAAAAGATATTCTTTATATTAATTGCTCTTTTATGCTTTATTATATGCTTTAATAGTCTATAAATTAATTAGGCACCTAAACATGTGATTTTCGAAAAACTAATGGCATAGAATCGTTCTAGGTGTTGTAATTAACCCATGGTTAAAATTTTAGGTCATTTGGACTTCATTTGATCCTTCAAATGGATTTTTCAAGTTCCCATAAGGTTTAACTATGGAATACCAATCGAATTTCATTTATGTCATTTGATATCCTTGTCACGCGCCCCAGACCGCCGTCCGATCCCGATTCAACAGTCACTGCATCATCTTCTACCTCCAGCCTCTTCATGTACAACAAACTTGACCCCCTCGACTTCGTTCTCCCTCGTTTCTCGATCATTTCGTGAGATTTCTTCGCCAACGGGTCCGCCGCAACGCGCCGTTTCATTTAAGCCATTACATGCATGCTCTCGTGCACCATGGCCGAAATGCGTAGGGGTTCTGGCCATAGCTGCTCCCCTCCTACAATATTTTAGCTCTTTGCACCTCCGCACCTATATATATCACCATCCACAACTCCTCCGGCCTCCGTGCGAGCTTCCTCAAGTGCTAATTTTGCCCGAAACGTCCACGTTTTGCCACCAATGCATGTAGCTGATCCCTACATTACGACCCTTTTCCTAGCTTCTCAGTGATATAAGCACTCCAATAAAGTATACGGGTGAGTTCCTCTCGTCTTGAGCTTCGTTTCGAGTACATGTACGTTCGATTTGGTCAAGAAACGAGGAAACACCCAATTGGGCAAGTTGCTCCTTCGCGCCCATGGCTGGCGCTTAAGGTAGAAGATGACCGATAGTTTTTACGCTTTTACCCTCACATGCTCCTGCCTTCATGTTTTAATGCCAAATCCAATTTGGTCTTTTTCCATTTTGTTTCTCGCAAGCCTTTTTAGCCTACATGGATTTTTCTTACTCTCTGATTGGTCTAGTGCAAATAAATCATAGAAAATCGATAACGTTATCAGAAAATTTTGAGTAAATACTCGTTGGAAAGTATTTTTCATGTAGAATCTGATTTTGTGGTTCTTGAGACCTGATTCCCAATTATTTTTCGATTTTTACCTTGAATTCCATTTTGAGTATGTTAAATGTTTTAAAAATCACAATTAATTCATTTTAACTCCAAATTGAGAAATAAAATATGTTTTCTTAATCAGTAAAACCTATGTGAGATTTTGGTCCTATTTTTGAGTCCTAAATAAGTGGTTTTAGAATAAGGTCTAAAATGGGTGTTTTCCTTTATACTTTATGCTTAATAAATGTTAATTTATGTGAAATGTTTGTAACTAGGGTTAATGGATGTTGATACAATCTAATCAGTGATAATGATGGATGTGAATATTCAATGAGGTATGTGAGCCCTATTTAAGTATTTGGATCCTATTTCAGTATGTGAAACCTATTTATATATGTGCATCCTAATTTATTTAAGAATGTGCAATTAACCTAATCTCCAGTTGGGCTTTTATCCAACCCTACATTCATATTGTGCTAGCCTTGAAATATCTCTATTTCCTTTTATTTGACTCTTTATTTATTTGAATCTTCTACTGCCTATGATGGTTCATTTACTTGAAATACTTGAATCTTGCTATTGCCAATGTTGGCTCTTTTATGTGATTTACTTCATGGGTTTTATTCCCATTTTCTATGATGTAATATTATTTCCACTACTGCCAAGTGGTTTACTCAGCATGAGGAATTGTTGACCAAATAACTAATGTAGTGTACATGAGTACAAACCACCCATAGAGGGCACGTGTAATTTCGCCCTGGGGAATGTGCATTTTCTCCCAATATTATATATACTTTTGAGGTTTGGGATGTGCATTTTCTCCTCTCCTCTTGGTGTAGGTCCGGTAGGTGCCTCACCCTACATTAGAACATTTGTTGTCAAAATATCATTAATGCTTGTTGTTTATTATTGTGGTAGATGCATCTTGGAAGAAGTTCTAAATTCTTAATTATTATACTTATCTCATACTTTTGACTCTCTAAGTATTTTGAATCATTTTATTATGCAATGTTGCACTTTATTAATTGTCCTTATTCCTTTTGATTAACGCATACTTTTATCTCTCTCTTGATGGGTGATCCCAACCACCCAAGTATAGGATCAGAGTGCGTAGTTGAAGCATGGTGAACCAGCCTAAGGCTAGGGATAAGGAGTTCAACCATCTAGCTTGGACTTAGCTATAGTTGATGATGTTTGGAGACAAGTTGAATTGGTTTGAGTCTTCCTCTACCTAGATCCTATTGTTGTTGTGTATAAAGTTGTACACCTTATTTGGGGAGATTTTATGATGTGCCCTTTATACAATTGTTTAGTCAAAGTTTTATCTTTCGCTGCCTACACATTGGTGTTTTTGTTTGTCATGAATTTTTCGTAAAAATGTTTGTGCTCTTTACAACCTCCTTCTCTCATTTTCATCTCAAATCACAAAAATGCCCAAATCCAACCAAGTTTCTTCATAGCTATGGTAGGGCGAAGGTGGGGGAAGAATCCCCGTGTAGGTTTTACGGTTCTACCCTCTTCTTCGCCTCGTATCACATGTTTTTTTACACAGGGGTAATTTTTTCATTCGCCGCTTTTGTTTTTCGCCTGACTGAGGCCCTATGAGCGCTGACCCGCTACCTGACCACCTATGATTGGGCCAGGTCATGCGGGCCTGACTCCTTCCTTCTCTGTTCGTGAGTTCCTTTGCCTACATGGCATTTTGGAATATTCTGATTTTTTATTTTAGAAAATTCATAAATTTTTTACTCATTTATTAGAAAATTATAAATAAATATGCTATGGAATCAGAAAAGTAAACTATATTCAATAAAAATATTTCTCGAACCTGATTTCCAAGTTTTCAAGGAAGGTTTTTCAAGGAACTAAATAAAAAGTTATAAAATGTGTAATTAATTTGTTTTAACTCCAAATTAACTCATCAAATATGTTTTTATAATTAGAAAAATATAAAAAATTGATTGGTCTAGTTTTCAAGTCCCAAATTGATGGTTTATTTAGAAGGTCCTAAATTAGGGTTTGTACACTTAAATTTTACCAAATCCTAATATATGTGATGAAAACTTGTATCTAGGATAAAAGTGACATTGGAAACATTTAGTTGGTGAAAAGTCTTATCTAGGGCTCTCAAGTGATGTATGTGCATTATAAACCCTAAGTTGGGCATATTTTTTATCCAACCCTAATTTCCCAATGAGGCATGATGCGTATACACTAGTTTCAACATTTTTTGTTTAGTATACTCACTTCAATATTTCTAGGGTCTTGGACCCCACTTGTAAAGTTTTCAATTACTTAAATCTGCCATATAAATTCTTCTAGCATGATGATGTAAATGAGTAGTTAAATAATGTAGTGTACATGAGTACATCCACCCATAGTTGGGCATGTGTTATTTCGCCCAGGGGAATGTGATTACTCTCCCCATTTTTATATATATTTAGGTGTTTGGGAATGTGTTACTCTCCCTCACCTATTAGTTGAGGTTAGGTAGATGCCTCAACCCTATATTAGTTTAATTTCGTCATATTAACAATCATGCATAAAATTTTATTACCATTTGACTTGGCAGAGTTCTTAATTATTTACTTACCTCATACTTTTGAAATCTCTTAGCTTAGTAAATCTTTACTTTGCAATATTTTAAACTATTAAACATCCTTAATCCTTAAAATTGACACATAACTTTTCTCTCCTCTTATTGGGTGATCCCAACCACCCAAATCCAGGACAAGGGATAGGACCAGAGTAAGGAGTACCCGATCTAGAGTAGTACTACCAAGATGACTAGGTTACTATTTCTAGATCCTATAATTTACTTTCTAGTTTATATTTCAAAGTTTGGACTAAAGCTATGCAATAGCATATGTTTTTCCTTCCACTGTTACTATTGACATTATATATTTGATTAATGCTTATTTAAACAGAATTATTATTCTTGCATCCTTCGTCATTGAAATTTTATAAAAGATGGATGTTGTTTATTTTTCGTTAAATTTTAGTGAGGATGTGATCTCACCTCTTTACATAGAGTGCTACATCAGTATCAGTGACATGGCCATCTAGGCCACAATATGGGAACTGAACTTGCCACAAGTGTGGGAAGATGGGACATTTAAGGCGAGAATGTCTAGTAAAAGATGATGAAGTGACCCAACAACTGAGGCAGAGCCAACATCGCTCACAGAGACAACTAAACAACAGTGCAGGAGGATGAGGATGTGGCCAAGCATCGTAGGTAGGATCATATGCTCAGGGAAGTAGAGGACATGGGTGACAATAGGCAACAACTAGATTCTACACCATGAGTTATCCAGAGGTGGTGGTCAACCTGTGAATGGTGACATGTCAAATGGAGTTATTTCATTCTGATTTATATTCTTATTGCTATGTATCTATTTTTGTTGACCCGGGTGCAACACACTCTTTTATCACCCGTGAAGTGCTTAGCAGTTGTCTTTTGCTTAATAGTCGTAAGAAGAATAGCTTGTTCTTAGAAACCCCATTAGTCGATTCTGTAGTGTTGCAGGAGGTGTGTCCTTCCTGCGTCCTCTCCTTTTTGGGGCACAACATTCAAGTGAATATCATACCACTTGACATGCATGGATTCGATGTAATCCTTAGAATGGATACATTGGAGAAGTATAGAGTGGTATTGGATTGTAGATCCAAGCAGGCAATGTTTATAGATGGTGGTGAGACGTGGATCTTCCAAGGAGATAAGAAGATTCTTCCAACATGTTTGGTATCAACTATGGTTGCAAGGAATCTTTTGAGACAGGGCTGTGAGTCATTCTTGGCACATGTGGTGGATATTGAGGTGAGGAGTCTTAGTATTTAGGAGGTGTTAGTTGTTAGAGAGTTAAAGGATGTGTTCCCTGAGGGGTTTCCAGGTGTTCCCCCACCCAGAGAGATTGATTTTGAGATCAATCTGGTCTACGACATGCAACTGATAGCTCAGACACCGTACGGGATGGCTCCGACAGAGATGGAAGAGTTGAAGAGATAGTTGCAAGAACTACTTGACAAAGGTTTCATTATGTCAGGTACGTCACTATGGGGTGCTCTGGTGTTGTTCGTGAAGAAGGACGGGTCTATGAGGCTGTGCATAGACTACTGACAATTGAACAAGGTAACGATAAAGAATAAGTATCCTTTGCCGAGGATAGATGACCTATTTGATCAATTGTGTAGCGTGACAATGTTCTCGAAGATAGACCTGAGGTTAGGATATCACTAGTTGAGAATTAAGGAGGATAACATACCTCAACCAGCTTTTAGGACGAGGTATGGTCACTACGAGTTTGTGGCTATGTTGTGTGGGCTGACCATTGCACCAATAACGTTCATGAATTTGATGAACAAATTGTTTTAGTCGTTTCTTGATTAGTTTGTGGTGGTCTTCACAGATGACATATTGATATACAATCGTGACAGTCAACAAAATGAACAACAACTTCGTTAGGTGTTAACTGTGCTGAGACATTACTAGCTTTATGCTAAGGTTAGCAAGTGCAAGTTCTGGTTGAAGAAGGTAGATTTCTGGGGCATGTCATATCTACCGAGGGGTACCTGTATATCATAAGAAAGTGGAGTCTGTGATAGAGTGGGAGCAGCATAAGATGTCGATATAAGTGTGTAATTTTTTAGGTTTAGTAGGATATTACAGGAGGTTCATCAAAGACTTCAGCGCTGTCACCTTACCCTAACTAAGTTAATGAGGAAGGATGTGCCATTTGTCTGGGATGACATATGTCAATGTGCTTTTCAGACATTGAAGGATAAGTTGACAAGTGCACCAGTTCTGGTCTTGCCTGAGCAAGGAAAAGGATACATAGTCTTTAGTGACGCGTCCAAGAATGGTTTGGGATGTGTGCTGATGCATGACAAATAAGTGGTTTCTTTTGCTTCTCAACAACTTAAGAAACATGAGGAGAATTACTTGACCCACTACCTGGAATTAGCTATTGTAGTTTATGCTTTGTAAATTTGGAGTCACTATCTATATGGGGAGAAGTGTTAGATCTTCATGGATCACAAGAATTTGAAGTACATCTTCTCACAACAGGATTTGAATATGAGACAGTGTCACTAGATGGATTTAATCAAAGAATATGATTGTACGATTGATTATCATTCTGGGAAGGTGAATGTCGTGGTAGATGTGTTGATCAGGAAGTCTTCATCTTTGCCTATGGATAGAACCCGATTGAGTTCTTTGATGCACCACAAGCGAGACATGTTGGTCTCCATGCATCAGAGACATGTTGGTCTCCATGCATCAGATGGATGTTAAGTTGGAGGTCTCTTTGCTAGTGGCATTCTTGGCACATCTACAAATGAAGCCTACATTGAGACAACAGATCAATGAAGTGCAACAAATTGATACCATGATACGAAAGATTAAATCAGAGTTTGGCAGCGATAAGCATGATGGCTTTCACGAGTCAGATGGTGGGACAATTTGTTACCATGGCGTGATAATGGTTCTTAATGCTAACAACCTAAGGAAGATGGTGCTGGAAGATGCTCATTCATCCATGTACTCTATGCACCCATGTAGCACCAAGATGTATCATAACCTGAAAGATATGTATTGGTGGCCAGGCGTGAAGAAGGACGTGGCTGAGTTCGTTGCGAGATGTGTTGTATGTCAACAAGTTAAAGCTGAGCACCAGAAGTCTGCAGGGATGTTGCAACCATTGCATATACCACAATGGAAGTGGGATCATGTGACTATGGACTTTGTGGTCAGTCTGCCTAGGATAGCCAAAGGCCATGATTCCATCTGGGTGATCGTTGACCAATTGACCAAGTCAGCATATTTCCTTCTCACGAAGATGACGCTCACATCAGAGAAACTTGCTCAGATCTATGTGGATGAGATAGTGCATTTACACCGTGTTCCATCAACTATCGTGTCTAATAGGAGTCCCCATTTCATGAGTTTCTTTTGGGAGCGACTACACACAACTTTGGGTACATAGTTAAATTTTAGCACTACCATCCACCAGTAAACAGATGGTCAATCTAAGAGGACCATTCAAACCTTGGAGGATTTGTTGAGAGCTTGTATTCTTCAGTTTTTAGGAAGTTGGGATGTACGTCTCAGTTTGATAGAGTTCGCCTACAACAATAGCTATTAGAGTAGCATTGATATGGCACCTTATGAGGCGTTGTATGGGAGGCATTTTAGATCACCATTGTGTTGGTATGAGATAGGTGAGTATCAACTTCTTGGTCCTAAGCTTGTACAACAGATGATAGAAAAGATCAAGATAATCCAACAACAGTTGAAGGTAGAATAGGACAGATAAAAGTCGTATGCATATAACCGTCATAGACCCTTGGCGTTCCAAGTGGGAGACAAGGTATATTTGAAAGTCTCTCCTTGGAAAGGTATCCTGAGGTTTGGAAGAAGGGTAAGTTGGCTCCCATGTTTACGGGACCTTACCCAGTGGTGGCACGTGTTGGGAAGGTGGCCTACAGGTTGGAGTTGCCACCCGAGTTGCACATGTTACATCTAGTGTTTCATGTGAGTACGTTGAGGAAGTGCCATCCGAATATAGAGTTAATACTATAGCCTGTGGAGGTAGAGCTGGATGAGGATATGACCTACATGGAAGGCCGAGTGTTGATCCTTGATCGGAGAGTGAAGAAGCTAAAGAGGAAGGACCTTGTGCTTGTGAATGTTCTTTGGCATCGTCGTGGTGTTGAGGAAGCTACATGGGAGCTTGAGGGAGAGATGAGGAGGAAGTACCCCTCTCTTTTCTCTTAGGATTTCGGGGGTGAAATCCTTGCTAGGGGTTTATGGCTTGCAAGGACCCTGACCCACATTTTGGGATAATCATGTTTGTTTTTCCTAAGTATGTTTCTTAGAACCTTTCTCTAATCATCTAAGATGTAATTAGGGCATGTTAAAAGCTTAAGTTTCTTGTCTGTGCTTGTTTGGATGATGCTTGTGTTTTGTGGTGAGATTTTGGTGCAAATTACAATTCACCCAGAGTAGGGGTTGATGTGCAAGTTTGCCACCTCTAGAGTGTTCCTTCTCTCTCTTGGCATAATCTTGAGAAGAGAGAAAGATGGGCACCTTGTTTGGGTCTTGGTTGCATGAGACATCCTTGGTAATGTTTTGAAACATGTGTGAAGTGTGTCTTGCACCTAGATGTATTGTCTCGGTCTAGAGAGCCCTAGAGAGGTTGTATATCAGTTTGTGAGTGTGTAGGGTTGAGCCCTATCAGTTTGTGGGGTGTGTAGAGTTGTACCTTATCAATTTATGGGTGTGTGAAGATATGATATCAGGTATGACCTTGGTAGGATATCAATAGGGCGAGACCTAGCCTAGACCTTATCACCATGTCTTACATGATGTTGTGCATGTGGCTCCTTTTTCGTGGACAAGTGGCACTAAGCTTCTAAGGTGATGAAACCTCTTCCATGATCCCTCTCTCATCCCTCTTGTATATAATCTCCTTTCTGTCCCTGTAAGAGGATGCTTTTGTCCATCCTTGCTTCCTCTCCTTCTTGGTGGACGACCTTGAGAAGATTAAGGAGCTAGAGAGTCTCTCTTGGAGCTTGGTGGACGAGTTCCAAGTTGTGGTGTTCTTTGATCATCCTTCATATTCTACCTTGGCAAGCTATATTTCCTAGCTCTCTTTTCTTCTTCTTCTCGGCCATGGATCCTGGATACCTTCTTTTCATCTTGAACCATCTTAACCTTGGTATCATCTTTTTCCTTGGAGGTGTAGTGGTGACCAAGTTTGGCGGAGCATCTTCTACCTTGAGCTCGTGAGCTTGAATCTTGACCTTGGATCTTGGTGGTGATCTTTGAGACGGGTTATATAAATCTTAACCTCCTTTATTATTTTCAATCTTCATATGCTTATGACTGTTCTTCATCTTGATATCATCCATCTCTTGTATACTAGTAGTTGTTAGTGGTTTAGAACTATTTTGTTGATGGAATCTTGTTTGATTTGCTATTCGTGTCTTACACCTTCTTTCTATGTTAGTGGATGGACTAGTGGCCGACCTTTCTAAGGTTGAAGATGACAATTCCACACACATACATGCACCGTGTTGAGGGTAGGTCGTCACAAATTGTAGTGCAACAAACTGACACACTATGGGGCAAGTCGTCATGACTTGGAAATGCTTTGGTTGACAAGCCTTATGGATGCTTAGGCTGACATGTGTTGAGAAGGTTATCTCATCATGGATTTTGATAGCTAAACCAATATGGATGATAGATATTAAAGAAGCTAGCATGTCATGCCTTAGAAGTACCTAAACTGATATGTGATGGCTAAACCGATATGCACGGAGGATGTTATCCATCATGCTCTTGAAGTTTTTAAACCGATATGTGTTGCTAAACCGTTATGCTTTGAAGGTGTTAGCCTGTCACGACTATGGGTGTACCTTGTGTAAGTTGGCCTATTTTGAGGGCTAACCGTGCCACCCTGGTTGAGTGGAGGCCGACACACCTCCAGTGAAGTGTTGCTCAATACACCTTGTCCCATGATGCCATGATGAAACCCTAGCCCTAACAACCAATATACCTAAGGTTGCTCGACATGCTTTGGTTGCCTGACACCTTAGGGTGGTGTTGCCCGACACCTTAGGGTGGTGTTTCCCGTCACACCTTTAGGTGGCGTTGACCGTCATACTCTCAAGAAGCAGTAAACCGATACACCATTAGTAAGGATATCCCTTGTGCCTTGCATAGTGGTAGTCATCATGTTGTGATGATGACAAGTCGACACCCTATGGCAAGTTCTATATGATACCTTATATGATAGTCTCAACTGATACCTTGTAATGGTGGTTATGTTACATCATGTTGATGATAGGGTTACATGATATGATGTGATACCCTATGGGGTGGTTGTGTGAATAATAAAGGAGTGATATTTTCTATAACCTTTATTTCATAATATACCTTATAATGATGATGGGAGCAATGATCTAAGGGCAGTTGTTGATCCAACCTTGTAAACCCTAATTGATTAAGAAGAACTCTAACCCTAATGATGCAATGTGAATGGCATGAATCTTATGAGATGTTAGTATTTATGATGCATTAGTCTTCTTGTTACAAGTCTCTAACCATGCATGTAACACCAGTTCATATGCATAGCTAGGTATGAGCTGTGGTACTTATGATATGATTGAATGGGCCTTGTGAGGCATATGTGATGTTGGCATCATTGAAAGAGAAGGTAATGGTCTTATGACCTAATGATGGCTTATTTTCATATGTGAGATGATGATTTCCTCAGTATTGAGATGAGGGGTTGCTACCCCAAAGTATGTGGTCCTTGTGATGAGAAATATGGTGATGGGTAAATATCAAGTGATAATGTGATGAGATCACACCCTATATGCTCAAATATGTTCTGGTGACATGTTATGCCCCTTATTTATGTAGATTTTTTTTAGAAGTTGTACATTGGAACTTGATTGATGCTAAAAGACACTTAATTGACCTAAATAATCAAAGGGAACGAATAAGGGGCAGATCACTCTCTCTCTCTGGGGTTAGCTCCACCTTCTCTCTAGTTTTCTCCGATGGACGCCGCTGGGGGAGGGGGTGCTTCCTCGGTGCCTTCCTCCCCCTGGCCCAGATCGTCCTCGAGTCACTTCCTTCATAGCAGCAGGGTTTCTAGAGCCATGGCTATCAAATTCGTGTTGGGGCTCCTCACGACGAGGGATGGGGTGAGGTGTGATCTGTCTCGCTGAAGACTGGTTCTTGGAGCTGGAAGCATCGACTATTGCCGACTCCATCCCATTCAAGAGAGACGGATGGAGAGGAGCCGGCTCCCGTGGATCTGGTCCTCGAGCACAGCTCCGTCGCCGCAGATCTAGAAGGGGATTCGTATCCCTTCCTGCCCTCTGTACCTCCCCGTTCCAAGTCAACTTCTGAGTCGGGTTCTGATGACCAGAGCTTTGTGCCCTCATGACTCGATGGCTTGATTCCTACTCCGGGGTTTCTGCTGTGGCGGCGGCGAGTCCCCTTTGGTGACCTGGGTGGTGTCCCACACCTGGCCTGCATGCGGCATTCTCTGCATGGTGATGCTTCCAGACAACCTTGACTCCAGGTCTCGATGCGCGGTTCACTCTGCTGCTCCTGGCGACGGGAGGATGCTTCCCCGATGCTAGTCGACCTCAAGGTGTTCGTCGACATAGCAACTTCATGTGGGTTTGGGTTGGGGGGGTGCTTCTTCTCTCCATCTCAGTCCCTCCTATTGCTGCGAGTGTTCGTCAAAATGCTTCTTCGCGCGAGCTGACCTTCAGCTGAGATGGGATTCAAGCCCTGGTGCGGTTGCGCCTTCCTTTGATGGTGCTTCCCTAATTTCCGGAGCTGCTGGTCATCCTCATAGTTCTCAGGGGTGGCGGGTTTCCCTTCCACCAGTGTCCAGCTGGAGTCACCCTGACGGTAGGTCTGTTCCAGGCTCTTGTTCGCTAACATGCTGTTGCTGATCTTTGGGCGCCTCCTAGGTGCTCGATGCTATGACTCAGTGCAAATAGGGGCTTCGTGCCCTTGTGTGGGTGCCCTTGTGGGTGCCTTTTGATCTCGGACAGGTGTACCAGGATTCTGTGAGGAGCCCTGCTGCTTGTTCGACATAGTAGGATAAGAAGTCAAAGGTGAAGAAGTCAAAGGCAAGGGAGGTGGGGTGGGAGCTTCCTCCTAGCAGGATGGTTGTGGTAGAGCTATCCCATGGCTACTTGCTAGGCCTTTCTTGTAGGAGAAGTCAGGGAAGCTGTTGAAGAAGGGAGCTTGTGTCCCTCCCATCTTTGTGGGTGTTTTTTTTGTAGTGGAGTTGACTGGTTCCATCTTTAGCTTCTTTCTTGGCCGATAAGAGGCAAGTTGGGTCTGCTTGGTCTGATTAGGCTTCTCAAGTCAGCTTTAGCCGGATGTGGCATCTGGATTTGGTCCATCTTCTTGGGTGATTTACTGAGAAAGATGATATTTTCTCCTCTCATGCTTACAGATACAGGTTGATGGGGGGTGTGGCCCTTATATTTGTGGGTGTTAGTAATGTCTTAGGGCTAGACTTCTTGTTCTCTTGTGTATGTTTGTAAGGGATGTTTGGAAGTTTATTTTTCTTATTTTTCCCCGAGTGATGGTCTAAGTACCTTGATAACCAGCTATTTGGTGTATCAGGGATTAGACTCTTTCAGGGGCACTTATGTACCTCAAGTTTTGGTTATCAGTAACACGCTTTTTAGACCGACCAAAAAATAATAATCAAATGGAACCTAATCATGTAGCTTGCCTTGTGCCATAGACCCATTCAGTGTCAGTACTTGTTGAGTGGTGAAACGAGTTTAACTCTGAGAACATATTTTTGAATATGCAGGGTGAGGAAAAATATCCCCTTACGTCTAGGAATATGTGACACATGATTGGATGCATGCCATACTTGGAAGAGTGCGACATTGGACCGTAGCTCAGTGATTTGTGACACATGATTGGCTGCAGGCCATACCCTGAAAGAGTGCGGCTATGAGTTGTAGCTCAATTTCATTAGCGTCGTGACATGTACCAAGGTGGGCTAGGTTCGCACAGCTGGACTATATGTCACTAGAAGCAGTCTGACTGATGATGTCACTGTATGATTCACTCGTGTACTGACCACGAGGTGGTGAGGTCATGGATTTTGGTTCTTCCACTAGACCTGGTATGGCACCGATTTTGACTTAGCAGTGGTCAGTTGGATTTGGGTGGTACGACTCAAATTCTTGGGGCATAATAAAATACGTAAACAACCGTGTAGTATATTTATATAGGATCAAATACAGAAACATTGAATGAGTCATTGCTTGCTTTTGTGAAATATTGTTGATAAGAAATATATGTGCTCTTCATATTTTTTTCAAATGTTAAGATGTTTCATAATTCAACTGTAATTGATCATCCTGTTAATAATGATTACCCGCCTCTTATAGTTGTAACTTTATTGCTACTTTAATTACCTTATCTGTGATAATAATAGAGGTAGTGGAGCGTTATATCTCCCACTGAGATTTAGAATCGCACCCCATGGGTTTCCTACATCCTTTTTAGGTGGATGTGCACGAGGAGGTAGAGATCCTGCAATAGAGGTTGGGAAGTAGCAAGAGAAGCAGTAGCTGATAAGGTTGGATGTACTACCGGATGTCTTTTATTGTTAGAGTCGTCCATGTACACTCGGGGTCCTTGGGGATGTTTTGAGGATGTTTTCTGATCAAGATTCCTATATGTGGTTGCTTGTGTGCCCTTTTGTGTACAGATGTAGTGGATATATGTATATATGTTTTGGAACAAGTTCTCTGGTAACAGGTTGATGGCACATACAGTAAGTGCTTTGAGACATGAAAAGACTTGTATGTGAAAGTTTTTGTTGTTTGACAGTTTATGAAAATAGTTTTAATTTTTAGTATTTTCTGGTAATATGCTGTTAATCTTTCTTACACGGTTTTATTTTGAGTAATCTCACTGTTGTGGCATGGGGCGTCACATGCGAGATGACCGTTTCACACTATGCAAGTTATAGAAGATTCATGATTCTGGACCATTCTACTACCACACCGATCAGGAACCCTGACCCTGCTTTTACTATAAATAGAAGGGTACTGGAGGCTTCTCGAGACACACAATTGAGGATCAATTGCTCTGAAAATTATTGCCCTCTCTAGTTGTGGTAACGAACAGAGAGCCCAAGCAAGTCCTACCTGTTAAAGGGAGGGATACTAAGGGAGAGAACAATTGCAGATCGGTTATGAGAGAGCATGTCAGCGACTAATACGCTGACGGAAGGGGACAACTCCTTTGCGTTGGTTTTGATAGTGCAACATAGAGTTCCCGGTGGTCCACGTGGACTACTCTAGAGGTAGGAGGCCGTTGTCTGCCGCTTGGAGGACAACGCCGTCCTGCAGTTCATGGCGAGCCCGTAGGAGCTCCAACAGACGTTGTTCCAGTCTGTTGTCCGTGGTGAAGACCAGGAGCTGCAGAGACACCGTCCAAGAGCAACTAGAAAATAGTTGCGCATCTACAACGGCGAGGAGTATGTCGCTGGACTTGCTCCCAGATCAAATATATCCTCGAAACCATCCTTTATATTATATAGTTGTTGACGCGATCTGCTGGTTTATGAGGAATATGACAATAATTTTTTTATTTCCGTTGTCTATCTCTGGCCCTATTTCCTTATAGTTTTGTAATTCAGACATATTATGATAATAAACATGAAAAAATTAAGTGTGTACCCAAATTCTTTATCCTTATCTGGCTCATAGGACACGACAAAGTACTCATTGGTAAAAATACATCCAAAAAAACTTTCCACAGACCTACCATTGGCCTTCTATGCAGATCTTCACAAGAAACTATGGAACACCTTTTCTTCATTCGTGATTTTGCAAAAATCATCTGACAAATTTTTTCTCTCACACTCATAATTATAAAAAGTTCATAAAGCTGGAGACCATATATTAATGCTAAACCCATATAATAAACTACCACTCACCCTCAAATCTTCACAAGAAATTATGGAACACCTTTTCTTCATTCGTGATTTCGCAAAAACCATCTGGCAATTGTTTTTCTTTCACACTCATAATTATAACAAATTCATAAAACTGGAGATCATATATTAGTGCTAAACCCATATAAGAAATATCACCCACCCTCAAATCTTAACAACTCTATTTACTGGTGTAATTGGAAAGAAAGAAACAAAAGAATATTTGAAAAGTATATGCAACCCTATTAATTGTTTACAAGTCTTATACGATGATATCCTTTCCTCATTTAGCTGATTCAGGTATGGAGCAATTATCGAGAGATGAAGGCCACATATATGACTCAATGTAGGAATACTGATATTTGCCACTACTCATATTCGCTGACACAAATTCTTCGAAGAACAAAATGATGAGTAAGTAGACCACCACCAGTAAACTTTCGTTCACTTATGTTCTAAATATTTAATTTTATTTAATCTGAAGCTTGTGAAGAAGAGCCTCTCCCATGTACCTTGGAACTTTAGCACCAAGGCTCACCTTTTTATCATCTTGTATGTTGTGATGTCGGTTATGTATCTATTAAGCAATTACTATATATCAAAAAAGCGATCAATGCTGTCGAGGCCAGTGGGCATCACTTCCAATTTCCTTATCATTTGGGAATGGGACCTTGACCTTCTCTCCCCAATGAGAATTAGAGCTTTGACACGAATTCACGGAAGATAATTATGATATAAGAAAACATTTTACATCCATAACTAGATGATCTCTTTTCGGCGACCAATGTGAAGTTCTGTTCAGGAAAGCATAGCGCCTGCGTGCATTTCCTGGGTTGAACGCACAGATCGACCGCACCGACAGACGTCCCAGTCATCTCTGTGGACCCAATTTTCGGCGGGGAGCAGCAACGGCAAGTCCGCCCTCTTTCCGCTCCCGTTTTCGGCGATAGTAGGAGCGCCTTTCTCATACTACGCGAGATTCACCGAGGAGCAGCAGCCTTGCCTCCCTCGTCGCTCATTTTTGGAACGGATTACCTGCGCTCCCCCTAAAAAACCCACGGACTGAAGGGGGCCCATTCCTGGCGAGCAGCACCGGACTTCACATCAGGCGCCCGTTTTTCACGGGGAGCAGCGGCCTGCTTCCCAACTTCCATCCCCGTTCAAGCAAGCATCATCTCGTATCCAGATCCACCATCCGCACAGCAGCCAGCAGGTCTCTCTTTCTCTATCCCCTTCTCTCCTCGTCTACCTTGGCGGCCATGTCGGGGGTGGGAATATCCTGTGTTTTCAATTGGATTTCCAAAGGATAAAAGAGACTGGGAATGCTCTGAACTAATCTTACCAAGTTTACAGAAAAAATGGTTTCTTAGCAAGACCCTCAAACCGATAAGAAAACAAGCTCAATTACCCTCCTTATTGACTTCGATGTCTAGTGCCTTTGTATCTTTGTTTGATCTCAATCGGTTGCATCACCCTGGAGACCAACACAACGCTGGCTATAAGAAATGTCTCCGTATAATTGCTCCTATTTCATAAACTACATTTAATCGACAGGCTGTCTGAAAAACCAGTCTACACTTGCATGGATAACATTCTGTTGCTCACTTTCAAGGCGACGCTAACCCCTCTTTTCACCATTTTCTTGAATCGTTTTAAGCTGCCCATATATAACTTGCTGAATGCAGTAGAAGATGTGCGGTACACCATGAATATGATTGTCTGATATCTGTTGTCAAATGTGAGCCCCACTTTATCTTTCATCCAGTATTGTAAGTCACAACTGCATCTCATCTATAGATGAGATATAGATAAAAGGCATCCAGCTATTTCCACGATTTTCCTAACTCAACGTTGACTAGAAAAAAACCATCTTCTTTTAGTGATGCAGTAATTTCAAATCAATTCGGCATACCAATTTTTTTTTTCAATATTCAAGCTGATGAAAATGATGATCTAGGAAAATATTTTGGGACATTGTTTTTGTAGTCCGTTGATGCATAGTCACAATATACTCCGGCTTTTTGAAAAAGTCACATTTTAAACGCGACTTTTTCCCTAAACATATGAAACGGTCGAATAACTCCCAATTTTGCAAATGTTACGTTTTATTCCCGTATTATTGGTGAATTATTCACGTTTATGTTTTTTCTTCCCATTTGATATGTTGTTATCTCGATGATACTGATTAAGACTCTTAATTTAGTTTGAGTACATATGTGTGTGTGTGTGTGTGAAATAGATATCTGTGTATGTATGTCATATGTACATATATATATGCATACATATATATAAGTATGTGTGTGTATATATATATATATATATATATATATATATATATATATATGTGTGACAGAGTCAGGAATTCCCGAAAGCTCAGGGTTGCACAATGTGTGCACCCACATATATATAATAATGAGAGATTTACTGAGAGGTCCATATATAAAGGGAAAATAACAAAACAAATAACAGGCTATGTAAAACAGGAAATATATAATGTAACACTCCCCCTCAAGTTGGAGCATAGATGTCAATCATGCCCAACTTGTCCAACAGCGTGCAAAACTGTTTCTTCGCCAAGAGCTTGGTGAAGATATCAACAATTTGATCTTCAAATCTTGTGAATGGAGTGCATATCTTGCCAGCAAGAATAGATTCTCTGATGAAGTGGCAGTCAACTTCAATGTGTTTGGTGCGCTCATAATAGACAGGATTATTTGCAATGAAGATGGCAGCTCTGTTATCACAATGCATAGGAATGGCCGATGAAGACTCAATCCCAAATTCTTTCAGAAGAGAACACACCCACAGTAACTCACCAGCAGTATGGGCCATGGCCATGTACTCAGCTTCAACACTAGATTTGGCCACGACGTTCTGTTTCTTGCTTCTCCAGGTGACAAGATTGCCTCCTACAAAGGTCCAATCAACCTCCTGAATTTTTTATGATCAGCAAACATAGCAGAGGAATCATCATCCCAATTGACATTGGGATCAAGAGGAGTATCCGCAGGTCTTGCTCCAAGCATACCAGTCTCCTGCAGAATATCAAGAACATACTTTCTCTGCGAAAGAACCAAGGCATTAGAGTTTCTAGAGACCTCTATGCCAAGAAAGTACCGAAGTCTGCCTAGATCTTTGGTAGCAAAGTGCTTGCCCAAATGATCTTTGGTAGCCTGAATACCAAGAGTGTCGCTGCCAGAAATAATAATGTCATCAACATATACAATCAGAACAGTAATATCGACGTAAGTCTTTTTTGTGAATACAGAATTGTCAACTTGTGACCTCAGAAAGCCAAAATCAATCATGATCCTGCTCAACTTATCAAACCAGGCACGAGGACTCTGTTTGAGTCCATAGATAGACTTCTTAAGTCTGCATACTTTATGAGACTCCCCCTGAGCAACAAACCCAGGAGGTTGCTCCATATACACCTCCTCCTGTAAGTCACCATACAGAAAAACATTTTTCACATCAAGCTGCAGGAGAGGCCAGTTTTGATTCACATCAACAGATAAAAGAATCCTGATAGAGTTAAGGCGAGCAACAAGAGAAAAAGGCTCAAAATAATCAATGCCATATGTCTGAGTATAGCCCTTCGCAACTAGCCTTGCCTTCAACCTTTCAACCGTACCATCAGGTTGATATTTGACGGCATAAACCCACATGCAGCCTACAGGCTTACACTGAGGAGGTGGATCCACCAGCTCCCAAGTGTCTTTGTCAGTAAGAGCAATCATCTCTTCATTCATAGCAGATGTCCAAGCCGTACTTTTCAAAGCATCCTAAACATTCTTAGGTACAACCACAACAGATAAAGCAGATACAAAATTGCTGGAATGAGTATGCAGATGAGCAGTAGACACACACTGAGCAATGCTATGAGAAGTGCAAGAACGAGTACCCTTACGGAGTGCAATAGGTATGTCAAGATCAGAGTGTACCTCAGGTGCAGTAGAACCTTCTGGAGGAGAAGATTGGTTGTCTTGGGGGGTACTTGTGTGGAAGGTGCTTTATTCCTGCGTTGATAAACAATAAGAGGAGGATCTTGCTTTGCAGTAATCTCATAATCAGTGCGGTCAGGCATACATTCAGGAATAACAGGTAAAGGAGGAGCCAGAATGTCTGTCTGCAAACTATCTCCTGCTGAAGAATAATACAGTGTATCTTCAAAAAAAACAACATCACTACTGGTAAACCACTTCCGGGTGCTGGGATTATAACATCTGTAACCCTTCTGAGTTCGAGAATAGCCCAAAAAAATGCATTTAGCAGCTCGAGAAGATAGCTTATCAGAAGTAGGTCCAAGCAATCGAACAAAGCAAGTACACCCAAAAATTCTAGGAGGCACAGTAAACAAGGAGGTGTCAGGGTGCAAAACCTGGATGGGAATCGTATTTCCAATAACAGACGATGGCATCCTATTAATAAGAAAACATGCAGTCAAGATAGCCTCAGGCCAATAAGAGCAGGGCACATGAGAATGCATCATTATCGTCCTGGTGACTTCTAATAAGTGTCTATTCTTCCTCTCAGCAACACTGTTTTGTTGTGGGGTATATGCACACGAAGTTTGGTGAATTGTACCCACAGATTTACAAAAAACAGCCACATCTTGCTTAACAAACTCTAAAGCATTATCAGTGCGAAAAATCTTAATAGGCAAGCCAAACTGCATTTTTATTTCAGCAAAGAAGTATTTGATAGTAGACAGCACTTCGGACCTACTTTTTAACAGAAACAACCAAGTAGTCCTCGAAAAATCATCAATAAAAAGAATGAAATACTTGTAACCAGACAAGCTTGGTACATGACATGGACCCCATACATCAGAGTGGACTAAATAAAAAATATTTTTATTGTTCACAGACTCACAGTACTACGTCTAGGATACACAGTACGAGTTTGTTTTCCTAGCTGACATGATTCACACTGAAAATGACAACTGCCAATATCAGGAACTAAACTACGCAGCTTCTCTGACGAGGGATGGCCCAGCCTGTAGTGCCACTGTAGAGCAGAAACAGAAGCAGATAATGCAGATATCACAACAACTTTCTCTGATTGAGGTAACTGGTCAAAGTAAAAGAGCCCATCAGCACCTTCATACCCCCCACCAATCTTCGTCCTCGTGCGAAGGTCCTGAAAAACGCATGAACCAGGAACAAATGTCAGGCTACATTTTAAACTCCTTAAAATTTTGTTGACAGACAATAAGTTAAGAGGAAATCTGGGCACATATAAGGCAGATTTGAGGCCAAACTGAGAAACAATATCACCGACTCCAAGGACCGAGGACTTGGAGCCATCAGCAAGCATAACAGAAGAATGTCGGGCAGGTGCAGATATATGTTTAAACAAAGATCTATTTCCAGAAATATGTGCAGATGCACCAGAATCTATCACCCATTTGGTATTACCAGAAGTAGAAGGTGAGGAGGAGCTCAGGAATGTAGTATCATAACCAGAAAAAGCAACATGTGCTCCGCTAGTAGATGCAGCAGGAGAAGACCCAGCACGCTCAAGAAGAAGACACTCCACCTCGGCACGAATGTAGTCTGCGGTAGCCCCCACAGGCTCTGGAGCAGGTATCTGAGCACCACCCTCAGACGCAGTAGATGAGGAATTTGCAGCAGCATTGGCCCACGCCGGCTTACCATACTTTTCCCAGCATTTTTCTTCAATATGGTTAGACCGGCCACAGAAAGTACATATGTGCTGTCCTTGCTGAGGACGCGCAGCAGTAGAAGGTGGGGCGGAAGGAGGAGCTCCACGTCCAGCACCAGGTCCACGTCCCCGGCCTGCACCCAGGGGAGGACGGCCATCATTGGAGCGACTGCGGCCACGACCACGACCACGCCCGCCCCAAGCAGCCAAAGCAGTAGAGTCTCCAGTCTCAGGAGGCGGAGACGGTGTAGACGACGGAAGGCGCTGGAGACGCTTGTAGGCAGTCTGCAAGGTAGGAAGTGGATCACTTGCCAAGATCTGATCTACCACACCAGTATAGGACTCGGGTAAATCACTGAGAAACTGAATCAGTTGAAGTTTCGCCCGCTATTTTTGCATAGTCGCTAAATCAGTAGACAGCGGGTGATACATCTCCAACTCACCCCACAGACCAGTGAAGGTGGAGAAGTAGTCTGATATGTCAGATCCCGTAAACTGTAGGCGCCCCAGTTGCTTGGTGATATCAAAGACCTTCTTGGGATTTTCACTATGTGAGTAGGTACTGGCGAGCTGATCCTACATCTGCTTCGTCGTAGGCAGCTGAAGAAGAGTGACACTGATCTTCTCAACGACGCTGTTGAGAATCCATGTCATAACTGTCGAGTCATCACGAACCCAGTTATCAAAGGCTTTGATGTCCTTTGCATCCGCCTCCTCTGCAGGCTGAGGCGGGCCAGTCCGAATCAGGTGAGAGTACTTCCCTTGTGATTTGACAAAGATCACAAAGGAGCATACCCAAAGCTGGTAGTTGCGCCCGTCAAGTTTAACAGTAGTGACTTGACGACGCGAGTCTCTCCAGATGTCATCCCCAGAAGACGCCATGAGGACCGACAGGAAGGCAGGCACATGCACAAGTAGGCACAGGCAAAAGACGGACTACGCCGTCAGGCAGGCAGAAGCAAGTCACCGTGGACCTCTCACATACAAACCACGCCGAAGCGTAGCAGAAAACCCGGAGGCCGAAGCCTACACGGGCAGGCAGGTACAAACAAACACGAACCGAAGGTTGTCCCTCAGACGAACAACGCGCCGATCTCCCCCTGAAGACGGAACTAGGCCAGATCTACCAGTGGTTCAGTGGTCCCGTAGAAAACGACCACCCGGCAGCGCACCTGCTATGCGAACAACAACCAAGGTTGCTCAAGCACTAGCGGTGCACCGAGCCAGGAGGCAAGACGGAACCACGGAAGGGAGCTGTTGCTCCGGGAGGCGCGGCTAGGCGAACTGGACCCCCGCGGTGGAGCCTGCTGCCCGCTGGTGGTGGCCTGTCGGCGCTGCGGCTGCCCCGGCTATGCCAGCGGCGGCTGCCGGGCGGCGCGCGTGGGCGGACAGACCGCTGCAGCCGCGGGCGGCGGGGGGGGGAGGAGAGAGAAGGGAGGGAGGGAGGCAAAGACGGCTAGGGTTGAGCCTGCTCTGATACCATGTGACAGAGTCAGGAATTCTCGAAAGCTCAGGGTTGCACAATGTGTGCAGCCACATATATATAATAATGAGAGATTTACAGAGAGGTCCATATATAAAGGGAAAATAACAAAACAAATAACAGGCTATGTAAAACAGGAAATATATAATGTAACAGTATATATATATGTATATATATATATATATATATAGAGTCAGGCTAGAATACACTCGAGTGTATCCGGAGCGGAATACACTCAAGTAGTTTTCCATGATGCAATATTTTTTTTGAAAATCTAATCCGTTGATCTTCTTAAACATCTTGTGAACAACTCATACGCAAAAATTGAGCACATTTGGATATGTATAGCTCATGCTATGAAGACCGCAAAAATTATGCATTTCAAATTAGTTTCGCGCGTCGATTTTGTTGCCCTTGGATGAGTGACTTACACTCATCCAAATGGGCTCAAAATTTGTATGTAGCCTAGTTATAGTATGACGGTGAAGATCAACGGTTTACATTTTACAAAAAATAGCCTTGATATGCAAACACACTTGAGTGTATTCGTGCGATCCGTACACTCGAGTGTATTCTAGCCTGACTCTCTCTCTCTCTCTCTCTATATATATATATATATATATAGAGAGAGAGAGAGAGAGAGAGAGGCTAGAATACACTTGAGTGTATTCGAAGCAGAATACACTCAAGTATTTTTTCATGATGCAATATTTTTTTTCAAAAATCTAATCTGTTCATCTTCTTAAACATCTTGTGAATAGCTCATGTATAAAATTTGAGCACATTTGGATATTTGTAGGTCATGTTATAAAGACTGCAAAAATTATGCATTTCAAATTAGTTTCACGCGTCGATTTTGTTGTTCTTGGATGAGTGACTTACACTCATCCAAATGAGCTCAAAATTTGTATGTAGCCTAGTTATAGTATGGCAGTGAAGATCAATGGTTTACATTTTACAAAAAATGTCTTGATATGCAAACACACTTGAGTGTATTCGTACAATCTGTACACTCGAGTATATTCTAGCCTGACTCATATATATATATATGCCATATATTTGTTACCCTAGTCGGGTAAAAGACATTAGTTACCCGTGGATCCAGTTTTGTAATAGTAAGGCATCAATCTTTAATGAGACAACCAAATTTATAATACAAAGACTCGTTTTATAAACACAGTCAGTTTTGGATTATGGTTGCCGAAGACTGGTAAAAATGATATTTCTGAAAAAAAATTTACCGCTCCAAACTGTAATCAGGTGTGAAAATTTATAACCAGAATGCTAAGGTTGTAACTGAAATGCTCAAATTGTAACTAAAATCGCTGGGTAACTAATTTATGTTACCCAACTGGGTAATGAATACATCCTCATATACATACATATATACATACATACATAGGCCTCCGCCACGGGCGTGGGAGAGGGGGAGAGAAATCTTTCTCTACACACATATATGTATGCAATATATGTATATATCCCCCGATTTTTTACCCTGACTTTTTCTCGAACCGTTCACCGTATACTGTTTTCTACCCAACTTTCCTGTAACTGCCGATTTCCGAATTTTCAGCTCAACTGAACATATGCCGAACTTGTGACTATGCTTGATGAATTACTTACAAGTATCCCAGTGATCTGAAATTTTGGTATTTGGTCTGTTCACGCGATAGTTAATAAAATCAACTATGTGACTTCAGTGCTTGTCATCATCTATATACTTCAGTGTATGGTAGCCTGCCTATCTCTCTCTACACATGCACATAGACACTTTCAACAATAGAAATCTAATGGTTAAATGACCCAATTCATGTTTTCTTTTATTTTATGAATTTTCAGTGAATACTAGTTCCTGAGTTTATCGAGTTTGCTTTCATATTGAGCTGTATAGCTTTTGACTTCCTTGATTAGAGATTAGAAAGTTAAGGACTGGCATCGAGATTATATTTCAAACCTCGAGCTTGACTTACATTTAGAGGATGCTCATCGGGCATCAGTGTCAACCAGCACTCCTTCACAGGGAATCCTCTCATTGTAAATTGTTGGCTTCAAGTAAGAAAACATTCATTTTTGCCTCCAGATCCATTACAGCTCTGCATGGCAGCAGTACATTCCCATATTCTAAGAATACTTTCTAGTTTTCCTTGAATCGAATGATTTTCTGAAATGTTAACCAATTCCTGGTTAACCTCATCAAAGTTTTCTCAAAAGCAGGTATAATTTTGAGGATTTAGAAGTCTACGCTATTGACTTCTGCCACCAGTTTGAAAGGCATATTTTGAGGTTACCCCATGGACTTCTGCCACCATGGATGTTGAAGTTTTCAGTAGACCACCGTGCCGCTTCCAAAACATTGATTCCATGCTCATGGGCATCTATTCTAGTTATCTGGGTAGTAACCACATACTAGATAGAGGTGTATAACAAGATTAACTTCTGATTTTCACGGACTTGGTTCGGGAAGAGGTAAAAGTTGATCGACACGAATACCTTAAGCACATTAATATGATAGCTCTAATATGATAACAGGGTAACTGTGTCTATAATTCAGTAGCTGCATGTTCTTTCACCTCATGTGGCTTTCTAATGTCTGTATCAATAACAGGTATCTGATGGAAGGAAACGACGCTAGTGCCTTTGTGCTTCATGGGTTAGCCGATCTTCAACCTATTGATCCCCGGAAAGCGCGATTCCCATGCTGCATAGTCTGGGCTCCTCTTCCTCTGATTTCATGGTTCTTACCTTTTATTGGACACCTAGGGATATGCAGAGAGGATGGTGTCATCTTAGATTTTGCAGGACCAAATTTTGTTTGCGTTGATCATTTTGCATTTGGAGCTGCAACTCGTTACATGAGATTGAGCCAAGACAAGGTAATTATGATTCTTTCCTGGATAGGATACCACAGTTTTCCTTCTATTCAATTTGAATGTATTTTTCTATAAGGTACTTGAAAGAGGAATTCTCTCAGTTTTCTAATCTTTCTCTCCACTTTCTTTTAGTGTTGTTTTCCAAAACACTCCGAAGCAGATAATCACTCCGAAGTGGATCCTTGCGTAACATCTAAATTAGAAAGGGATTTCACATGGGATGAAGTTCTTCGAAAGAGCACCCAGGAATTTCAGCACAGAGGATACAACCTATTTATTTGCAATTGCCACTCTTTTGTGGCAAACAATCTGAATAGAATGATGTACTCTGGGCACAACAACTGGAACGTGGTGAATCTAGCTATTCTCATATTTCTCAATGGCACTTGGGTTAACAAAACGGCCATTGTCAGAGCATATTTGCCTTTTTTAGTAGTCATGGCTCTTGGGTATTTTATGTTTGGTTCCATGTTCCTAATCATTTGGGGGGCGTTGGCATTAAGCCTCGTTGGGTGGTTTTTAGTTGGTACCTACTGTTTTGATAGACTCATTCAAGTGTAGTTTGTGCTTTGTCTAACAGAAGACACCAAGATGGTTAGACACTTGGTTTGTTAGCGAGAAGTCCTAGGATCGAACCCAGGCCACGGGATGAATAGAATGACCAATTAAAAAAAAGTGTAGTTTGTGCTTTTGATTACTTCGTAAATGATATTCGACATGATTATTCTTATACCATGTATGCTCTGATATTCTTACAATGATCATTGCTGGACATAGTCCATTTTTCCATCCAGAAATGATTTACTCGTTATATATATTTTATTTTCAATAGTATTTGATGTGCAATAGTGGCGAAGAGAAGATTACAAGTACAATACGATTTGGATACACCCATCAGTCCTGGTAATTCATATATTAAAACTAGCAAATTTGTTTAGAATCGGAACTTGTAACAACCGTGCCATAACCTAGTTAACTGAAATTGTGGACTTTTCCAATCGCTCCCAAAATCAGGAGTGACAACTGCCGCTCTGGTCTGCCATTTCATTCTTTTTCCACAGCAGCTGTCACGGCTAACAGCAGAGTGCGCCCTCCGCCACCCCCAGAGAATGTGATGTCAGGATGTGATGTCAGGATTCGGAAAGTAAGCAGCCAAACTAGGCCGTATTGT
This sequence comes from Alisma plantago-aquatica, assembly GCA_963693085.1. NCBI lineage: Eukaryota > Viridiplantae > Streptophyta > Magnoliopsida > Alismatales > Alismataceae > Alisma > Alisma plantago-aquatica. The sequence goes on from OY856412.1 coordinate 1,226,022,597, forward strand.
TTATATTGTTAGTTATAAAAATGATGGTGCTGGGAGTTGGAACAACGGATGTAGGTATACCGGTCCAGTTTTGACTGGACTAGACCGGACTGTCTGTTTGGTCTGATGCGGTTTTGAACTGATTTAACTTTTAGTCTTGTCTTTAGTCATCAATTTTTTTAAAGTTGGGTCACCGATCCTGTCCGGTCCAAAATCAAAACCGATATGGACCATACTGGACCAGTTATTCGGTCTGGTCCAGCTTTAGTCTTCAGTTCTTTTTTTTTTCTTTTCGTCTTAAGTCGGATCCTTGATTTTGTCCGTTCTTAAGTAAAGATTTTTTTTAATATATATTACCATTTGTGAAGGTGGCGGACGACTGATTATTGATTGTTATAGAGTTCTCTACTAGGTATAGTATTTCTTGGACTACACACGCATGTGTTATACCTATAAAAGTTGATGATTTTGACCATTACACGTGTACTGAGTAGTTCAATTTTAAGATACTAGTCACGCATTTGTGGCACGACAGAATGTGGATTGAGTTGAATTGTAGTATGAGGCAAAAGAGAAATAAAAACGGTTTCTCATGTTTTCATGTACGTATTAAGCAATTTAAATTCATAATTACTGTGATTGTTAGCCTTTTGGGTGCTACAATCTAAGTTCATCGGCGTTGGTTTCTAGGTGTCATTGTTATATTCTTACATTCTGATGCCAATAGCCATTTAATAGCGTCGCTTTATGAAAGAATTTTTTATATTATATAATAATGGCGCTTCTCTTATCAAACTAGACAGATTTTTTTATATTTTATAACTGATACAATAATATGAATATTTGTTATGGTATGGTCCTGGTTTAGTTTTTTCTTTTAATTTTTTTTTCTTCTTTTTGGTTTGGACCGGACTGAGTCTTATTTGGTCCGTTCTTTGGTTTAAATTTTTTATGTTAGTTGAATCTTGGTCCAATGGGTTCGGATAGATGTACGATTTCAGTTGGATTAGTGCTTATTTATGTGTGATGTTCGAATAAGTGTTGTGGGTTGTACCTATGGGATGCGTCTTTCACTATCACATGGGTCTTGCCTAGGTTGTATTTGGTACATAGTGAATGACATGGAGTGAAATGGTGCTAAAATTTGAAGTATTGTTTAGTTCACATGGTGATTAGAAAGACTATTTATGGGGACTTTGTGCAAAATTGAAAACTCTAGAAGGGGAGGGGGAATAGAGCAAATGTAAATTTGTGCAACTTAGAACACGAGGGAGGTTAATTGAAATTTTCTTAGAGAATAATGCAATGGAAAATAAAGCAAGTAATCAATAAGATCAAACAATCAAAAAAGACACAAGAGTATTGTAGTTCTGACCTGAAATGTTGTAGTTCTACTATCTAGTTTTTGCCAATTGGGGTTTCTGAGTCTGTAATTTCTTATACATTTTTTATCCTGATACAAATTACAATTATATGTGCCTTTCCTAGATTAAGGACAACCACATTTTAAAGAGAAATGATAACTTTTGTCTTTGTGGAACGTCGCAAGATCACCCTCTTTGGAGAAAGATAACAGTTCACCTTCACCGTCTTTGAACGTTACTTTCTAGCAAGAAGTAGCTCTAAAGCACTTCATCAGAACCTTTCACAAAAAGTAGCATGAAACAATGAACTTAAATGTGGAAAAAGAGAGAAGAAAGAAATTACAACACAATCTCATCAGATATACAATTGTAGCACTCTAGGATAAGTTATTATCAACTCCACAAGGCTTAGACAAGGTATATTTGGTGGAGTTGGATACTATTGGTGAACTATTGCTTAAGGTAGCTTGAAGGCAGCTAGTAGCAATGTGATATTCTAAGTTTAAGGGGATAGCATGTAGTTGGATTGTTCACGTGTGCTCTAAGTGTCCACAAGACATTCTATATATAATAAACACGTTGGAATAATTATGATAGTTGTTGGGAGTTTTTAGGATGATTTTAGTGGAAAATTAGTTGTTGTAAGTTAGCTAAGTGGGAAATAAACAACTATTTGTGCACTAACAAGAAAATTGTAGAATCGTCTATCGATAAAATTTAATTCAGTATGGATGCATCTCGGTCGAATTATAATTTGACTAAGACACTATCGTCTATGTGGAAAATATTACTAAATAATAATTTTAATAATTTTAATAATTTCCTTTCCCATTCTACTTTTCCTCCCTTTTTTCTTACCCTTTGCATCATGTGGAAAATATTACTAAATAATAATTTTAATAATTTCCCCCCTTCTCCTTCCGCTCCCCTTCCCTTTCACCTTTCCATTCGATATTTTCATCACGTACCAAATACAAACTTAAAAGCATTTAATTTTCTCCATTTGAATGAATAAGAGGATTTCTTGTGCCTTAGACGTCCCCTATGCAACCATAGCCAACAAAAACTTTCGAAGGTCTCGTGAACCTCCGAATAATGAATATGCAGTTCATGGATAACTAGACCTTATTTCCATAGTGTGTACTCATGTCAAAGGGGGAAGGGGGTGTTCAGGAAGAATACCAAGAGAAACTCACAAGAAATGTGGGTGTATTAAGAAGAAGCTCGGTCTAAAGATGCTTACAGTCGGGTTAATTAAGTTGCACATGTGTAAGAAACCTACACAATCTTTTAGTATCCGGTGAATAATAAGAACATTCATTTACAAGCAAAGGATCTTTGAAGCTTTCTAGGAGGGTGGGTATTTGTAGGTGGGATTTAGGTTAAGTGGGGTTTTAATATCTATACAAGTGGCGTTGGGAGAGAGGTTTCCACACGATTGGGTGTTCCCCAGTTAGCTATCAAAACTTTTAAGTACAAAAGATGTGGAACAATGTCAGACGCTTGATGGAAAAGAAACCATAACATGATGTTAGAGAGAGAGATAGAGAGAGAGACGATGGTGAATGAAGGGGAAGCTATATGCAAAAAGAAAAGGAAAGAGTGGGAGGATCACGACGATGGAAAAACATGACATATTAGAGATTGATGATAATAGAAAATCATGCTTAGTAACATCACAAGAACCCACAAAAATTAAGCATGCCAAAACCAACTATAGTCTTGATTTTCAGTTCAATCAAAATGTGATTTTTTTTAAATTTCATTTCGTCTATTGTTTCTCCTAATTTACTTTAGGTATCTGGGAGTCTATAAAGTAAATAAAAATTGATTCCAAGTTAAATAAGGCGTGCAAATCTAAATTTCACGTTAGTTTCTATTTTTAACTACTTCTAGTAGTTTATTTAACAACATGAATCCCAAACCTATTATTAAATTGTGTATTATCCTTCAAGTTTTTTGAAGTGACATTGTTGTCTATCAATTTTACTAATTATCCAAGTCTAGGAAATTTCTGTGATTTTTTTTTTAATATAAAACATATTAAGTAGTGAATTTGCACTTTAACCATCACATAAACATTAAATTTGATATTTACACTCAAACCTCCTAGACGTGAACAGATACTATATTTCTTAGCTCCTAATATACCTATTATAACCTAATTCAAGAAAAAGAAAGATATATACTAAATCTAATTGAAAATGCATAATAAAATGCACTTTATATATGTACTTGTACTTGGTTATGTTAAGGCACTCCACCCCTTAAAAAGTTCTTCCAAGAATTAGTCTTACAAAAATCTAATGTATTATTACACCTGATTATTACACACTATTACATTCCATAAGCCTATTACTATTTCAAAAGTCACTAGAGGGAATTTATGTAATTAGGACCGCTACATACTACCTCATAAACCCACTAAATTCCATTCTTAAGGTGAAACTATATCACTTCATTCATAACATTACCATTAGTGTTCTCCTACTAGATGTTGACTGGAAAAGTTACATTACTTCCTAGGATTCTCTTAACAATATTGTACCTATAAGAGTTGTTTAAAATTGTGATGGTAGTTTTACTACCACATTTCCACTATTAGTGTTACTTTCATTATATATAATTAAGTTTATTTTAGCCATGGGGTTGCTATGGTGTGCTTAAGCCTCTTATTTTGTACCACACAAGTGTAATAACCCCGCTTCCCGGTAACCCCCAATCAAGGGAGACCAAGAGGGCGTAGGTGTTATCCCAAAATTTAGGATCAATGGTTTAACAATTTAATTAAAAATAATTATCAAATTCTACTAACTAAACTGAAGACCTGGTATAAAATAAAACTTTTGCATACCTTTTTAAAATAGGATTTAAGACTTCTATCCACAGTAGAAATCTAACTATCTAATCCTCCTTTGGATTATTTAAATTCATCTTTACGGATTTCACTTTACTGTTTGTCCTTTTTAGATAATACCTAAAATGTCGACAAACAAAATGTTGGTCATTATATTGCTATACTGGTATGTGGAGAATACGCACAATTTCACAAATAGTTTCTAACAACCTAATTATCACAAATAAGTTATTAACAATCCAAATTACACTTTTTATGTGACTTCTCAATTGCTTTTGCCCTAAACCCTAGATTATCCTCTCTTAGGGTTTTGTCCTTGCAAGGGGCATAAGGCCACCTTCTCCATCCTGAGCTTGGTGCCTGCGGTCACCTCTCATGGTTCCCAATGGTCTTCCCTCCAGGGCTTGACCAACTCAGACCTTCCCTCTGGGGCTTGGTCTTGCAACTTACATCAGGGTGGCATGTAGGTTCGAGAATACACATACATAATTAATTGTGATACTCATAGGGACTTTATAGGATTGCATAATTGAACATCCAACAGTTTAGGTTGCAATCGCTCAATAAAAGAATCCGATAAAGTCGTGAAACTAAAGGCGATTATTCATAATTAGCCACACACTTGTTCAGTCGAATCAACAAGCTAATAGTAATCCAAGCAAGAAAGTGTCCATGCAAGCAGTTCAATCCACACACATAAGCAAGAATCCTGAAACATACATATAATCTATTTACTATTCACTTTATCAGATTCTATTCATTTGAAATCGCTTCCTAGGATTTCCTACTTCCTTTTAGGGTTTCATTAAGGTTTATTCACATATTTTCATCATTATAACTACAAAACCCTAAAACAACAAAACTAGGTGCAAACCTAATTATTTCATGAACATCTTCCTAATAGGCAGGATCCACTTAGTATCACTTCCCTATGTTGAATTTCAAAATATACCACATAAGGCACCATTAGCACTTAGATTAGGGTTTCTAAGCCCATTAATGCATATTACCATACCAAAACCCTAAATTAAGCTATTTAACCCATGGATTATCTACTTAGACATTCAAAACATCGTATTATTATCATTAGGTTAATATGCTCATAGATTACCCATATTAATCATCTCAAATCACTATTATATTTCATATCATCAGGTAATAGTATAAATGAGTGATTTTTAGCATATTCCACATGTTAATATTCAAAACTATGGCTTTCATATACTAATTACCTCTTTAGTACATATTACACCACTTTTAGAATTGCAATGATAATTATGTTTCAAATATATTTTATTCACCCTCGCATTTTTCTAAGCAACTTTCATATATAACTTTTTTTGATCGGAGCATCCTAGTAATTTCTATAATTATTTCAAGAATTATTATGTTTTGGCCAACCAAAAAGTGCCACGTCAGGATCAGATTATATTTATTTGCTTACCAAAATTCGGCTGATAAAAGTCATAGTTGCCCTTGGGCCCCAAACACATGAGCCAGGGTAAAAGAGACATTTGACTCTATTCTTTCTCCTTTCTCGCACAGGGTAGCCCCCCTCTTGGCGAGCGATCCAGCACCCGTACGCACTGGACTCTACCGGCTCCTGCTGCCCGAGCGGCGAGGCATCCTTTCTCGACGCAGCTGGTCAGTCCTGACTCTGCTTCTCCCCCGCAAATTCTCCCTTAAATGCTTGCCCCATCGAGCTCGTCCTCTTGCAAGGAAGTATGCACCATCTGATGCTCGAGACTCTGCCTTCGACACTTTTTGTAGCTGATGGTGCAGCGCTGGGCTTGGTCCCTCGTCGCCGCCCTATTAAGCACAACTAATGCCCACAGTTCCTCCTCCCTCCAAGAATGTTGCATCTACATAGAACTCCAGTTGCTCAAGTGTTGCACGGTGTTCGTCGGCGGCATGCAACAACTGTGCGTGGCTGTCGTGGATGTTGTGCTTGGAATCGGTGGAGGCGGGCTGAGAGCATCGGCTGAGGTTGGGAGATCTGGTTGTAGGTGGCACCATAGTCTTCAGTCTGAATCAGTGTCAGAGGTTGATCCCTCATGTCCTCCAACTCCTCCATTGCTGGTCTAATCCCCTCCACATGTTTCCAGTGGATCCCCCTTTCATAGACTCCTTGTTCGATCATATATATACACATGTATCTTAACAGAAACCCTAATGGGTCCTATGGATGAGGGAAAGGGAGAGAGATAGGATGGCTCATGAGAGGAAGTCTAGGTTCCTTGCCTCATACTCACGCAGGGAGAGGCAACACCGCCATATACCCCTTTCCTTAACTTCTCTTCTTGTTTCCTTGATCCACTCTCCATTGTGTACGAGAAACATCCATCACTATCTTTATATAGAGATTAAAAAGATGCCTTTTCTATTCAACAAAATCTAATACCCACTAAAAAGGCATGGCCCTTTTTTGGGAGTATATTCCTTTATCATTACTCTTGGCTTTTCCTCTTATAAAACCAAGGTCATAATAAGATACCATCGTTTCCTTATTAGCATTAAATTTGGCAATCACAAGGTCTTCCAAAAATCATATCTCTTAAACTGTGTATCCAATTGATCTCAAATTTTAAGGAAAAGTCCATAATGACTTAATGCACGTGTGTACCAAATTTGGGACTGAAACTCAAAAGTAAAAAACCATTATATTCATGGGCAAGTTATCTTTTAATGAAGCTCATTTTAACCATATTTTATCTCTCTTAATCTTTTATTTTCTTTATTTTGATTCCTTTTACCATTAGAAACCATGTGGAATCAAAATCTCATTTGTAATGATTTCATTATCCATATTTCCACATATTTCTTATATTTTCATCATTATCTCAACGCTCCTTCTTAATAATGCTTTATTTGATTTTATCCCTTTCTTATTGCAATATCTTTGCAACTTGGACTCCTTGGAACCCAAGGAATCCCAAAGATACGAAATCCATCTTTGAAGGATAATTTCTTGCCTTCTAGATGCTTCTACATCTTTCTTTTCTTATTATCTCAGTTATGATTTCTTTTCCTTTTTATTTCCTTTTTCCTTATTATTGGGCCCAATAGCCAATAAGGCCCATGAAATCAAACAAGGCTATTCATCAAAGGAAACCACTCAATTTACTTAAATCATACAAATTAAAAAATCACACATTTATTGGGGAAATTACATTTCCCACCAAAAGAACCCAAAAATTGGGGTTGTAACATCCTTCCCCTCTTATAGGAAATTTGCCCTCAAAATTCCACCAAACATACAAACAATTCAGGATAAAACTTTTCCATGTCAATCATTGGCTCCCATGTGGCCTCATCCTCTCCATGGTGCTTCCAAATAACCTTTATCATCTTACATCTGAGTTCTCTCTCACCTTGGTATCTCGTACCCTCGTAGGTGACTCAGGATATTGTAGCCTCCTTAGAAGCTCAATAGGTTCATGTCTCAGAAAATGGCTTGAGTACATCACTTAGGGCTCTAGATCGGACACAAAGAACACATCACACATCATGTTATCCTGAAGGGTAAGGCTAAACATAAGCAACTCCAACAATCCATCTCAAGTGGACCCATGTATCAGGGACTCATCTTTATCTATAGCTCAGAGGGGTCGAGTTTCGATAACAAATATTCTTCCACAATGAACTGCATGTCAGTATGCTTCGTTTCAACTCACGATTCATGTCGCCCCTAGGCTTTCTCGGCCATCGCACGATCAAAGCAACTTCATCAGCACACACTGTGATCTCTCTGACCATCACTAGGTCCTTTCACCAACATTATCCTAATGAAGTGATGACTGACACAACCTTCCTTACAGAGCTTCTTACATCCTGATATTGTCTATGGTGGCTATCATCACAAACTCTCATAGGACATGAACTGTCCCCATGTATCACCCTGAATGAGAACACACACTCTCATCAGGCCCTCTAGTCTGGATAATACTAACTATCAGTTAGGGGTGATAAGCTATACTCAACTTCAATCTAGCATCGAGTTCTTCTTTCACTTACTTCCACTACATGGAAGTGAACTTGAGGCCATACTCGAGAGCATTTGAACTCGAATTACAGTGTAGTTGAACTATCTCTCTCTCATACATACAATTCAACTAAAACTAACAGTGCTCTCTCTTAGACAAGGGGTTAGGTCAACTTGGTAAGGCAATCTACCTTAACCCATATTCCATCATGACCACCCTTGGTCCATGGGAGACTCACCTCAACGTCTATAGTGAGCTACTCTTATTCCCTCTTGGGGACTCTTCACTGTCCGTAGCAACTCACTGGGTTATTGGTGTCACCTCTTGGCATGCATCACAACAAGCCACATGTACTCTATATACTTATTCATCTCAGGTACTCAAAGCACACTTTTATTATCTTAGTAGTACCACAATATATGCCAGACTTATAATCATGATCTCCTGCATGTCATGATTCCTCAAGGTCGACTCCTCAGAAACCCTAAAACACTTTAGTAGAGGGTTTCACCACCTTCTTTTCCAGAGAGGTGTATCTGAGGTTCCTACAACCATCCTTTTATCTCATCAAGATCTAGGCTGGCAAACCAAACACCCACTAACTCGACCAACGAGTCTGGTTGTACCTGAGTGTTAGCCCTGCATTTCTCACAAACTTAGGGTTCAGTCTTTTCTAGCATATGTTACCACATTAATTCCTTATGTGCAAGGTGATGACGAAAACATAAACCTTCATACACTCATCACCCTCATATCGTATTTAAGTCTAACTGAGTCAAGAAAACTTCGAGCTCATCATCTCGATTACTATACCCAAGATGCAACTCTTAGGATCCAAACTGCTCTTGACAAGAACGCCCTCATATGATAATTACCTTTGTTCTCTTCGTGTTTCCAAACCACATATCCAACATACTCTCAAAAGGTGTGGTACTTCCTCTATCCTCAAACATAGTAAAAAGGTTTCAACTCATATGACCTTTATCCTCAGTATGGCATGCGTTTTGTCCTATCTCTCAAACCCATAACAATATGAAATAGGCATTTGGCTACAGTCCAAATACAGAGTTCAACCTATTCCAAGAGTAGAGATGGTGCATCACACATCACCATCACACTTTCCAATCTAAGTCGAAACGTACATCACATGTCTCCACACCATGAACATCTCCATTATGGGTCTACACCCATGGGAAGATTATTCCCATCACCTCTGGATCTTAACATATCTATTATGTACAATCCTTAGTCATCACCTCAAGGTCTCTAGGGTGCCGACACTTTTGGGGTGATCTAACCCTTATGCATCTAGGGAGTGCCTCTCATATTTACCCCTTTGGCCCCATGAACTCATGAAGGTGGCCAACCTCCTAACCCATGGTCCTTGGGTAAAGGTAGTTGTTACCTCCCGACCCTACAGTCTAGTACATCCAGGGAACAAACAACTCCTACTTCCACCAGTCTTATCCCTTCATGACCTTAGTATTGACTTAGGATTTCATCATAGCACATCTCATTCTTGAATCTTTACCCAAAACTCCATCAAATCTCTGGGCACTCAAGGTCAAACTTACATCCTTTCATAGGGATCATGGCAACCTTACCTAACTTGGTCAGGCCCCATAAGGTTACCTCCATAGCAACATATCATCATGCCCCTTAGAGATGGTCACACAAGGGTCTATAGATTCGTGCTCATACCGGGTGCTCTCCACTTAGCTCATCAAGCTCTTATGAGAGACCTCTCTAGGTTACCTCAAATCTACACAAAAGCTACACCTGACAGAAGGGTCCCTCCCCAAGATGAGAGAAAACTATCTCTTGATAGCAACATAGATCACAAACGTCCCTACGCCCAGGGTCTACATCATCATGAGCATGCTTAGCCCTATCAAGTTACTAAGGCATGTAGCTAACAAGAAGACCACCTACTAAACCATGTCACATCTACGTCGTAGGTCATACTTGTTTCTATTGGACTAACATCGAACATGCATATGCCACCAACTTATGTGTGAGGGGTTCATCAAACATATACCTTAGTCTAAGGGGTTTCCTTTTTCCTCCAAACATGAGGGGTTCCATGCTCGAATCTCTAGAAACTCAAATCTCATCATGAGCATCGGGTGCACCAGGTGCTACGACTTCCCCTCTTAGGTCTAGGAACTCTAGGTTCACTTCTCAGGCATTCGTTGTCTAACTGCATGCTCAACTTTTCAACCACGAACCAAACATGTACAAGGTATAGCATGCACTTCCTACTATTCCTCCACGTGAACAACCCCTCAGAGCCCTACACCAGGACGACCAACTAGGTATGAGGCCTCACAACTTGATACCATACCTCCTCGGTCTAAGGAACTCTCCTTTCTACCCCTATAGGGTAGGGTAAGCACCTACATCTTCTATACATTGGTTCAGGAAGCCTCTTCTCATTCTAGGGTTTGGTTCCTCTAAAGGCATCCAAGGTATAATGAGTCTCTGAGGATCATGCACAAAACAACCACAACCATCCTCTTAGGTCGTCCATTATAGGTCAAGACATACCCAACCTCTAATGGTCCCTCATGTCATAGAGTCTAAGCTTCCCAACCTTCTTTCTTAGGTCTTGCTCTCTCTCTAGAGCTAACCCTACAACCACCCTTACCACTAAAGGTTCTCTCTCAAGAAGGTGGATCAAGCTCTTAAGGATACATGCATACACCTGCATGGGTGAAACATATGATCCAAACATATGTCTGATCAAGATTGTCTAAAGCTCTACATGCTTATCTCATAAGCTATCCAACATGTCCTTCTGGCCTAGGTCTCAACCTACTTCCAGCACTACTGACGTGCTCTCCTACTTAGGTGCATGCTCTTCTATGCTCATATATGCCCATAAGAGTTTCTACATGGTCACCACTATTGTGGCAACACATCCCATTATCACACAGATAACGAGGTGTTACGCAAAAACGTGCGGAAATCACCATAACCACAGATTATGAAAACACGGGTTAATTAAAACCGATTGCGGAAAACTGATAAAATGTGAAACTATTACTTTCCAGTCCTCATCCTGTAGAGAAATGTGTCATATATATAGATACACGAGATATGATACATGTCTACAGCTTACAGAAATAGCTGTTCATCCATCACATGAGTTCACCACCTGTTCATATACATAAAGGCCCACATACGGCCATCAACAGGATATACAAACATCATCGATCGTTCAGCGTGAAACATCATAAAAACAATGCCAAGGACCTGAGAGTACAGGGATGACGCTAGACTCTACTACAAAACATCCAAAACAGCAGCATATCCATCGCTTGCCTTCTACTGCTCGTCAAGCTGCTCGTCCGCAACACCGCGACCACGACCACGTCTAGCTCGACCACCTAAAAAGGGTGTAAACCAGTGGGGTGAGACAATTGAACAGTTGTCCCAGTGGGAAACATAACTCCCCACCGCAACTACAAAACCTCATTAAGATAAACTATATCAGCAGATAACTAATGACAGGTATAGCAAGAGCAGTCTTATATAAAGCAAAGCTATTCTTACTGACAAGCTTACCAGCTGTACAAAAGCATATAATCGGATATCTCCCAATGGAACATGATTGACAAGATAAGATATATCACTATATAACATGATTATCAGAAATAAAATATGATGCCACATAACCTGATTATCAAGATAAGACATTTTACCACATACCTGATGAATATAGAAGTAACTGCAAGATATAACAGAATTAACTACACAAACAAGGCCTCAACTAATGTTTCGTGTTTGCTATAAGCAGTAAATACTAAACGGCTGTATTACATATTATTATGCCCTGAGGATTTGAACCATACCGTTCAAATCCAACCTTCGGTTACGAAACCCAGGCCGGTGCCATACAAGGTTAATGGAAGAGTCGGACTCCACGACCTCCCACCTCGTGGTTAGTACACGAGTACAACATAAGAAGGACCGTAGTCACATGCTGAAGTGGTCTAAGCCACAGGGTCAGCTCCATAGGCTACCCTCACTCTAGCCCACCTTGGTACAGGTCTCGACGCTAGCAAAACTGAGCCACGAGCCTGTTCACCGTGCTCTGAGCCATGAACGCATTCATGCTCCTCATATCACATATCCTGAGTCATGAGCCTGTTCACCATGCTCTGTATACGCATCTGAGTCTGCAACTGAAGTTACACTCTTACCTCCTCATTTTTAGGCTAGGAGCAACCTACACATATTCAACAATATGCGCTTCTAGGTTAACCCGTAGGAGAACCTGTTTCACCATCACCAAGTCCTGACGATGATGGATCTATGGCCATGGCAAACTACATGATATATTTCACTGTGATTAATTAGTGTCTTTTAGATGGATTGCAAGATTCAACCAAGTTGTATAACATGCAAGATATAACAGAAAGTAAATAACATAAACTCAACATTATATTATTATTATTATGAAACACAACCATCCAGATCCATCTCAAGGATCATCACATACCATGGGATCTCAATCCCTCATTATGTACTGCCAATGCCTCTTCAAGGCTCACATCAACATCATGGGACAAACAAATCATACCTACAACCTCATAGAATAAGTATCAAAGTGATGTTACTCATCACCTATGCCTCATAGACTTTTCATGGCTAATCATCACCTGCATGGTTAGGGAATATAATAATCACAATTTCCACATAAGGACCATACTTATTATCACAAGATGATATTCAAGATGCTATACTTGTCATTCTTACACTATTTGATGATCAAGTGTATTAAGCACATCATTAACAAACCATATTCATGCTTACCCTTATCTCAAGGTTATACAAATAATCAAGGTGTTCATTTTATATAAGAAGTCATGTTGAACATACAGAACAAGCACTATTGTTACCATTATTATTATGTCACCATCCACTATCATCATGATTATCATTATGCAAGCTACTAGTGTAACTACCACCATTCTCATTATCATTAACAAGATAATTATAAGGATCACTACATGCATAGCATTACTACTACCTTCCTCATCGTCATCATCTACTACTATCATCATCATTATTAACCTGGTTATTAATGTTGCAACTATAAGCAAGGCATCACTATTGTTGTTTGTGTAAAACCAACCACTTCCATGGTACAAGGAACCGTCCCTCACTACTACTCATCACAACCCTCACTAAAACCCATCACAACCCTCACTAAAACCTATCAAGGCCTATCGGCCGACACACACCAAACCAAGGGCGCGACGCCCGTCACAACCTAGCCCTATCGGCCGTCACAACTCAAGGCTATCGTCCACCAAGGCTATCGGCCATCACACTATGCATGGTCTATCGTTCAACTTAAGCCAACCACCAAGCCACACTTGGTCTAACGTCTATCAAGAGAACAAGGATGTCGCTCATCTCAAGAAGAACCATATCGCCCAACAGGGTCACCATATCAGCCTACACCTCTTCTATCTTAACCTATCACCCATCACAAGGGCAGGGGTATCGTCCAACACCAAAAAACCACCATGCCATACTTAGTCGATCGTCCATCACAAGAACAAAGGTGTTTCTCATCACAAGGACCATATCGTCCATCAAGGGTCATATCGGCCAACACTCACACTATCTCAACCTATCGTCCAATACCCAGAACACCCACCATGTCGTCCAACATATCAAAACAAGGAAGGGGTATCGCCCAACAGGTCATCAGCAACCTCCAGCACAAGGAGACTCAAACCCTAGAAAGCAAGGTACACATGGAAACCCTAAACACTAAGGGGGATCGGCCACCAAAGGTACAAAAGCAAGATACAGATCTAAGCTACTAACATGTGAATAAGAACATAACAAGAGGTAAAGGAGTTAGGGTTAGAAGCTATGCAACCCGCCTTAAGCTCCAAGATCCAAGGAAGAAGAAGCACTCCAAGGTCCAAGGGATATCATCCACCAAAGCTTCTTCAAGAGGGTGTATCGGCCACCATTGCTACTCCAAGGAAGTGTATCGGCCAACACAAGCAAAGAAGGGAGGAGTGTCGTGCACTCAAGGTGGAGGAGAGACCAAGGGATCAAAGAAAGCTAAGGCAAGGGAAAGAACCACCTATATAGAAGGGAAGGGAGGAGAAAACAAGGTAGATCCATGCTAAGTGTCGTCCACCCAAGGGACACTTGTCCTAGGCTTCAAACCACCACTCTAGCAAGGCATGGGACACTTGTCCAAGATAAGCACCAAGTGTGCACCAAACAAGACCAAGCAACATGGGCGACACAACCAGCAGCTCCACTGGGCGACACACCAAGGAACCTAGGCGACAGACACCACTCTAGGTCGACACACTACTCACCTTGGGCGACACAAGCTTCACTTGGCTGACACAAGGCAAGTCTTGGCCGACACAAGACCCAACCAAGCCCAAACAAGGCACCTCAAGGCCCAAACAAGCTCAACCAAGGCCCAAGAAACTCAAACAACAAGCCCAAGCCTTCCTCTCAACCCTAGAGGAAGCAAAGAGAGGGAAACACCTCACAAGATGGCAAACTTGCACACAAAATCCTAAACTTGGGTTTTTTGCAAGTAGCCCCTCCAACTCTCAACAAAGCACAAGTAAACCCTAATCACCACCAAAGGTGATTAGCAAGCACCAAAGCACCAAGATTAAGCAAAACAAATAGGGTAAACCCTAAACGCAGGTCAGGGTCCTTACAAGCTAACCCCCTTAAAGGGATTTCGTCCCCGAAATCTGAAGAGAAAAGTAAGGGATACTTCCTCCTCATCTCTTCCTCAAGCTCCCACATGGCTTCCTCAATGCCACGACGCTGCCAAAGAACCCTCACAAGAGCCAGGTCTTTCCTCTTCAGCTTATTGATCCTTCTGTCAAGGATCGCCACAGGACCTTCCTCGTAGATCACATCTGCATCAAGCTCAACCTCAACTGGTTGTATCACTGTACCTGAATCCGGATGACTTTTCTTCAGCATACTGACATGAAACACTAGATGCAACCTGTGCAACTCTGGAGGCAACTCTAACTCGTAAGCCACCTTGCCAACACGTGCTATGACTGAATAAGGCCCCATATACATGGGTGCCAACTTACCCTTCCGTACAAACCTTAGCACACCTTTCCACGGCGAGACTTTGAGATACACTTTGTCTCCTACCTGGAACTCCAAAGGTCATCGATGATTGTCTGCATAAGACTTCTGCCTGTCCTGTGCCACTTTCAATTGTTGTTGTATCACTTTGATCTTATCTGTTGTCTGATGTACTAACTCAGGACCCAAAAGTTGATACTCACCAGACTCATACCAACACAAGGGAGATCTGCACTTCCTTCCATACAAAGCCTCATAAGGAGCCATGTCGATGCTCCGCTGATAACTGTTGTTGTAGGCAAACTCTATCAAACTCAGATGTACATCCCAGTTGCCTAGAAACTGTAAAACACAAGCTCGAAGGAGATCTTTCAAAATCTGAATAGTCCTCTCAGACTGTCCATCTGTCTACGGGTGAAAAGCTGTACTGAACCTCAACTGCGTCCCCAACGCTTTGTGCAACTGTTCCCAAAAATGACTCGTAAACTGAGGACCTCTGTCAGAAACTATCATTGCTGGCACACCATGCAAACGTACTATCTCATCCACATATACTCGAGCAAGTTTCTTAGCTGTATACGTCGTCTTCACTGGTAGAAAATGGGCAGACTTAGTCAATCTGTCCACTATCACCCAAATGGAATCATGATGCCTAGTTGTCCGAGGTAGACCAACTAAGAAATCCATGGTAATATGATCCCATTTCCACTGCGGTATCGGAAAAGGTTGCAACGTACCTGCCGGCTTCTGATGCTCAGCTTTCACTTGCTGACAAACCGCACATCTCGCCACGAACTCAGCTACATCTTTCTTCAAACCGGGCCACCAATACAAGTCCTTCAGACTATGATACATCTTGGTGATACCTGGATGCATAGCATACATCGATGTGTGTGCTTCCTCAAGCACCAACTCCCTCATATCATCAACATCTGGAACCACCATCCTATCACGATAGCAAACTAGTCCATCCTCAGACTCATGAAACCCATCACGCTTGTCGCTGCCGAACTCTGATCTGATCAACTGTACCGCATCATTTGTCTACTGTGGATCCTTGATCTGTTGTCTCAACGTAGGATTAACTTGCATCTGTGCGAAAAGACCAGACAACAAAGAGACTTCCATCCGCACATTCATCTGTCGCAGAGAAACAAACATATCTCGCTTATGGCATACCAGAGAACTCAACTGTGCCTTCTTTGCAGAAAGAGAAGAAGACTTTCTGCTAAGCCCATCAGCTACCACGTTCGCCTTACCAGGATGATACTCGATCGTGCAATCGTAATCATTGATCAACTCCATCCATCGTCACTGTCGCATGTTCAACTCTTGCTGCATAAAGATATACTTCATATTCTTATGATCCGTAAAAATCTGACATACTTCCCCATACAGATAGTGTCTCCAAATCCTTAACGCATGAACCACTATTGCCAACTCCAAATCATGAGTCAGATAGTTCTCCTCATGCTTCTTGAGTTGTCGCAAGGTAAAAGAAACCACATGATCTTCCTGCATCAACACACAACCTATACCTTTCTTGGAAGCATCACAGAAAACAACATAGCCTTTCCCAGGCTCTGTCAAGATCAACACTGGAGCACTGGTCAGCTTCTCCTTCAAACTCTGGAAAGCTTGCTGACATCGATCATCCCAAGCAAAAGGTACATCCTTCCTGGTCAACTTCGTCATTGGCAACACGATCGCACTGAAGTCCTTGATAAACCTCTGGTAGTATCCTGCCAAACCAAGGAAACTATGAACTTCCGTCGGCGTCTTCGGTTGTTCCCAATCTGCAATGGATTCCACCTTCTTCGGATCTACTTTGACTCCTTCAGCAGATATCACATGTCCTAAGAAAGTCACTTCTCCCAACCAGAACTCACACTTACTGAACTTGGCATACAACTGATGTTGACGAAGAAGAGTCAACGCTCGACGAAGATGTTGCTCATGCTCTAGCCTGTCCTGACTATAGATCAAGATATCATCTATAAAGACTACAACAAACTGATCTAAGAACGGACGGAACACTCTGTTCATCAGGTCCATGAAAGCAGCAGGTGCATTGGTTAGCCCGAACGACATAACCACGAACTCGAAATGACCATACCTCGTCCTGAAAGCTGACTTTGGTATGTCATCCGCCTTTATCCTCAACTGATGATATCCAAACCGTAGATCAATCTTCGAAAACACCATAGCACCACACAACTGATCAAATAGATCATCTATCCTCGGCAACGGGTACTTGTTCTTGATCGTGACCTTGTTCAACTGCCGGTAATCTATACACAACCGCATCAAACCATCCTTCTTCTTAATGAACAACACGGGAGCACCCCACGACGACGTACTCGGTCAGATAAAACCTTTCTCTAACAACTCTTACAACTACTTCTTCAATTCTACCATCTCTGCTGGAGCCATCCTGTATGGTGACTGTGCAACTGGCTGTGTTCCTGGAACCAGATTGATCTCGAAATCAATCTCTCAGGGTGGAGGAACACCAGGAAACTCCTAAGGAAACATGTCTGCAAACTCTCGAACCACTGACACCTCCTCAAGACTAGGACCTTTCGCCTTGGTAACCACAACGCTATCTACCACGTGAGCTAGGAACGCCTCACATCCTTGTCGCAACAACTTATCTACCACCATAGCTGACACCAAACATGTTGGAAGAATCTTCCTATCTCCCTGGAAGATCCACTTCTCTCCGGCAACATCAAACACTGCCTGCTTGGAACCACAGTCCAAAACAACCTTATACTTCTCTAAGGTATCCATCCCAAGGATAACATCAAAACCATGCATATCAAGTGGTATAAGATCCACTTGGATGCGGTGTCCCGAGAAAGACAAGACATAAGATGGACACTCTTCTCGAAGCAAATAGGAACCATCAAGAGGGGTTTCTAACAACAAGCTATCCTTCTTACAGCTAACAGGTAAACGACAGTTTTCAAGCATACTATAGGCGATAAAAGAGTGTGTAGCACCCGGGTCAACCAGAACAGATATAAAGCAAGAAGAAGACATATCAGAATGAAATAACTCCATCAGACTTGTCACCACTCGCGGGTTGACTATCACCTCTGGCTGACTCATAGCATAGAATCGAGCCGTTGCTTGCTATCCACGACCTCTGCTTCCTTGAGCAGATGATCCAGCTTGAGGCGCTTGACCGCGTCCTTGTCCTCTGCTACCACTGGGCTGTGGTCTCTCTGACCTCTGAAAACTCTGCCTCAGCTGCTGCGTCACTTCAACATCTCTATTCGGGCAGTTAAGCCTGAAATGCCTGACTTGTCCACAAAGATGACATGACTTGTCCTCAAACCGTGGCCTAGCTGGCCCTGTCACTGCCACAGAAGCTGAACTGTGTGCCTTAGACGGCAAAGAAACATAACCTCTCCCCTTACTCAGAGACCACTGAGATGGTACACCAGAACTTCTCATTGCTGACGGTGCCGAAAACCTGGGCTTCTTAAAGCCACCAAACCTCCGTCCTTGAAACTGATCAGGTCTTTTAAGAGACATAGACTCTCTTTTCTCCCTTACCGTCCTCTCAATCCGTCGAACTGATTCCACGAAAGTAGCAAACCATTCTCGATTCTCCTACGCTGACACAGGGGTTTTCAACTCAGCACTCAAACCCTTCTCGAAATGTCTGATCCGCTCCTCATTTGTTGCCGCCATGTGAGGATAGAACCTCAACAGATCCATAAACTTGGCTTCATACTCGGTGATGTTCATCGTTCCTTGCCTCAGATTCTCGAACTGACTAACCTTCTCATCTAGATACGTCTTCAGAAAGTATCTGGTGACAAACTCACGTCGAAACACTTCCCCGCAGATCACCTCACCAGGCCGCTTCTCTTCTTCGATGGTCCACCAGTGACTAGCACTACCTTTCAGAAGGTAGACAACATGCTTTACCTTGTCCACTTCGGGGATGTCAAGGATCTGGAAAGCCTTCTTGAGACTTGTCAGCCACAGATCTACATCCGCTAGATCAACCATTCCAGCATACTCCGAAGCTCCAACTCGGCGAAGCCGCTCGAAGGTTTTCCCAATACCCGATGCTTCTCCATGGGGAACCTATGCTCGCAGAGGAGGCACTGGTAATCGCTCAACCATGAGATTCATCGTAGCCATTAACTGCCCCATAAGCTGTTGGTAAGCAGGATGTTCAAGTATGGCCGGGTTAAATTGGGGACCCTCAAGCACCCGATCTCCATGTGCCTATCTAGCTGCTCCATCAACCGATGCAGCATCACTGTACTCAGCAGAGTGTTCTTCATGGTTTCCAGACATCTTGGCTTATCTTCCACTGAGGGCAGAAGATTTGTAAGAAAACCTAGAAAACTCATAAGAACAAACTCAACCTAGTCCTAAATCCCTGTAGACTCAGCAAACCTATAGCTCTGATACCAAAACTTGTGGCAACACATCCCATTATCACACAGATAACGAGGTGTTATGCGAAAACGTGCGGAAATCACCATAACCACAGATTATGAAAACATGGGTTAATTAAAACCGATTGCGGAAAACTGATAAACTGTGAAACTATTACTTTCCAGTCCTCATCCTGCAGAAAAACGTGTCATATATATACATACACGAGATCTGATACGTGTCTACAGCTTACAGAAACAGCTGTTCATCCATCACATGAGTTCACCACCTGTTCATATACATAAAGGCCCACATCCGGCCATCAGCAGGATATACAAACATCATCAATCGTTCATTGTGAAACATCATCAAAACACTGCCAAGGACCTAAGAGTACAGGGATGACGCTAGACTCTACTACAAAACATCCAAAACAGCAGCATATCCATCGCTTGCCTTCTACTGCTCGTCAAGCTGCTCGTCCGCAACACCGCGACCACGACCACGTCTAGCTCGACAACCTAAAAGGGGTGTAAACCAGCGGGGTGAGACAATTGAACAATTGTCCCAGCGGGAAACATAACTCCCCACCGCAACTACAGAACCTCAGCAAGATAAACTATATCAGCAGATAACTAATGACAGGTATAGCAAGAGCAGTCTTATATAAAGCAAAGCTATTCTTACTGACAAGCTTACCAGCTGTACAAAAGCATATAATCGGATATCTCCCAATGGAACATGATTGACAAGATAAGATATATCACTATATAACATGATTATCAGAAATAAAATATGATGCCACATAACCTGATTATCAAGATAAGACATTTTACCACATACCTGATGAATATAGAAGTAACTGCAAGATATAACATAATTAACTACACAAACAAGGCCTCAACTAATGTTTCGTGTTTGCTATAAGCAGTAAATACTAAACGGCTGTATTACATATTATTATGCCCTGAGGATTTGAACCGTACCGTTCAAATCCAACCTTCGGTTACGAAACCCAGGCCGGTGCCATACAAGGTCAATGGAAGAGCCGGACTCCACGACCTCCCACCTCATTGTCAGTACACGAGTACAACATAAGCAGGACCGTAGTCACATGATGAAGTGGTCTAAGCCACAGGGTCAGCTCCATAGGCTACCCTCACTCTAGCCCGCCTTGGTACATGTCTCTACGCTAGCAAAACTGAGCCACGGGCTTGTTCTCCGTGCTCTGAGCCATGAACGCATTCATGCTCCTCATATCACATATCTTGAGTCATGGGCCTGTTCACCATGCTCTATATACGCATCTAAGTCTGCAACCGAAGTTACACTCTTATCTCCTCATTTTTAGGCTAGGAGCAACCTACACATATTCAACAATATGTGCTTCCAGGTTAACCCATAGGAGAACCTGTTTCACCATCACCAATTCCTGACGATGATGGATCTATGGCCAGGGCAAACTACATGATATATTTCACTATGATTAATTAGTGTCTTTTAGATGGATTGCAAGATTCAACCAAGTTGTATAACATGAAAGATATAACAGAAAGTAAATAACATAAACTCAACATTATATTATTATTATGAAACACAACCATCCAGATCCATCTCAAGGATCATCACATACCATGGGATCTCAATCCCTCATCATGTACTGCCAATGCCTCTTCAAGGCTCACATAAACATCATGGGACAAACACATCATACCTACAACCTCATAGAATAATTATCAAAGTGATGTTACTCATCACCTATGCCTCATAGCCTTTTCATGGCTAATCATCACCTGCATGGTTAGGGAATACAATAATCACAGTTTCCACATAAGGACCATACTTATTATCACAAGATGATATTCGAGATGCTATACTTGTCATTCTTACACTATTTGATGATCAAGTGTATTAAGCACATCATTAACAAACCATATTCATGCTTACCCTTATCTCAAGGTTATACAAATAATCAAGGTGTTCATTTAATATAAGAAGTCATGTTGAACATACAGAACAAGCACTATTGTTACCACTATTATTATGTCACCATCCACTATCATCATGATTATCATTATGCAAGCTACTAGTGTAACTACCACCATTCTCATTATCACTAACAAAATAATTATAAGGATCACTACATGCATAGAATTACTACTACCTTCCTCATCGTCATCATCTACTACTATCATCATCATTATTAACCTAGTTATTAATGTTGCTACTATAAGCAAGGCATCACTATTGTTGTTTGTGTAAAACCAACCACTTCCATGGTACAAGGAACCGTCCCTCAGTACTACTCATCACAACCCTCACTAAAACCCATCACAACCCTCACTAAAACCTATCAAGGCCTATCGGCCGACACACACCAAACCAAGGGCGCGACACCCGTCACAACCTAGCCCTATCGTCCGTCACAACTCAAGGCTATCGCCCACCAAGGCTATCGGCCATCACACTATGCATGGCCTATCGTTCAACTTAAGCCAACTACCAAGCCACACTTGGTCTAACGTCTATCAAGAGAACAAGGGTGTCGCTCATCTCAAGAAGAACCATATCGCCCAACAGGGTCACCATATTGGCCTACACCTCTTCTATCTTAACCTATCACCCATCACAAGGGCAAGGGTATCGTCCAACACCAAAAAACCACCATGCCATACTTAGTCGATCGTCCATCACAAGAACAAAGGTGTTTCTCATCACAAGGACCATATCGTCCATCAAGGGTCATATCGGCCAACACTCACACTAGCTCAACCTATCGCCCAATACCCAGATCACCCACCATGTTGTCCAACATTTCAAAACAAGGAAGGGGTATCGCCCAACAGGTCATCAGCAACCTCCAGCACAAGGAGACTCAAACCCTAGAAAGCAAGGTACACATGGAAACCCTAAACCCTAAGGGGGATCGGCCACCAAAGGTACAAAAGCAAGATACAAATCTAATCTACTAACATGTGAATAAGAACATAACAAGAGGTAAAGGAGTTAGGGTTAGAAGCTATGCAACCCGCCTTAAGCTCCAAGCTCCAAGGAAGAAGAAGCACTCCAAGGTCCAAGGGATATCGTCCACCAAAGCTTCTTCAAGAGGGTGTATCGGCCACTACTGCTACTCCAAGGAAGTGTATCGGCCAACACAAGCAAAGAAGGGAGGAGTGTCGTGCACTCAAGGTGGAGGAGAGACCAAGGGATCAAAGAAAGCTAAGGTAAGGGAAAGAACCACCTATATAGAAGGGAAGGGAGGGGAAAACAAGGTAGATCCATGCTAAGTGTCGTCCGCCCAAGGGACACTTATCCTAGGGTTCAAACCACCACTCTAGCAAGGCATGGGACACTTGTCCAAGATAAGCACCAAGTGTCCACCAAACAAGACCAAGCAACATGGGCGACACAACCAGCAGCTCCACTGGGCGACACACCAAGGCACCTGGGTGACACACACCACTCTAGGTCGACACACTACTCACCTTGGGCGACACAAGCTTCACTTGGACGACACAAGGCAAGTCTTGGCCGACACAAGGCCCAACCAAGCCCAAACAAGGCACCTCTCAAGGCCCAAACAAGCTCAACCAAGGCCCAAGAAACTCAAACAACAAGCCCAAGCCTTCCTCTCAACCCTAGAGGAAGCAAAGAGAGGGAAACACCTCACAAGATGGAAAACTTGCACACAAAACCCTAAACTTGGGTTATTTGCAAGTAGCCCCTCCAATTCTCAACAAAGTACAACTAAACGCTAATCACCACAAAAGGTGATTAGCAAGCACCAAAGCACCAAGATTAAGCAAAACAAACAGGGTATACCCTAAACGCAGGTCAGGGTCCTTACAACTATCCTCTTTAATGAAGGAGCTATCCTCCACGCCAACATGCATGACCCTTCCAAGTTTGTATTGTCAAAAAGTACCTGGTCAACCAACCTTACATAACTCATACTTCTCACGGGTATTCAAAATGAAAAAGCATGTCAACCCACGTATATGGTCGACAATGATATCTAACTTATCATGTCATCTCTCTCTAACAACCACTTAGGGTTAGGGTTAGCATCATCCTCAGAGGATGTGTTAGGTCTCAACCTCTTCCTAGAGACCTCTGCCTCCAGAGCTAACTCTCTACTATCCTCCTGACAAGAAGGTCTAACCTTAGGTCTCTCCTGAGGGCTCGACAACACATGCCATGCAACCTAAGCATGTAACTAATCACTAGTTTACGCGTAAACTATTAAACTTATGTCCATGACATCTTGTTTACATGCTTTTTATTAATTTGGTGGAGGATTCCTTAAACTTATCATACATACCCTGACCTCAAAAGGGTGGGGAAGAGGGAGAAAAACCCTAAATCCTATAATCCTTAGTTGAATTAGGGTTGAGAAGGGACGAAATAAATGAGAGTCCTAATGTATCTTATTTCGAATCAAGACCTCAGACTTTGGCCAGGAAGTCACACCACATTCGGGAGTCCTCGTGATTGACTAGTGGGGTGGAGGAAAATATTGCCAGCCCCCAGACCGTGATCCTTTTCTAGACACCTCCATCATCGAAAAATCCTCTAATAACTCCTTCAGATTCTACAGAGTTTGTAAAAATTAATAATTACTAAGTATTGAATGAGAAACCATGGCTCTGATACCAAATTTAACAACCCCACTTCCCGATAACCCCCAATCAAGGGTGACCAAGAGGTCGGAGGCGTTATCCCAAAATTCACGATCAATGGTTTAACAATTTAATCAAAAATAATTATCAAATTCTACTAATTAAACTGGAGAGCTGGTATAAAATAAAATTTTTGCATATCTTTTTCAAAATAGGATTTAAGACTTCTATCCATAGTAGAAATCTAACTATCTAATCCTCCTTTGGATTACTTAAATTCATCTTTACAAATTTCACTTTACTATTTGTCCTTTTCAAATAATACATAAAACACCGACAAATAAAACGGCAGTCAGTATATTGCTATACTGGTATGTGGAGAACAAGCATAATTTCACAAATAGTTTCTAACAACCTAATTATCACAAATAAGTTATTAACAATCCAAATTACACTTTTTATGTGACTTCTCAACCGCTTTTTCCCTAAACCCCATATTACCCTCTCTTAGGGTTTTGTCCTTACAAGGGACATAAGGCCACATTCTCCATCCTGAGCTTGGTGTTTGGGGTCACCTCTCATGGTGCCCAATGGTCTTCCCTCCAGGGCTTGACCAACTCAGACCTTCCCTCTGGGGCTTGGTCTTGCAACTTACATCAGGGTGGCATGTTGGTTCGAGAATGCACATACATAATTAATTGTGATACTCATATGGACTTTATAGGATTGCATAATTGAACATCCAACCGTTTAAGTTGCAATCACTTGATAAAAGCATCTGAGAAATGTCGTGAAACCAAAGGCGATTATTCATAATTAACCACATACATGTTAAGTCGAATCAACAAGCTAATAGTAATCCAAGCAAGAAAGTGTCCAGGCAAGCAGTTCAATCCACACACATAAGCAAGAATCCTGAAACATACATATAATCTATTTACTATTCACTTTATAAGAATATATTCATTTGAACTTGCTTCCTAGGGTTTCCTACTTCCTTTTAGGGTTTCATTAGGGTTTATTCACAACTTTTCATCATTATAACTACAAAACCCTAAAACAGCAAAACTAAGTGCAAACCTAATTATTTCATTAACATCTTCCTAATAGGCAGGATCCACTTAGTATCACTTCCCTATGTTGAATTTCAAAATATACCACATAAGAAACCATTAACACTTAGATTAGGGTTTCTAAGCCAATTAATACATATTACCATACCAAAAACCTAAATTAAGCTATTTAACCCATGGATTATCTACTTAGACATTCAAAACATATTTTTATTATCAATAGGTTAATATGCTCATATATTACCCATATTAATCATCTCAAATCACCATTATATTTCATATCATCAGGTAATAGTATAAAAGAGAGATTTTTAACATATTCCACATGTTAATATTCAAAACTATGACCTTCATATACTAATTACCTCTTTAGCACATATTACACCACTTTTAGAATTGCAATGATAATTATGATTTAAATATATTTTATTCAAATTCCTCCCATTTTTCTAAGCAACTTTCATATATAACTTATTTTGATCAGAGCATCCTAGCAATTTCTATAATTATTTCAAGAACTATTATGTTTTGGCCAACCAAAAAGTGCCACGTCAGGATTAAATTATATTTATTTGCTTACTAAAATTCGGATGATAAAAGTCATAGTTTCCCTTGGGCCCTAAACATACAATCCAGGGTAAAAGATTCATTTTATTCTGTTCTTTCTCCTTTCTTGCGCAGGGTAGCCCCCTCTTGGCGAGCAATCCAGCGCCCGTACACGCTGGACTCTGTCGGCTCCTGCTGCCCCAGCGATAAGGCGTCCTTTCTCGATGTAGCTGGTCAGTCCCGACTTTGCTTCTCCCCCACATATTCTCCCTTAAATGCTTCTCCCATCGAGCTCGTCCTCTTGCGAGGAAGTCTGCACCATCTGATGCTCGGGACACTGCCTTCGATGCTTGTTGCAACTGATGGTGCAGCACTGGGCTTGGTCCCTCACCGTCGTCCGGTTAAGCACAAATGACGCCTGCGGTTCCTCCTCCCTCCAAGCATGCTGCATCCGCATAGAACTCCAGTTTCTCAAGTGTTCTACAATGTTCATCGGCGGCATGCAGCAGCTGTGCGCGGCTGTCGTGGATGTTGTGCTTGGGATCGATGGAGGCGGGCTGAGAGCATCGGATGAGGTCGGGGGATTTGGTTGTAGGTGGCACCATAGTTTTCAGTCTGAATCAATGTGAGAGGTTGATTCCTCATGTCCTTCAACTCCTCCATCGCTGGTCTAATCCCCTCCACATGTTTCCTATGGATCCCCCCTCATAGACTCCATGTTCGGTCATATATATATATATATATATATATATATATATATATATATATATATATATATACATGTATCTTAGCAGAAACCCTAATGGGTCCTATGGATGAGGGAAAGGGAGAGAGACAGAGGACGGCTCATGAGAGGGAGTCTAGGTTCCTTGCCTAATACTCATGTAGGGAGAGGCAACACTGACATATACCCCTTTCCTTAACTTCTCTTCTTGTTTCCTTGATCCACTCTCCATTGTGTACGAGAAACATCCATCACTATCTTTATATAGAGATTAAAAAGATGCCTTTTCTATTCAACAAAATCTAATACCCACTAAAAAGGCATGGCCCTTTTTAGGGAGTATATTCTTGTATCATTACTCTTGGCTTTTCCTCTTATAAAACCAAGGTCATAATAAGATACCATCCTTTCCTTATTAGCATTAAATTTGGCAATCAAAAGGTCTTCCAAAAATCATATCTCTTAAACCGTGTATCCAATTGATCCCAAATTTTAAGGGAAAGTCCACAATGACTTAAGCCACGTATGTACCAAATTTGGGACTCAAACTCAAAAGGAAAAAGGCATTACTTTCATGGGAAAGTTATCTTTTAATGAAGCTCATTTTAAGCATATTTTCTCTCTCTTAATATTTTATTTTCTTTATTTTGATTCCTTTTACCATTAGAAACCATTTGGAGTTGAAATCTCATTCGTAATGATTCCATTATCCATATTACCACATATTTCTTATATTTTCATCATTATCTCAACGCTCCTTCTTAATAATGCTTTATTTGATTTTATCTCTTTCTTATTGCATTATCCTTGCAACTTGGACTCCTTGGAACCCAAGGAATCCCAAATATATGAAATCCATCTTTGAAGGATAATTCCTAGCCTTCTAGATGCTTCTACATCTTTCTTTTATTATTATCTCAATTATTTCTTTATTAATTGATTTCTTTTCCTTTTTATTTCCTTTTTCCTTGCTATTGGGCCCAATAGCCAATAAGGCCCACGAATTCAAACAAGGATATTTATCAAAGGAAACCACTTAATTTACTTAAATCAAACAAATTACAAAATCACACATTTATTGGGGAAATTACATTTCCCACCAAAAGAACCCGAAAGTTGGGGTTGTAACATAAGCATGAGGCATAAACATGTTCCTTATAGGGTCATACTAATTTGATCATCAATTGAGGTTGGAATTCTATAAGTTTATTGATATTAGCTAGAATTATGGATTACAACCATTAAGTTCTATGGACTTTTCTTGATTAGATACAATGACCTTAACTAATATGTTTCTACTTATTATTATGATTATTATCATTATTACTCATTGTTACGACTACCACTATTAATATTATTATTATCACCACCACCATCATCATCATCATCATCATTCTTATTAATTAACTACAAAAATAATCACTATGCATATACTTGAAAAGTGTATCAAGTAATATATGATAAGTAGAAATTTGTTATTTACAGTAGTCTTGATTCCTCTCCCATGTAGAAATCATAAAATTAACAACATCCTTGTTTATCCTAGTTTGGGAGTAGTTGTACTTGGTTGTCATTAGTTGAGGATATTATCCTAGAGGTACTTATGCATTTATTATTAAGTTCATACAAACCTAAGGTTGGGTTATGTGCCTAGGGAAAAAGGTAAAAGCCTTCATCTTTAAAAAAATGATCACTACAACACAACTATCTGCCCACGAGGTAGAAAGAGTAAGTCAACTAAGCTTTGGTTATTCATAGTTTCTTCTTACCCATAGACCCACAATTAGGTCTAAGGTTTAATAGTTATATCTAGCCAGTCAAGTGTTTCTTATATATTTTTTTCATACATTATAATATGAAAATTAGTTAAACAATTAGAAAACTAGAATGTATACTAAAAATTGATGCCAAAATAAATATGAGAACCAACATAACAACACTCACCAAATTAACATTTGTAATGACTAGTTCACCATCACTATAAGGATGATAGTCTTATCCTCCAAGAATTTAGAGGAGCATACCAAAAGCACATCACTTACAACACTAGAGGAAAGGATATGGATTCCTACTAACAATCAAATTCTTGAAATTTCTAATTGGATACATCCTCCAATACCTACCATTTAAGATAATTCATTTCTTGTTTAACATGGACATAACATCTAACCATGTGACATTGGGAAGTTACATGGTCAACCAACTATATAGGAAAAAGTTAGGGTTTTCCATTTTTATTATTTACTACCATGGTGTCATTATAAGACCTAAGAGGAAACTACTGACGTGCACAATTTGTATTGCATTTTTGCTTCATGTATTTTTTTAATCATTAAGTGTGCTTCTATTCCACATAATAAAACACCATATACAAGGGGTTGGTGGAAGCAGGAAGGGAGAAAATAACAGAAATACTATCTATACATTTTATCCCTATGGACTATGCAAATATTCTCCAATCCTCTATGGCCTTTTTCCAAACTACAGAGGGTTGGGAATTTTCATCTTTGAAAATGGTTTTATTTCTTGCCCCCCATACATGGTATAGGATGTTGATCGCCAAGAACCTACATTTTTTCTTCCGGATAGCAATCAGTGTATCCATACTGTCTGGTATCAAATCAAGATTAGTGTAGGCTCTTTCCCAAAATTCATGAGTGAATTTGCAATCCCATAAAATATGAGTCACATCATCCTTTCCTGACCTGCACAGTGAGCACCTAGAGGTGATGGCATATCCCTTAGTTTGCAGATAACACTCTACCACAAGCTTCTCCTGGACGAATTTCCATCCAAATAGTTTCATCCTATTTGGTAGCTTTAGTTTCCAACAATGTGCCCATGAGACTTCATCTGACTTATTTCTGATAATATTCCATGTGCCTTCAAGTGAGAAAGTTTCGAGACCTGCAAAATAACATAAATCTTTTTGCCCAATATCAATCTTCTCACACACAACTTTTAATTTTTGCGCTCCTCTGATATGGGAATACACCATGCAACATTCTTAATCAGAGCATTCAGTTTGGTTTTCGGACCAAATCCAGTTCTCATTTTCAAGTAAGGTTCCACATGGGCACTGAGTAAGGAGCCTTGAACCCATGGATAGTTCCATAAGGAAATGGTAGACTTTGTACCAATCTTGAAATGAGTCAGATGGTTCATTTTTGTTCTGTGCTTAAGAAGGGCCTTCCACATCCAACTATCATTATATTTGGGTGTGTAGGACCATAAGGAGTCATTTACTAAGTGCCGACTATGAATAAATTTACCCATAAATTATCTTTGTTGTTGGCAATATCCCACAGGAGTCTTATCATGCCTACTAGGCTCCAATCTTCAATCTTTCTTATACCCAACCCACCTTCGAGCTTGGGTCTGCAAATATTCTACCACGAGACAATATAGAAAGTCCTATGATCTTCTTTGTCCCCCCAGAGGAAAGATCTATAGATCCTTTCAATCTCGTCCAACGTACCTTTGGGCAATGGGAATGTACCAGTCCAATACAGGTGGTATGCGGATAGAGTGGAGATAATCAGCTCCAGTCTACCTGCCATGGAGAGTAGTCTTGTTTTCCATGCTTCCAGCTTGGTTTTAAACTTCTCAATAAGAGGTGCACAAATAGTTTTGGTGAGTTGACCCGAGAAGAGGGGAAGGCCCAAATATCTAATAGGAAGACTACACTCTTTGATTTGTAGAGCTTGCACAATGCCTTTGGGGGCATAATTCCTTAGAAATAATTGGCTTTTGGATGGGTTTAGATGTAGACCAGAGAGCACACTAAACTCAACAAGTATGATTTTAATGTTCTTTGCATTGTCTTCAGTATCTTGGGCCATAATCAGTAGGTCATCTGCAAAAAGGATGTGAGACACATTAACATCATTTGCTTTGAGTGGGACGATTTTCTTTCCTTCCACTGCCTTTTTTAGTATCATAGTTAATCCCTCCATTCCAATCACAAACAGGTAAGGTGCCAAAGGGTCACCTTGCCTAATACCTCTCGTGGCCTGGATCAATTCAGTAGGGATCCCATTGACAAGAACCTGGAAAGATGCAGAGGACATGCATTCATTTATCCAGCTCAGCCAACAAGGAGGAAAATCCATACCCTGCATCACATCAAGAATATACTTCCTGTCAATAGTGTCGTAGGCCTTGCTGAGATCGGCCTTGAGACACATCTTGGGGTGCTTGTAGCTTTTAAAGTCCACCAAAAGTTCATTTTCCAATAATATAACATCTGAAATACGCCTTCCATTCACAAAAGTAGAATGATTCTTACTAATGATATCAGACATAATATCCCTTAATCGATTAGCAAGAATTTTTGCAATCAACTTGTAAATAACATTACACAATGATATGGGTCACCAATCATTTATCCTTTCAGGGTGTTTCACCTTTGGGATCAGTGTGATGTAGGTTTTATTAGCTTCTTTGAGGAGTCTACCTTTCACAAAGATGTGTTTAACTGCACAGCAGACATCAGTGCCTATCGTGTCTCAGCACTTTTTAAAGAAATGAGAGTTCATCCCATTAGGTATGGGTGATTTATCATCATTGAAAATCTTCAGGGTGTTGTAAATCTCTTCATCTGTGATAGGCAGACACATTTGCTTCTTCTGAGATTTTGAAATTCAAGGCAGTCCAACCAAGTTTGCAACAGCGGCCCTCCTAGGAGGTGCATTGAACAAGCTGGTATAGTGTGACCGGAAGCATTCTTTAATGCAATCATCACCCTTGACTTGCATATCATTAACTTGGATTACTTTGATCTGGTTTCTTATTCTTCTAGTCTTCAAAGAGGCGTAGACGAATTTGGAATTTGAATCACCAAGTCTTAGACACTGGACTCTGGACTTTTGGCGAATCAAAGATTCTTCAAAGTTCTTTGTAGCGAGAGCTTGTTCTTTTTTATCTTTTGCAATTTCCCACAAAAGCTCATTTGTAGGGTCACTGTCAGAATTAGCTATTGCAAGGAGTGCTTTCTTCTCTTTGTTTCTGGCAGAGTCAATGATATCACCCTGCTTCTCCCAGTTCTAGGTCTGAAGAAGATGCTTTGTATTTCTTATCCTATGACACAGTCTATACATGGGATTGTCATTTACTTCCATCTGCTAAGCTTTATCAACTGTTTCATAGAAACCAGGCAGGTCGGCCCAGGCGTTGAAGTATCTTGTTGGATACTTCTGTACACTTTTGCAGTCATCGAGATGTAGCACCTGTATATGATTATCACTATAGATTGTCCGCATGATCTCCAACCACATGCGGGGATACTCAGTGAAGACCTACAATTGGCAGAATGCCCAATCAATTTTACTTCTCGTGTTGTTAGCACCCTCTTGTTGATTATTCCATGTGAAAACTGCTCCTTTGGCAGGGATTACCACCACATTGTTATCACTAATAGCTTGATTAAATTCAACCATGGATCTAGATGATGGGACAGATCTACCCATCCTGTCACTGGTGTTTCTAACTGCATTAAAATCACCAATTACAATCCAGTTGGATGTAACTTGGGATCTAATGTAAGCCAAATCCTCCCACAACTTGCATCTTTTATTGTCGTCATTATCAACGTAGACGGAAGTAATCTCTAGAGCCATGTTCTCGAACGTCAGCATGAAGTGAATGCACTGTCTCGATTGGTAGAGACTTTTAACAGAGAGTTTGTGGTTGTCCCAGACCACCATGAGCCTCAATTTATTACAGCTAGCAACATTTGCTATCCACTGGCATTGGGGCCAATTTCTCCACAACATCCTTCTCGCCTTCTTATTCTTAAGTTTAACTTTGGAGAGGAGAGCAATATCAGCCTTTGCTCTCCTTAACTCTGCTCGGACATGTTTAAATTTGTCTGGTTGAGACAGACCACGAACATTCCAAGTGAGGATGGTAGGTTGTTCAACCATTGGGGGGGAGGAACTGCCTCCCTTAACAGTTTCAGGATCTTTTGGTGTTTCCAGTGCTTCATATCTGTTGTTTGAGTTTGCTTTGCCCTTAGCATTCTAGCTTCATGTAATCCTCCTACTCTGCGGACTTGCAGTTTTCCTTGGATGGACGAAACCATCATTTACCTCCAGTTGTATTTCTTTTTCCTGGTCTGATGAACAAACCGTGGAACTTTCCTTCGTAGTGTACCCCTCCTGCCTCTGCTCAACATTCTCACAAGCAGGTTCCAGTTTAGGTTGTGCAGAGGACCTGTTCTCTAGTTGTGGCACCTCCCCTATTACTTTCTCTGGCTAGACTCTCACTTTGGGCTTGCACAACGATTTGAGAAATCCTCGCAATCATCAATTCGTTCCATAGCTCCAATGGGAGATTGTGTATTTTGATCCAAACTGGGACATACTCGAGTTTCTCCTACTCGAGTGGTTCGCCCTTCTCCCATCTTTTTAGAATCATCGGTTTCCCTTCGACGAACCATGGACCACCCTCAATTGCATTGTTCAAATTATGGGTAGATTGGAACTTGACGATGAAGCTTCCATTGGGGCGACCAAGAACCTCAAGTGATCCGTCTGGCTTCCACATCTGCACCAGATGGTCCTGCAGTGTGGGAATATGCGGGCAGAATCCTATGATGTATCCAGCCACAGTATTCTGCCATTGAGCCATGTTTTCATCAACCTCAGATTGGGGAATGATGATCGTATCTTCATCGAGTACCAATTCTATTTCTTGGATCCTGGTGTTTTGGTCCCCCACTGGTCCCTTACAGACGATTGCCCATATTTTGTGGTTTCTGCCACTCTAACCTGATCTCCTCTTGGGTGTGGGAGATGACCTCCTTGCTGCGATGGAGGTCTTCTTCTTCCACCCCTGCCTCCTCCAGTCGCGGCCATTAGGTCAAGCACGCTCGCTTCATGCATTTCTTAATCCATTTCTACCTAAATTTGTCTGCGGAATGTTAGATTTTCCACCTTTATGTTATCTTTACTTGTTCCATGTTTTGATTGCAAGTGTAATATTTCAGAATCAATATGGGGATAGAATGAGCATCATGTCATCCATTAACTCACTCTCAAAAGCACCCACAAATTATAACGATTAAAGCTGCAAAAATAATTAGTGATACACTATGTTGCACTCCCAACATGTTGTGTGTATAGAAGAAAACCAACCCCAATAATGAGAAGCCAACACGTAGTGTAGACAGTTGACACAGCATGTCAATTGGCCCAAAAATCTGTGAGGTTTTGATCAACATGCAGTGTAGACAGTTGACACACCATGCCAATCGGGCACAAGATTTATCAGGTTTTGATCAACACACTATGCCTTCCAGAATCAATTAGTTACAACCCTACATTATGAAATTGACACACTGTATAAGCCATGCCACACACTGTGTCATTAGAAATAATTACTCAAGCATGACTATAATCGTTCTTTGTCTATATATATGACCCCAAGCCATCTTGGGATAGTTACCATAGTCTATTACAAATATTTGAATCGAGACTTGTGAGGAGAAGAGCCAAGATCAGTTGGAGGTGACCTAGGAAGGAGATTTGGTTTCTCAGAAGAGAGCCTTCTTCACCTTCTTTATCTTCCTTCTCCCTTTATAGTTCTAGCAGAGATCTCCAACCATTTCTTTGCTCCACCTCAGAGTGAAGGTTTTGTAAAGGACGTTCAACCAGCAAGGACAAAGTTGTTACTCCTTGACCAGAGTTCTAACTCTGTCATACCCCTTCCATGGACATACAAGTTTATCTCTTCCTTACACTAGGTTCAACTCTATTTGTTACTATATGTACCTTCTTTATCTAGCCATGGATAAGTAGATCTCTCTTTCTTTCACATGGGGGAATAACACCTGTGTCATGTCTTGTTGAATAATGAATTTTTTACTTCATGCATGTTTAATCATTGTTCTATGATGTCTCAATGTTTATACCACATATATGCTTGACTAGCCATCTTGTGAGTATGTTTTATGCTTCTTGTATATATAGGGAAGGTATACATTGAAGTAAGAAGGTTTTTTCATAGACTCATTCGCTTGACCACGAGAGTGGCTAGGAAGTGTTATGGATTTCAATGTTTTCTGTGGTTCCATTCCACATATATGAACTGTGGTGCTATATAAAGTTAGAACCGTTCTACAATATCGAGAGGAGTGTAGAACTTGAACCTTCCTTTGTGATTATTCTTGCTTGTTTAGAGTTTGTTGTTATCTTATGTAATAATATGGAGGTGAAAACATATCCTCAAGAATCTCTAATCAAACTTGATACTTCATTTAGAATGATCCCTATTAGAGTTCTTTCCTTTATTAAATCATTTAGTTAACTTGAATGAAATCAAACCCTATTTTGATAAATAGACCTACATTGTTGAAGTTCATCACTCTTGTGCCTAATAACCCTTGCTCCTTTGGGATAAAACTATCTTACATTTTGGGTATCTCACTCACCTTGTTTATTTACAAGAATGTATGTGGTGTTCCAAAAGGAGTCTTGAACCTTCCATATTTCTAGACCTAGAAATTGAACGCACTGTTAGCAACCTTTTAAGAGCAAGGAAGAGTCAACCTAAATCATATATGGAAGATTCACAAACATTATCACCTTCATCACCACCATCTTCACCTGAGCATCCAACTCAATAATAAGAATCAATTTTTAAATGACGATCATTCTCTTAAGGATTTATCTATTTTAGCTGCAATAAATATCAGTGGGGCTATCAATAGCTCATAAATTGAGGCAATTTTTTTTCTATTAGCCCTACAATCATGCATATGATCCATCATAATAGGTTTGGAGGGACACCAATGGAGGATCTGAACCTACACATTGTTGATTTTTTGCAGTACCTCTACATGTTCAAGATAAAGGGTATTCCTACTGATGGGATTTGACTTCTTCTATTTCCTTTCACCTTGAGAGATAGAGCCAAGGTATGGCTCTCTTGTTTGACTAAAATCCCCATCAATAATTGGGAGGAGGTCCTAAAAGTATTCTTAGCCAAATATTTTTCACCTACTAAGACTGCACAACTGAGGAGCCAACTCACCAATCTTTTAAAAAGGGATAGAGAGAACTTGTATGATACATGGGAAAGGTTTAAAGACCTTATACATATTTTTCCTCTCCATGGTCTATGCAACTGTCTTCTATTACAAACTCTCTATAATGGTTTGTACTACAATACAAGGATGTCTATTAATGCTGCTGCAAATGGTGCACTAATGAACAAATCTATAGAAACACCTATGCTATAATTGAAGAAATGGAAAAGAATCATTACCAATGGAGTTGTGAAAAAAAAACATCCAACCATATTTCTCAAGCATTGCTAATGGGAAGCAAGGGGGTAAGCACACAATTGATGTACTTGATTTGATATTAACAAAGCAAGATGCCTTGCCACAAAAGTTTGAGAAGTTGAGTACTCAAATGGTTTAATTAGCCAATTTACTTTGTGATGCAAGTGAATCACCTAGGAAATATATCTTATACAAGACACTCTACTTTGTTCTGTCTGAGGATATATTAAAACAAAGCAATGTAATAGCAAATTTTGGAACAAGGAGCCTTACAATGACTATTCAAATACTTATATAATTTTTTTGACTGAAATAAAGAAAAATGGTGTGTTATGTTAACAAGGACAATTACGAAGGATGCCATTCACCAACTCTCTTATAAGATGGATGGAATTGCCACTTATGAAATACGTTGGAGAATCAAATTGCTCAGTAAGCTCTTTCCAACCAAAAACACATTTAGAGTCCTTACCTAGCCAACCAAAGATGAACCCTAGAGAGACATGCAAGTCAGTGACTTTGAGAAATGGATCCATCATAGGAGGATGATCTCCACTATCAAAGATAAAATTATTGTGAAATACTAGATTATAGTAGGTAGTAGAAACAAAAGTTTTACTATCTGTATTCCCATAAACAACAAGATCACGTCAACTACTATGTAATGGGAAGGATGGTTTACAAGATCATACCTGGTCCTGGAGCAAGTCCAATGAGTATAACTCATTGCAGTCATGCAACACTCCTAGTTGAACTTGGACGGTGTCTTTGCAAATCCTGATCTTCACCACGGACATCGGAATCGAACAACGTCTGCAACAACTCCACATAGACTACAGCCTGATGTTGTCCTCCTAGCAGTAGACAATAACCTCCTCGCCTCTAGAGAAATCCACATGGGCCACCTAGAACTCCACTTGTTCTAGTAGAAAAAAACAAGGACTTTTCCCTCCCGTTGGTGTACTAGTCACCAACTTACTTTCCCACAATTATTCTCCATTGCTATCCCTACCTTTAGCGGGTAGGACTTGATGGAGCTCTCTATTGGTTATTAGAACGAAAGAAGACAACAATTGTCAGAGGCAATTGAGTTGTGATCTGGGAAGCCCCTAGTACCCCTCTATTTTTAGGAGGGGTTAGGGTCTGGGTTCCCAATATGTGTGGGAGTGGAAGGGAGTGGAAGATCATGAATTTTCATAACCTACAAGCACCAAATCGGTCAGTTCACATGAGAGTTGATCGGTTCGATCAACGAACCATTTATTTCACCATGTTTCCCAAAGGGGTATGAATCGGGAATTCAAATCCAATAAATGTCAAACATTAATTCCTTGTACCAATCTAATTGAACAAATGAAATGATCAACTATTCTCATGAATCGGGAAAATCACCAAAAGCTTCAGTTGATATGACTGAGCAAATTGGTTCACTAGGTGAACCAATCGTCTCACCAACCTGAGCTGATCGGTTCACCCAGTGAGGTGATCAGTTAGTGTCCTGACTCATGAAGAATTCAGTTAATTCAATATCCAATCAAGTTAACACTCCAAACGGTCGTCTCATCACATGAGAGGATCAGTTGGGAGTCCAATTAGTTGATTTCTTGCTTGAATTGAGTACTTAAACACTTTAGTAATCAATTCAATCATCATTCATGATTAAACTCATCTTCTAGATGAGTTCCTATGTGTGACCCTATAGGTCCCATATCACATTGGCAGTGAATGTCCACAACTAGATTACGACATCACAAGCAAAGAGTGGTGCCTATTCACACATCAATGCTACCCAAATGAATGGATAGTTGGAGAACAACTTCAATCTACAATCTATGTAAGGTGTTACAGTGATTATATAATTCCTTTGTATCTATTATCTACAATGAAGTCAAGGCATGGAAACATCATCCTCTCAATGTTCAATCCATGTTCCTTAAATTAGAGAAAACTATATGGGATATATGCGAACTCAATATCATATATTAATTCAAATGTGCATGCACATGCTTTTCTCAGTCTCACTTATCAAGTGGCTAGGATATCAAACTCCAGTAGGAGGGACAAATCCCATATACATCACACACAATCACTCCCCATGTATCACAACTACCCAATCATCATCGTTATGTCAATCCTTATCCAGTGCTACATATGATGATGTCAAAGTATGCCAAGCGACATGTGATGAGCATAGTGACTTCAGGCCTAAGAACTTCAATCACCACCTTCACTATGAGAGATGACTATGACCTCCAATGATGGTTTCCATGTGTCACTCTCAAGGTGAAATGTATGATACACAATTCTCTAACAAGTATCTATGTTCTTGGTTTGATATCACATATCATGACTGATGATATTCTTTCATCAACCAACACAAATTCTAGTCTTAAGTGTTACTGTTGTCTATCTGCCTTCCATAGTAACATCCGACTAGGGACATGATAAGAACATACCTACTCTTAACATCCATATGATCTCATTGTTCAAGTCACATACTTGAAGACATACGTCATTGAGTAATATCATTCTCTAGACATTCATAATGTTTCCCCATTATCTCATAACTGAGTGAACAAAATGAATTAGAAGCTTGCCTTAATTGTTATTAATCAAACCCTTTATATGCAATCACAATCATCATATGATTGGATCTCTGGGCATACCATACCAACATACTCCCACTTGTAGTTAGAGCCAATCACCCACAAATCTCATTCTTAGTGATTTAAACATGTCCACCATGTTTCTGTTGGGCAAGTGCTGGTCCAATGGGTTAGCAACACTTTGCTATTAGTTTTTATATTACATGTTCCTTATATCCTCACTGTACGATTTCTCATATGAGACGGAACTGCTATAACATGGTATCTGATATTACTTGCCTATCCAGTAGCTCCGTTATTGTCATAGTATCTCTATTGTTTCATTAATAGTTGGGACATGCTTAAGTTCATCCATATGAAATTCTATATCCATATAGTATCCATTCATGTGTTCATAATGTTGACTTGAGAGTTATACATTGCCCATATTTTGATAATGACTTAACCATTCCGTTCCTATGTATCTAATAGGTACATTCAAGATTGATTTCAGTCGTTAGGTACATGAAAAGGATCAAGTTACACAAGCCCTAGCTTGTCTAAGTTCAAGTCAAAAGCAATGCAAGTGTGCATTTTGGGAAATCACTCAAAATGGCCTTAGATGATTTTTGTAGTCACTTGTATTGATGATCTAAGATGAAAAAAAATCAAGGACACTTAATTCCAATGTTTGATCACTAAAATGTCAATTTAGACAATTTGTCACAAGCTGTTTATCGATCGAGTTGGAAACTCAATTGATCTAGTGATGGATTTTCTAGAGAGACTGATCGATCAAGTTACGCACTCACAGAACTCGACCAATCAATCAACTAAGCAAAACTATTTTTGACTCATCGGTCGATTTTCCCAGGACAAACTCGACTGACAGTTTGAAAATTGACTTTGTCACTTAGTTGATCGGTCGAGTTATCTTTATTAAAACTTGATCGAATGTACTGCATGGAAAACATAGAAAAAGTTATTATAACTGTTGATGAGTTGTTTTGAGAGAGAATAGATCTGTTGTAACTTGGAAAATGGCTATATTTTCCCCTTAAGTGATCCCACACTCAAGGGAACACCCCCAACTATAAATAGGACCCCTTAGAGTTCATTCCAAGTTTGCTCATTCATGTAATTCTAAGTCCTTGCTATAGTTGAGTGTGTTGCAACCCCTTGAACCCCTTTCTCTCTCTCATTTAAAAGCATTTTGTGATTATGAGTGAGTTAGGCCAGTTGAAGAGATCTACCTTCATGTACTTGTAAAGATCCCATTCCATTCCATCTTCCCTACCCATTTTCTCAAAGAAGAAAAGGTTGAAGCAAGATACTCCGAGTGAAGGTGAATATGTTGTTGATCTTATTCAAGGTTGAAGAAGAGGTGAAGATCTTCTCCAGGTGAAGGAGAAGGGCAAGGCCAAGATTCAAGAAGAGTGGGCAAATTCCTTCAAGGTCAAAGACTTGATGTAAGTGTGGGTAAGTCCTTATTGAAGGATGAAGACATCTTTATCAAGTGGGTAAGTCCTTGTGTAGGTAGACGACTCTTATCTTGAATAGGTAAGTCTTTGGATGTATGGTGGTCTCCTTGTATCTCTTATGAACGAATATAAGTATACACAAATTGCAAAGTCCTAGAGGCTGACCTCTCTAGGTAGTGGATTGACTATCTTCTAGTTTGGAGAGTGGAAGCACCCTAAACCACCTTGTCCAAGTGCATGTTTCAATTTCTCTCATCCTTGCTATGCTTTCTTAGTTAGGAATTCAAATTTCTCTTACGCTATTGGTTTTGATTGGTATAATTTGAAGGTTTAACTTATCTTGTGAGAATTTTGAAGCTCTATTCACCTCCCTCTAGATCCCTAGATGCAACAAGTGGTGTCAGAGCCAAGGATCTTCTCCAACAATCTCCTACGAGACGAGAAGATGGACGACAATCTACTTAGTTCACTCAACCTAGAGGGAGTATTCTACATTCAAGGCATGAACTTTGATATGTCGAAAGTGACAGTCACACCATATAAGGAGCCAACTGAAGTTGTTTCAATATGGAATGGAGCTTCACTAAAAGAAGCCCAACTTAATGCCAAATCCATAAGCATCCTCTATGCAACCCTTACCCCAACGGAGTTCAATCACATCTCATCTTGGGACACCGCCTATGAGATTTGGGATAAGTTTTGCATTACCTATGAGGGCACAAAGCAAGTCAAGGAGGCTAAGATATACATGTTGAACAACCTTCTAGAGAACTTTAAGATGGGAAAGAAAGAAGGGATTGTAGAGATATACTCTAGGCTCAATGTGATCATTAATGGCCTAGTAGCTTTGGGCAACACTTTGGATATAGGTATAATCAACTCTAAGATCTTGAGGATTCTACCAAAGAGATGGGAGTCAAAGGTGAACTCTATTGAAGAAGTGAGGAGACTTGGTGACATCCCAATCAAAGAGCTCATTGGTAACCTCCAAGCTCATGAGCCAAGGCTTTCCAAGCAAGAAGAAGAATCCAAGCAAGAAGAGAAGGAATCTAAGAAGATCAAAGACAGTGATTTCAAAGAACAAGTGGAGGTAGTCATCCATCAACAACAACTAGCTTGCCAGACATCTCCCCCCTCCTCTAGTGAAGATGATGGCCCTAGTGAGCATGAAGCCAACTACACCAAGGGTAGGCACTTCAAGGAAAAGCAATCCTCCTCCTCTACTCCTCGATGCTACAAGTGTGGACAAAAGGGACACTACAAGAGTGAATGTCCCAAATCAAGAAAGTCACACCACAAGGGTAGCTCTAAGAAGGAGGAAGAGTACAAGAAGGAGAGCAAGTACTAGAGGAAGGAAAAGAAGGAGAAAAGACACAAGAATACAACTCATGCAGCCGGGGAGGAATCATCCTCAAGTGGTTCTAGCTCTGAAGAGATGGAGAGTGCCACCTTGCACTCATGACCTCTACTAGTAAATAAATTGGTGAGGTAGGTGAGGTAAGCGAGGTAATCTTGCATGAGTTATCTAAGGAAACTCTAATTGACATGCTTGTTTCTACTCATTCTTATTTTTCTAAATGTATATCTAAAAGAAAAAGGTTAGGAAAAATTATTGATGATTTGTATGCTAAACTTGAAATTCTTGAGCTAAATGATAAAACTCATCTTGAGAGCATTGATAACTTGCAAGGCCAATATATTAATATTGAGCTCCAATTAAATAGATTTGAAGTAGAGAATGGTGTTTACCTTAAGAACATTGAAACACTTAAGATAACTAAAAGTGCCTAAATGAGCTTGAAACTCTTAAAACTGAAAATGTTGAATTTAAGTTCATTGTTGATTCTTGTAGGGATGAGAGGGATGTTTATCTTAATAAAATTCAGGTGCTTAATTCTGAAAATGCTAGACTGCTTGGTCAAGTTAATGATTTCTTCCAGACCTATCTTGCCTAGTAATTATATTACTTCTATTTATCTTGAGAAAGATTCTTATTTGACTAAAGCCCTCTATCTAGAGGCCAAACTTGTTCATGCTAGAGATGATATTGCTAGTTTGTATTCTACAATCATATCTATTAATGATGACAATCATAGACTTAGAGCCTCTATGCGGAAATTCCTCAAAGGAAAAAACTCCCTAAATGAAATCATTGACCATTCTACCAAACAAAGTGGTATTAGTGGTTTGGGATTTTTGGGGGAGCACCTATGGGCAAGAACAAAGCCAAAAGTAAGAAAAAGAGTAAGGAAACCTCCTTTTTCATTGGAGAGTCTTCTGGCACTAAGAACCCTATGATTTGTTCTTATTGCAAGTGTGATGATCATTACTTTGCTTATTATCCTTACAAGCCAAAGGGGACCAACTCAAAGATGAAATGTGTATCCAAGCTAACTCTATATCCTAAAGTTTGAGTTGGGAACCAACACTCTCCTTTCATGTAGGAAAAAGGTAGATGGATAGTTGATAGTGGCTACACTAAGCATATGACATGTTATATAATCCATTTCAACAATTTCACTGAATAGAAAGGAGGTTCGGTTACCTTAGGGGACAACAAGAAAGGTAAGGTTAAATGTGAGGGTGATGTAGGTGAATCCTTGTGTATTAAGAATTTTCTTTTTGTGGATGTCCTACATCACAATTTAATAAGTGTAAGTCAATTATGTGATAATGGTTACCTTGTGATTTTTATTTCTTTTGAATGCTTGATTCTAGATTCCCACACCTATCAAGTCATATATAAGGGAACTAGAAGTGGTAATCTCTATGTAATTGTGTTTGACTCTATTAAGCATGTTGTTGGTAGATGCCTAGTAGTCAATTCTAATGATATTTATCTTTGGCATTGTCAGCTTGGTCATGTAAATATACATCAGTTGAAGAAGTTGAGCTAAAAGGACTTGGTCAAGGGACTTCCTAAGTTGGATTTTAAAAAGGATGAGGAATGCCAACCTTGTACCCAAGGAAAGCAAACCAAGTCCTCCTTCAAATCTAAAGGAGCCCTTAGTACCAAGAGAGCTCTTGAACTTCTTCACATTGATCTATTTGGACCAATGAGAACTCAATCACTTTGTGGTTCCAAGTATTTCCTTGTTATTGTCGATGATTTCTCTAGATATACTTGGACCTTCTTTCTTATTTCCAAGAGTTATACGCTTGATGTTTTCTTGAGTTTTTGTAAATGAGTTGAGAATGAAGCTTCTTGCCAAATTGTTTCCATTCATAGTGATCAAGGGGGAGAATTTGAAAATGATCTTTTTGAACATTTTTGTGAAGAATTTTTCTATGCACATAGCTTCTATTCACATCGAACACCTCAACAAAATGGGGTTGTAGAGAGGAAGAATAGGTCACTACATGAGATGGATAGGACCATGCTTTTAGAGTATGACACTCCAAAGAAGTTTTGGACTGAAGTTGTCAGTACCTCATGTTTTGTGCAAAACTGGGTTTTTACACATCTATCTTTAAAGAAAACCCCCTATGAGCTATGGCGTGGTAGAAGGCCTTCTATCGAGTATTTCCATGTTTTCAGATGTCCTTGTTTTGTTTTGTTTTGAATACAAAAGATTCTCTTGACAAGTTTTATCCAAAATCTTACAAGGCTTTCTTTCTTGGATATAGAACTACTAGCAAGCTT
Source organism: Alisma plantago-aquatica (assembly GCA_963693085.1). Classification (NCBI taxonomy): domain Eukaryota; kingdom Viridiplantae; phylum Streptophyta; class Magnoliopsida; order Alismatales; family Alismataceae; genus Alisma; species Alisma plantago-aquatica. The sequence continues at coordinate 1,226,066,248 of OY856412.1, forward strand.
ATAGAGTGTTTAATGTTAATCTTGCTAAAGTATAAGAATATATAAATGTTAAAGTTTATAGAGACTAATCTTAGTATGTATACCCTGAGAGCCAATCATGGGATGATTGGTGGGATACATTAAGATTGATTTTATAAACATCAAAGGCAAGCTTCCAATTCATTCTGGTTCAGTCAGTTATGAGATAATGACAGAACACATTGAATGTCTAAAGAATTGTTTTACTCAATGACGTATGCTTCTAGGTTAAGGACATAAACGATGATATCATACAGATGTTGAGTATACATTCTTGTTATGTCCCTAGTCAGATGTCATTATGGAAGGTTGATAGACAACAATGACACACAAGACTAGATTGTGTATTAGTTGATGACATAATCTCATTAGTCATGATATAGTGATATCAAACCAAGCACATAGGTACTTGTTAGAGAACAAGTGCATCGGATAGACCCACTATGAGAGTGACACATGGAACCATGACTTGGTAGTCACAGTTAGCTATCACAGTGATGGTGGTGAGTGTGATTCTTTGACCTAAAATCACTACACTCAACACATGTCGCTGGGTACACTTTGACATCATCAAACGCAGTCCTGAAATATAGATTGTTATAAAGGTGATGATTGGGTGACTTTGACACATGGGGCTTTTGAGGGGTGTGTGATAGATATGGGATTTGTCCCTCCTAAGGGAGATTGATGCCTATGGCCACTTGATGAGTAGGACTGAGAAAGGCATGCACATGCATGTGTGAATCAATATGTGATATTGTTATCACACATATCTCATCCAGTCTGCTCTGAGATCAAGGAGGTGAATGAACTTTGAAAGGATGGTTGCTCCATGCCTTGAGTTCATTTGGGATATCAGTGACAAAGGAATTATACATTCATTGTAACACCAATAACAGATTGTAGGATTAAAAGTTGTTCTCCAACTTTCCTTTTCACTTGGGTAGCACTGATGTGTGACTAGGCACTGCTCTTTACTTGTAAAGTCATAAGTGTTATGGACTTTCGCTGCCAATGTGAAATGGGCATGTAGGGTCACACACATAGGATTTACCTGGAAGAGGAGTTTATCCATGAATGATGTTTAGATTGTTTAATAAATGTGTTTAGTAGTTCAATTAAACATTCAATCAATTGACTTGACTCAGAATCACCAAGTTCAAGTGTTGGACTAACTGATTTGGGTGTCATATTGATTGAGAACTGCATTGACTGATTTTTGCACAACCTGGACTGCCAACCTACCAGTTCAAACTATTGAACCGATCGACTCAAGGTCAAGTGAGATGATCGGTTCAAGTGTTGAACTGATCGGTTCAGCTGGACCAAACGAGCCAGTTTGGGAAAGTTAGGTTGGTGAGAAAATATTTTTGTTTCACTTGTACAATTTGATTGGGACAAGTTTCGATCTTTGGATTAATTGGAAATGGAAAGAAAAAAGTCAATTGGGAACTTCCCTGGGAAGTGAAATGACCAATTCATGAATGAACCGTTCGATTCATCTCCCCAAATGATTGGTTCATGAGATGAACCAATCAGTTCAGTCCCCAAATGATCGGTTCATTTGTGAAACGATCGGTTCACCTGCCATAGTGTATTGATTTGTGGAAATTCCAGACCCTTCTACTCCCGCTTTAGTCCCGCATTGCCTAGGGATGAGAACCTTGACCCTGAACCCTCCTATATATAGAGGGGTACTGGGGGATTCTCAGAGAGCACAACACAGAACATCAGTTGCTCTGCAAAGTTGTCCTCTCTGGTTGTGGTAACTGAGAGAGCCCAATCAAGTGCTACCCGAATAGGGAGGCACAACGAGGGAAAGACAATTATAAGATGAAAACTGGTGATGGGAGAGCGTGTCGATGACTAGTACATCGACAGAAGGGGACGAATCCTTCCAGTGTCCTATAGGACAGGATGACTGGAGTTCCCAGTGGTCCGTGTGGACTACTATAAAGGCGGGAGATTTATGCCGCTTGGAGGACAGTTGTCAATCCGTCAGTCTGGGTGCGACCAGGAGCTGCATAGACGCCGTCTAAGACCAGAGGTGAAGATCATGCTAGCCATGAGGTAATGTCTCCAAGCAAGCCTCATGACAAGGTATGCCTCTACAAACCATCCTTCCTACCGTATAGATGTTGACGAGATCTCTTTGGGTTCTGGGTTTGGGGAGAAATTTTTTTTATTTCCAATGCTATCTCTGCCTCCCCTAAAACCCAATAGTGATATTAGAGCCACGTCAACATTCTATATTTAGGATAATCGATATGATCGATTTTTGGTTTGTCACCTTTTACTGCATACGATGCAAATAATTAACTGGCTTTATGCATGTCCAATATAAATCCATAAAATCCCTATATATACATATATGATATGGTATATAAATGCATTTGATATGCGTCACTGTTAAATAGTTTTTGTGATGATTGGAGTGTGATTGTGGCCATAAACCTAAATCTGTGTGTGGTTGATTTTTGTTGCTTGCATCTCAGTCTGCGCACCAATTCCCTACCTCCTATTCCTGATGTAACTCGAGATAACTTGAGATTCTTTCCTACCTTTGCTCCCCCCGAATGTAACTCAAGGTTTCCCAATACAAATGTAAATAGGATTAGTTTATATTTCCTATTATGTCAAAGAACGAAGGACACCTGGAGGATCAAGACGATCGTCTAAGGCATGAGACGATTGGCTGGCAGACCAAGGCGGCCGATTCCTGGAGTGGGTGGCAACCTAAAGAGATGCACGATGACCAGTGAACCGATCAGCTAGAGGCTCTAGTCGATCGGCTGGTGGCACCCAACCGATCGACCTGATGGCGAGCAGATCAATCATGGAGATGAGTTGATCAAACCCAGAATGGCAAAGCACATAGTTCATCTTGTACATGTTGCATGTGATGTGGACCTAGATGACTGTGATTCCTCTTGACTCAAGGAATCACATTAGGATGGCCATAATCATCACTTTTTATTATTTCTCATGTTTTCTGTGGGATATAGCATGTATATGATACATACTATATATTGTGGTGATTGGATATGTATATGTACCTATAAAACCAAATCCCTCAATAAATATTAAGTTTTAGATGCCTTCCAAATGTGACACATGTGAAAATCTTGATCGACTAAGTGTGGGCACGCCCTAGCGTGGTGCACCATCTATCTCATGGAAGCGTGAAGGATGGATATGTGGGTCTGCCCTAGCAGAGTGCATATTCATCGTGTTGGCTTTGGGTCAGACTTAACAAGGTGACCTAGATAGGATCTAGCACCTTGAGGCCTGGAGGTGGTCATGGCAAGGAGTTGCACATGACATCTTTCAAGAGTTGCATATGATGCAATTGGAAAGAGTTGCCTATCTGGAAGATCTAAGTTGTGGGCGATAGCCCTAGCTGGTCCATGATAGAGAGGATTTTGAGATCTTGACCCACGAAAAGGTTGTACACTACAATCTTCCGAATTGATGGTGAGGGCTATCAATTTGAACAAAAATAGTGGGAGTGATAATTAATTGAAGTCCTAATTATATCATAAAACTTTTTCAAATCAATCAAATAAGTCAAAAATGAGTTTTTGGACTAAATTGCATATATTTCCTTTTGTAGTACAAATGGCCACCAACAATAATCACTTTATTTGCGATCATTCCTTGAGATGGACAAATTAAATGGGAATAATTTCACGACTGGTTAGGACATTGAGAAGTGTTCTCAATTGAAGAGCGAAAGCTCTAAGTCCTAATTATACCAGAACCAGATGAACTCGCTCCCACCACACCAAAGGCTGAAAGGGATGCTTACTGGAAGCATTCTGAGGATGCCATTGATGTGTAGTGCTTGAATGTTGTATTCTCTTAACTATGCGTTGTAGAGACAACATGAGACATATGATGTCTCCAAGGCACTGTCCTAGTATGTCATGACAGAAGGAGATTCAGTTGGTTCTCACACACTCAATGTGATTGGGTATGTGGAAAACCTGACTAGATTGGGATTCCCTCTGAGTCAAGAGTTGGCTACTAGTATGATACTACAAATGTTGCGAGAATCATACAGTTCATGATGAACTACAACATGAACAACCTTGACAAGCTGTTGGCAGAGTTGTTGAACATGTTGAGAACAGTAGAGGCAAAGATGAAGAAAGAAAAACCCTAATCTTTGATGTGATCAATGAAGGGTAAGTCTTAAAGGCAAGGTCAAGGGCAAAGAAAAGAAGTGTTCTGATGCTAGCCAGCAACCCAAGCCATCTTCAACCTCAAGGCATATGGGAAGGGTGAACGAGGGAGGAGAAATTTCCCTCTATATCTAGAAGAACAAAAGAAGATGAAAGGAGGGGATAGAGATCTCCACCGTAGGTATCATGAAATAAACACTTTTTTATCTGAGGTATATGATACCAAGATGAAGATCTGACATATATGATATGCAAGATCTAAAAGGAAGTTATGGCCTTTGTGAAAGGACCAAGAAAGGAGTACTCGTCATTGGAGCAAGTGTTGCTGCCATAGATAGGAGTACCTTTCTGTTTATTTCTGCCTAAAGGGCACAAAATAGAGTTGAGAACTGCTATTTCAATTTGCCAATAGAAACACTTTATTGTTGCATCTTGTAGTGACAAGATGGCTATCAATATAGTTGATGTTTCAATTTCAAAGATATGATCTTTGTGGCAATGCCTTTCTTTATCTTGTGGTACTTGGTATGCATAAGATAAAATGATACCTAAAAGTTATTGATAACTCAAACAACGAATTAGCATTATCATGAGAAATTTATGTCTAGTTTCCATGTTGATGGATAAGCTAGACTCTTTTGTTTATGAACCATTAAGAGACATGAATATCTTGGACATGATGACAAGTCAATCTTCACTAGATGTAGTGGGAGAATGACTATCCTATTAGGTATAATACATATGATGTATTTACATATCTAATGGAATAAATGATAATACTTCAAATGGTGTTTAGATAAATACCAATATGAATATCTTGAAGTGTTCAAGAAGATCATGAATGAAGTACAAATTTGGTAAAAGTAATAATTCTTGATGTGATCAATGAATGATATACTTAAACCAAATGTTTGAGAACCTTATGAGTGGTTATGATAGTGTATCATAGAGAACTCATGATTAAGGAATTGTGATGTCTAAATCAAAAAGGGAGTCATACTCTAAGGAGTTAGAGGATGATTATCAAATAAATAAATTCTTCTTAAATAGAGAATACCTTACACTAATAAAGGATATTAAGAATCTCAAAGTGTTGAGTTCTCAAATCCTTGACAGATACACCTCAAATATCTATATGATGAGTTGGTCATATGATGAGTCAACAATGTAGATGATGTTGAGGAACCGGATTTTGAGTTATGGTTTATGACCATAAGATCCTAAATAACTTCCATGTGAACCATAAGGTATGACCTTAGTGGTAGCACCCATTGGGATAAAATCCATAAGTGCGAATGAGTCTTAAGCATTAAGACACATGGATGACATTTTGAGAAGGATCATGTTGGTTGATTGTAACTTAATGACTAATACATTTGGCATATGGATACTAAAACCACATTCGTATGAGGAATAAAACAAGGATGTGTACATGACACAACCTATAAGGTTTATGAATCCATAAATGCAAATGAAATCTCTAAGTTGTAATGGACTAATCAATGTGATTGATTGAGTATAAGCAACTCAGAGCTGGGATCTTTATTTTGATAATATAGTCAAAGGGTTTGACTGATATAATAAAGATAAAGAAGGGATCGGTGATTTAGTGGGAGCATATTTACATTCCACATGTCGATGAGGAATGAGATGTTCTAGAAAGGAATCCTTTGTGGAAATTATCTTTAGGGAAGATAGAGATGTTTCCTATGTGATAGGAATAGAGACCTATAGAGATAGTTCTTGAAAACCTCTTGACATGGAAAAGAGAGAACATACATTGGCAATCTCTACTGAAGGGTTCATTATGCACAGATTCAGTGGGAGAAAATGTGTCCATGTTACATGGAGCAAGTATCCCAGATCCAAGTGTCCCAATTCTTAAGAAGAATGGGAACACAAAGAATATATATGGATCTATCATGTATGTAATCATCATGTTATATTGCATGTATGGATATAGCAAGAATAAAATGCATTTATCATCTTGTATGTAGGATATGACAATATGATATGCTCATCCTGATAACTTGTATGTGGGACATGACGAGTGGATGTTTGTCTAGTTCCAGTAAGGGTTACTAGAATACCATGAGAACTTGATAAGTACTGGAGAAGTACTAGTTCTATGGAAATAAGGAAGGATTCACTGTAAAGAGTTACACTGATGCGAACTTCTAAAAAGACAGAAAATTGATCGCAAAATATATAAGATATATAAAAGTGAATATGAGTTGAAAAATGGAAACATTCTAATAAAGTCATTTTAAAAGGAAATGATGAGTATCCGTGTGTTAGAGAACAGTAGTGGATACTATATGGATCTGGGAGTTCATGGAGATGAACTTATAGATATTTCGATCATTGATGACAAGTAAGGAGTGCTTGGTCATGCAATGAGGTTAGCAAAGGAATATTGGATCACATATTATGGCAACTCCATCCCATTCGTAAGATGTACAACGAAGAGATGTGAGACATGCAATAATATCGACTTAGGTAAGGTGTTGCCATAACTCACTGCCATAGTTTTTGAGGCGTCCAGGCGGTGCCCCTCCTCAGCTGAACATCCAGGCCGACTAGGCTGCCCATGCAGTGGTTTTTTTTACCCCCATAAAATGTATACATATATAAATATATACCTATATATATTATTTATGTACTATGTTATGTATATAACTATACATATATGTATGCAAAACTTATCCAGACTTCATATATTTACTAAAATGACAACAAAACAATAAATATTTGAGAATTGAGACATTCTATACCTCAAACTAATCACTGCAAGCCTGCAACAGTGAATTGAAATATAAGAAAAAAATGCATAACACACAATTCATTGCTGAAGATGAATAATAAAAGTTGCAAAACATTCCAATATTCCATAGTTCCAAGCAAGTTCCATCAACCTATGTAATACTAAATGAAAATGTCTCTTATCTAAAAAAATATAAACAAATATAAAACTGATTTTAAAACTCAAACAGACCTTCATCATTGTCTTCTGCATCCTCCTCTCCATCACCAACTTCATCATCATTTAGTCTTACATCATCAACTATTTCTTCATCCTCTTCCTGAATATCATCATCACTAAGTTCCATTGGAGCTCTGTTGGTTGATCTTCTTGGCCTACTAGGACTAGATTGATATTCAGTAGCACCCATTGTATCATCTACTTGGCTCAATCTAACACCTTCAGCAACAATGGGATCTTTTGGCACACCTGTCATCCATTCACTACTACACTTTAATTCATCTGGTGTTATAGGGTCGTAGCTCTTCTCTAGGTTCTGAATCTGTCTACTCTTGAACCTTTCATGAAGTTTTCTGTTATACTGAATATAGACAAGTTTTTCCATTCTCTTAACCTCTAGCATGTTCCTCCTTTTTGTGTGAATCTATAAAAGAATATACCTATGTGAGTAATTTGAACATGAAGTATACATTTATAAATTAGTTAATTCTTCTTACAAAGTCAAATGTACTCCATGCCTTCTCAGCAGCAGAAGAGGTACAACACAAGCCAAGGATACACTTAGCAAGCTTTTGAAGTGATGGTGTTTGCCCCCATAGGAATCCCACCAAGAAACTATAAGAAAATACAATACAATCAATAATAAACTAAAGCTCAAGTACGCAAGTATAATATTATAAATAATAAAGTATATAACTAACTTGGTGTTTTCACTATCCTATGGAAAATGGCAATGTCTTTGCCAAACATCCCACGACTGTCCTTGTACCAATCCAACTCATTAGACACTTTGTCTTGTTATTCGGTTCCATCAACCATCTTGACAAGACAATCAACAAAGTCAGAATCATAACTCCCAAGGTTTGTGTCCTGTTGAACTCTAGCTTCATAGTAAAAAGATGGATTTAATAAGAACCATGCACCGTATAGGGGGAGGCTCATATGAAATGCCCATGTCTTCTCCACTATGTCAATCATAGGCTTGTACTCTCTTTTTCTATTGGTAAAATTCAGCATGATTTCTTCTTTTCCCTTCTCAATACTAGCTGCAATGTATCCCATAGGAGGCTTCTCATCAGCATCTACAAGCCTCAAAATATGCATTAGGGGTTGAGAAGCCCTAAGTAAGTCTTGTACACGGTTCCAAAATGGTCTAGAATGTACAATAGCTGAGACTTTTTCCCTTGAGTGGTCTTTGCCCAACTGCTTTGCTCCCATGAAATAGAATTGAACAAAGCAAATAATGTCTCTCTGTGGTGAAGCATGCTTTGAAGAGTAAAAAATGAAGTAGCAAAACGGGTTGTCCCAGGACACATGATATCTGTATTCCCTTTGCTTTTCTTGATAAATGCATCATGGAGGCGTGTATGCTGGTAAATGTAAGCAGACACCTTCCTTGCCTTTGTGATTATTGGGGCAAACTTCTTCATCTTCCCAATGTCTTCAAGCATCAAATCTACACAGTGCACAGAACATGGGGTCTAAAACAAATGTTTGTGCTTATTCATCAGCTTCTTACCTGCACTTACGTAATCAGTGGCATTGTCTGTAATGACTTGTACCACATTTTCAGACCCAATTTTACCTATCGCCTCATCAAGTACTGTAAACATGTATTCAGATGTATGAGTTGCAGAAGTAGCATCAATGGAGTACAAATAAAATGAACCTTCATGAGTGTTAGCAAGAAAATTAATCAACCCTCTTTGTCTCCTGTGAGACCAACCATCAGACATGAGAGTAAAACCAAACATTTTCTAATGTTTCTCATGCTCTCTCTCTAGTTCTTTTGTCTGTTGATACTGCCTTTTCTAGAGTGGCAACCTGATTTGATGGTAAGAAGGGGGAAGCAATCCTCTACCATACTGACCCACTACTTCTAACATGACTTCAAAGGAAGTATGATTAACAGCATTAAAAGGTATACCTTCTTCATAGAACCAAGCAGCTATGCTATCATGGGCCACCTGCAACACCTCTTTTTTGTAGGTAGATTCTATTGTCTTCTATACTCTGCCACCTTCTTTCCTTTGGGATACGACATCTGTAGGGCTAGGACAAACAAAAGCATTAAGAGAACCCTTGACTTTGAAACCAAGGTCTGAAGTGTCGATTGGATTGGCATTTACAGTAGTGTTGTCAGCAGTCGGAGCCGATGGATTTGCATCATCACCATCCAGATTAACAACATTATCATTAAAATTTGTATCAACTTTGTGCTTCTTGGTACATTCTCTGTACTCCTTCAATTCATTACGGATTTCTTCAGTAGTTCTCGAACATTTAACAATATCAAAAAACCCGCCAATAATGTGTTTCTTGAGTCTGTTGATCCCACCATTCCTTACGTGCCCACAAAATCCGCATTGTAACTTGTTCTTGTCGGCTGGATTAGGCCAAAAGCCATATTTCCACCCGTGGTCTTTGGATTTTGCCTTTCTTGAATCATCATTCACGAAGTCGATGAAGCATGGTAGAAACTCTCCAACAGGTACCACATGATCAACATCTCCGTCCATTATGACGATTTGTCATTGACAAAAACATACACATAAGAGTGTTATACGTAGACATAGAATAGGGAGAGGCATAGGATTCTCACTTGTGGAAGATGAGATGAGGAGTAGTAGCAAGAGGAGACTTCTGTTCCTCCTCCTTGAACGACCGGTGGAGAATAAGGAAGGTGGTCGGCTGGCCAGAGAGGAAGGGAGGAGGTCGGCGGATGGAATTGCGTGCGTCTGTTTCTATGCGGATGCGTGAAACAGAACGTCATGGGGGGATCAGAAGTTGGAAAGGCACTGTTGGGTTTTGGTTTAAGTAAAAAAAATAAAATAAAAAATAATTGCTTGGGCCTGACAACACAACTAAGCGGCCGCCCCATTGTGTCCAGGGTCGACCAGGCAGACTAGGCAGCCGGGCGGCCCAGGCGGACACCAAATCATTTGCTGGATCTAAGTGGATAGCTGGGCGGGACCATCATGGATGCCTACTCGACTAGTCGGAGACTAGGCGGTGCCCAAGCATCTGCCTCAACAAGTATGCTCACTGTGTTAGCACTAGAGCACAGTAACATGTGGTACATGTTTGAAGATAACTAAGAATAAGATTCTGGGGTGATTGGCTTGCAGTGCAAGTGGGAGTATGTTGGTATGTATGCCCTAAGAGCCAATCATGGGATGATTGGTGGGATAAATTAAGATGGATTTTATAAACATCAAAGGCAAGCTTCCAATTCATGCTGGTTCAATCAGTTATGAGATAATGACATAACATATTGAATGTCTAAATAATTATTTTACTCAATGACGTATGCTTTTAGATTAAGAACCTAAACGATGAGATCATACAGATGTTAAGAGTATACATTCTTGTTATGCCCCTAGTCAGGTGTCATTGTGGAAGATTGATAGACAACAATGACATACAAGACTAGATTGTGTATTGGTTGATGACAAAATCTCATTAGTCATGATATAGTGATATCAAACCAAGCACATAGGTACTTGCTAGAGAACAAGTATATTAGACAGACCCCACTGTGAGAGTGATACATGGAACCATGACTTGGTAGTCACATTCAACACTCACAGTGATGGTAGTGAGTGTGATTCTTTGACTTGAAATCACTACACTCAACACATGTCATTGGGTACACTTTGACATCATCAAACACAATCCTGAAATATAAATTGTTATAAAGGTGATGATTGGGTGACTTTGACACATGGGGTTTTTGAGGAGTGAGTGATAGATATGGGATTTGTCCCTCCTGAGGGAGTTTGATGTCCATGGACACTTGATGAGTAGGACTGGGAAAGGCATGCACATGCATGTGTGAATCAATATGTGATATTGATGTCACACATATCTCATCCAGTCTTCTCTGAGATTAAGGAAGTGAATGAACATTGAAAGGATGAATGTTCCATGCCTTGAGTTCATTCAGGATATCAGTGACAAAGGAATTATACATTCATTATAACACCAGTCACAGATTGTAGGATTGAAAGTTGTTCTCCAACTTTCTTTTTCACTTGGGTAGCACTGATGTGTGACTAGGCACCGCTCTTTGCTTGTGAAGTCATAAGTGTTATGGACTTTTGCTGCCAATGTGAATTGGGCCTGCAGGGTCACACACATAGGATTTAACCTGGAAGAGGATTTTATCCACAAATGATGTTTAGATTGTTTACTAAATGTGTTTAGTAGTTCAATTAAACATTCAATCAATTGACTTGACTCATAATCACCAAGTTCAAGTGTTGGACTAACTGATTTGGGTGTCAGATTGATTGAGAACTGCGTTGTCTTATTTCTACACAACTTGGACTGCCAACCGACCAGTTCAAACTGTTGAACTGATCATCTCAGGGTCAAGTGAGATGACCGGTTCAAGTGTTGAGCCGATCGGTTTAGCTGGACCAAATGAACCAGTTTGGAAAAGTTAGGTTGGTGAGAAAATATTTTCATTTCACTTGTACAATTCGATTGGGACAAGTTTTGATCTTTGGATTAATTATAAATGGAAAGAAGAAATTCAATTGGGAACTTCCCTAGGAAGTGAAATGACTAGTTCATGAATGAACTGATTGGTTCAGCTCCCCAAATGACCAGTTCATGAGATGAGCTGATCGGTTCAGTCCCCAAATGATCGGTTCATTTGTGAAACAACCGGTTCACCTGCCATGGTGTATCAATTTTTGGAAATTCCAGACCCTTCTACTCCTGCTTTAGTCCCACATTTCCCGGGGATGAGAACCTTGACCCTGACCCCTCCTATATATAGAGGGGTATTGGGGGCTTCTCAGAGAGTACAACTCAAAACATCAGTTGCTCTACAAAGTTGTCCTCTCTAGTTGTGGTAACTGAGAGAGACCAAGAAAGTGCTACCCGACTGGGGACGTACAATGAGGGAAAGACAACTACAGGATGACAACTGGTGATGGGAGAGCACGTCGGTGACTAGTATGCCGACAGAAGGGGATGTGTATGTTGTACAACCTTTGGGCTTTGAACATAATACTTTACCTAACCATGTTTATTTGTTGCAAAAAGATCTCTATGGAAATAAGAACCTCGAGCTTGGTATGATAAATTAAAGAACTTTTTGTTAGATCGTGGGTATATCATGGGCAAAGTAGATTCTACCTTGTTTCTAAAGCACACTTCTAATAATTTTTTATCATTCAAATATATGTTGATGTTTTTGGAGGAACTAACCTTGATCTTTGCAAAGAATTTAGTGATCTTATGCAGAGTGAATTTGAGACGAGTATGATGGGTGAGATCACATTCTTCCTCGGATTCCAAATCAAGCAAACAAAAGATGGGAACTTCCTCAACCAAGGCAAGTACACAAGTGAGATACTTAAGCGCTTTGGGATGGAGAAAACCAATTCGATGGACACACCCATGTCAAACACCGCCAAACTCGATAAGGATGAAGAAGGTGAAAAGGTAGATGAGAAGATCTATAGAGGTATGATTGGAAGTTTACTTTACTTAACTGCCTCTAGACCTGATATAATGTTTAGTGTTGGCTTGTGTGCTCGCTTTCAATCAAATCCTAAGAAATTACATCTTATAGCTGTTAAGAGGATTTTAAGGTACTTAGACAAAACTCAAAGTTTTGGACTATGGTATCCCAAGTCAAGGGACTTTACTCTTACGGCTTATAGTTATGTGGATTACATGGGCTGCTTGATTGATAGAAAGTGCACAAGTGACACTTGCTTTCTCCTAGGACCATGCTTGGTGCCTTGGTTCTCCAAGAAACAGAGCACAGTGGCATTATCAACCACCGAGAGGAATTTAATTTTAACATTCATTTTGTGCAGATCCTATGGATGAAGTAAATGCTCCAAGACTTTAATATTCATTTCGATACTTCTCCTATCAAATGTGATAATACTAGTCAATTAACTTGTCATATAATCCTATCTTGCATAGTAGAGCTAAGAATATATAGGTTCACCATCATTTTCTTCATGATCACATTGCCAAAAAGGATATCTATATCACACATGTGGACATGGAAAATCAGTTGGAAGACATTTTCAATAAACCTCTAGCTAGAGAGCAATTTAATTTATTAGATCTAAACTACTCATAACTACCTTGAATGAATCTAATATGCCTTCCAGCTAATTGTCATCTATCCTATATGCTTTCCCTAAGTTTTTAATCATCCTTGCTTGCTAATATGTTAAAAATTAGTTTCCATTTTCTTTTTGCCTTGTTTTTCTCTTGTTTTTGGGTATTTATTGTAAACTCTTATTTTATCACAAAATAGTACCCAACGATGAGTGATATGCACCTAAGTATATTTAAACTGCAAAATGGACTGGAAAAATAAATTTAATTAGAACTCTAATGGCTAGAAATTAGAATTTCTAATGTTGATTCAGGCGGACCATCGATCGAGTTGCCAACTCGATCGATCATTGGCCGAGAGCTTTTTTTAAAGAGCCGATTGGTCGAGTTTCTGAGTCCCAAAACTTGACCGATGGCCGATCTAGAGCAAACATAAGTTAGGTTTGACCAACTTTTCTCCCTCCCAACTAGAGAAAAATTGATCGATCCAACCTCTAGCTCCCTTAAGCTCTCAAGCCTAGCCCCGACCTTCCTCACCCTAGCCCTAGTTTGACCTAGATCGACCTCCCTTGACCTCTTTCCCATAAACCCTAGGTGTATGGACAGGTTGTGGTGGTGTTTGTCTTGCTTTTTCTCTCTCCATCCTATCTATTTTGTCTTCATGGTGTCCAATAAGAGAAAGAGAGTGGCCCCAGATGGAGCACCATCTTCGTCTTCCAACTCGCGTCTCTTACCCTTTGACAATACCTTCTTTGTCTCCAATGAGGCTCTTAATAGATACAAGGAGATCCTTCCTAGGAACCCCTCTCCTTTTCATGCCCTTTTTTGAGACAACCCCACATAGACAAAGGGTCATCGATCAAGTAGCTGAGTTGTTATACAATTACCATCTCTCTGCCTTGTGTTTTGAACGCTTGTGCTACAACAATTCCATCACAAGAATGAAAGTTGTTCATGAATTCTATGCTAACTTGCAATGGAATTATGACACACTTGTACCCCTACCAAATGCTCAAGTAGTCCTGACCCGCCTAAATTGCACGTCCAAAATGGATCAAATCTAGAGTAGTCAGACTTTTAAGATAGTAACCCGACATTCAAGCCCCTGCAACTATTATATGGGGTCTGACATAGTAATCGGGGTCGAACCACAGGGACAAGGTTAGCAGGTGTTAAGCACGCAGGGTCTCACACTCATATACTCCTGATATCATATGGGTTAAAAGGGTTGTTCCCTAAGGAACGATACTGCTCAGACCAAAACGAATAAAAATAAAATAAAGAAATAAAAATAACAACGAGAGAAAATAAGGAAAAATGGTGGGGAACCAAGATATGGAAGGGAACTCGGACCGGGTTTCACCTACTTAGGTCTCTCACCAACATGAAAAACTCTCTCCCCCTTGTACATACTCCTATCAAGACTACAAGAAATCATATAAGAGTCTATTCCTTTCTCTCTCGAGATAAGGATAGATCTAAGTCCAACGGCAGCCTCTCTCTCGAGATGACTGTCCAAAAACTACAAAGTAGAACATATGGCCATAAGCTTTAGCATTCCAACATTTTTGTGCATTCATACTACTCCATAACACAGGATATTAGTGATACTACTCTTTTGAGGTACCAACAATCAAACATCACAAGATGGTAGCTAAGCATATAAGTGAAGCATTAAAACTGGTGCATGGAGATAATCTTGACTAGAGTATATATATATATATATATATATATATATATATATATATATATATATATATATATATATATATATATATATTCAAAAAGGAGAGACAATATACATGTTGGGAGAGCCTTAGTGGCTACTCCCAACCCAAGTTAAGTGTTTAGCCACACATGTTCACGGGAAGCATAATGGCGTTACAAAATGATAGATACATCAAGTTCCAAGAAGAGAGGAGGGAAGTACAGTGAGATGGAAGTGATAGATCTAGATAGAGAGGGAGGAATGTGATACAATACAATACTTCTTCAGATCTAGATCTAGAAGGTCGATGGTGTGGATGTTCTCCTTCTCTCAAAGAAGATGGAGCCTTCAATCTTCTCTATCCTCAACTTCCACCTTTGGAGATCCAAGACTGATTGGATGGATGGGATGAGTCTGGAAAATGGCAACACTTTGTGGTCCTTCCTGATCTCCCTTTGACAAGACTGGTAGGTGTCCTATTTATAGGATTGCTCCACCGACTTAACTCTTGGACCATGTTCGAGGCTTGGCTTTGGTTGAAGCCTGATCACGGTCGAGGATGTAATGTTGGCCTCTCCTTGGTCGAGGTTGGGATGTTACATCCTTCAGTTGGACTGCGATCGCGGTCTGGGTCTGGCACCTCCCTTGGTCGTGGTGTGGGCACGCTCAACTTCAATCACTCTTTGATCACGATCCAAGTCAGGATCGCGATCGAGGTTGAGTCACTGGGTTCACGCCTCAGGCGTGTGGAGTGCTAGGCACTGCGGGTGTGAGAGACTGAGTGCAAAGGCCATGGGCATGTGGTATTGAGGTGATCAGGGAGACCTCGACCATGGTGGGATGGTCCTTGAGGTCGAATGAGCCACGGTCAAGAATGTTGGCCACGACCTTGGCTTGATGTGACCCTGTAATCATGGAAAAAGTGTGTAAGTGAGATACTTGGCACAAAGTGCTAAAATAAGTGGAAAAAATCTATAAAAGTTATGCTAAGGGAGGTATAAAATATATGCAAGAAGTGTATAAAATGAGGTGTTATCAACTCCCCCAAACTTAGAATCAAGCATGTCCTCAGGCTAAGTGTAGGCTCAAAAACATAGAGAGAAAAAGAAAACTAGTATGACGAAATTTTGCAAAACTTAACACTACCAAATTATCTCATTCTTGTATCAAGACTGTTATGGTATGTTTGCTCAACCCTAAAGTCTCATTCCTCCCCCTTTACAACTAGATTTGCACAGCTTTGACTTCTTGCCATTGCCTTTGGTAGAAAAGGACTCTCCTTCTCAATGTATCACCCCTTCCTGCGTTAGGTTACCAGTCGTACTAGTACAACATCTCCCTAAGGGGTAGCTTTCACACTCTTTCTTTATTTTGTGTTGGCCCTATGCTAATGTGTCCGGGCAATCTTTAGGCTTTAAGTGTTTTCCTCCTCTCCTGAACTTCCTCACCCACAACTGTGTAAGGACAATGTTGCCCTTTGGGATTCTGATGTAAAGTCAGGTGGTTGTGTGAGTTTCGTTCAGGATTGGAGGTAGGTAAGTTTGTCTTCGAGGTTCCACTTATGGGTACGACATATCTGCATTTGTGAGTGCAGTAATACACCGACCGTATGGAAAATTTTGGAATCTTTTGGGTACAAATCTCATTATAATTTTTTTTCTTTTCTTTTTGGCTTTTTATATCCCTCTCTGGCTTGGGTGAGTGGGATTTATGTGGTCTTCTAGGCGGCCAAGCCTCTTTTAGTCCCAAAGCGGGGATAAATAAACTTGATAGGGGTAGTTGTTTCCTTCTCGACAGAGATGAGAATTTTCTGGTTGGAGCCGTCAGGTTAGGGTGGTTGGTCAGGAGTATGGCTTATTGAAGTTTTATAGTTTTCAAGGGTTTCATAAGCTTAAGGTTGTTGCACACATTGTGTCTTATTGCAAGAATGAGATAGAGTTGTATTTCTATGCTTCTTGTTTTACTTTTATATGCTTTAGTTGCTCATATTTTTCTCTATATAAGATGATAACACTATGACCATTAGCAAGAAAATAGATAAATTTCTAAGGTGACCACACAAAACTATGGCTTATAACCAGATTTCTTTAAGAAAAAAGCAAGAGCAGTTTGGCTTGAGCTAAAATATGTACAAGTAAAGTTTTTGAAAAAGTGAGTGGTCAAATGGTGGCAAAATTGCACCTCTCTAGCCCATTTATGACTCCTCCCCCAAACTTATCCTTCACCCCGACCCGGGGTGTCAAAATTTGAGTGAGACGTATAAATGGTCTTTCTTCATTTTGGTTTGTCAGTGTTGGAGGCCAATTTAGAATCGAGGAGCATGCTTGCGTACACTCCTCGCAGTGGTTGATACTATTCATATTGCATCCCCTCCACCTTTGTATTCAAATTGGCTAGGGCCATCATCTAGGTTAAATAGTAGAAGACGCAGTCGTTTGACAGAGGCACCTGTTGAGGGCTCCTATAGATGAACTACGTCTTCTTGAAGTCTTTTCCTGTTGTATGCTTGTACCCTTTTCTGTGACTTTTCAGCATCCCAACAATCACTTCAGTGCATGTGACAACCTTTTCTTCAGTTGGTGCCTTTGCAATAGTCATGTTTGTCTTTTTTAAGTGCGAAGGTTGCGTCTGAGCTGTTGTATAACACTACAGTCCTTTTGATAATGTTGACTACCATCAAAGTCCAATGATTGTCGTGAAGTATAGGCAAGAAGATGTAGTCTGGGAGGGATGTCTCTAGGCATTGTTGCAGGCGTTCTTTTTCACCTGATCTCTTGTCCCTTAGAATGTCATCCACCACCAGGAAGTATGCCATATGTGCATTTGTCATGTTGTCACTTAACAGAGCTTTGTAGGCTGACATCATGCTAACTGATAGGTACCCTCCTATTTTTAGTGTATCGCGGAGGTCGTCCTTCAGCACACAGATTCCATCCCTTTCGAATATGGCCTCTACTGATATGTCATCTTCTTTCAAGAACTTCATTACCATGTTTAGGGATTCTGAAGATAGGCTTACACAACTCCATCTGTTGAAGTCCTTGAAAGTAGGTACTATCTCCCCAGACGGCCCGTCTGGTTTCTCTTCAGGCAGATCATCTTCTACGTCGCCTTCCTCTAGTTGTCCTGCTATAGGTTGTTTCTTTTTATCTTTTACCACTGGAGGCTGTTCAAGTTCTATTTCTGGCATGCTTTTCACAGCTACCCCAGTGTCACTTTTCCAACCTTCTTCCATGTCGCTGCTTTGGCTGGCTCTGTCGGGTCGATCCACATGGTTTTGATTTGTTTCCTCCAAGTTACCTTTTCAGGTCGAGAGATCTCTTGATGAAGTCTCCACAGTATTGCGTCTAAACGCATTGTCAGGTCATTGAAGAAGTAGCGATCGTAGATAACCTCCATCGTGTACATACGATGCAGCCCGTCCAGATCTTCCATGCATAAGTCTTCTAGCAGGACACCCTGATTGATGGCTTCTGTCATTCATAGTACGATGAAGGTGCAATGTTGTCTATTTAGGCTAACGAGTTTCAATCCTAACAAGGAAAGTTTACCCAACTTAACCAATCTCCGCAAGTATATAGAGGTAGTATAGTCAAGGTCAAACACAAGGAGCTTAAGTAATTAATCGAGTGCAACATCACTAAAGTTCAACAATCTAGATTAGTTTAAAAAGGATGGTAATGTTTATCTAATTGCAGAAATTCAGATTTAAACAAGCAATTAAAAGATTACTAAAAGGGTTTAGATTCAGAAATTAATGAATCTTAGACATTAGAATTTCACTCACATATCATAGCACATCATAGGAACATGAAAATTTAAACATACATAAGCACTTGTTTTAAAGGAAAAGTTGTGTTGCACTTCACCTCCCGGTATAAGTGCAATGATCTCAACTCAAAGTTACATTCTCATGCATAATTTTTTTTATCACAACTTGTTCCTCAACTCATTTATCTCCACTCTCGTAGTATAAAAAGAGTTTCCAAGAAGAGCACTTCCATACATTCATACTCATCTTCTCAGATCAAGCAAGAAAGCGAAACACATGCATATAAAGTCGCCAGCAATACATGCAAGAGATGATAAAACTGGTACTTTTATGGTAGAAAAAAACAAGAAACATAGTATTTATTATGTAATTAACATGTTCCATACATGCTATGACATGGGAGCTACTATCCCATGCCCAAGAAAAAGGAATTACTCGTCCATAATCATGCTTTGCAGATTTGCTATAGAAAATTCAAGTTTTAACATGATCTAGACGAGAAAAAACAAAGAGATCCAAAAATGTAACTACAAGAAGGAGGAATTCTGACTTGGGGACAAAATTCTCCTCCTTTAGCTACTCCAAAACAAACTGGCTCCTCTCTCGAGAAGTTGCACGAAGTTGGGGAAGCTTGGCTGCACCTTGGAGAAGACAATGGAGAAGAGAAGAAGAATAGATTGGGCTCTTTTGACAAGAAACCACCTCCTTTCTCCTCAAAATCACCCCCTCTGCTCTCGACTTGCTCTGGGATGAGAAAACTTTTAATTATGATAAGTGATAACCGCCCATTAAGTTCTCTCTTCGTTTTAAATAAAAACTCGTATTTTTTGAAATGTTGAAACTGCCAAAGACATGGTGTGTGTCGCAAATGCACGCCATGCAAGGCCTCCAGCAGTTGCTCCAGAAAGCACTACGCACGGCGTGCACGGTAGTAATGCACGCTATGCAACTTTCCAGAAACTTTCAATCTGCTCTAGAATGCATTGTGCATGGTGTGTGTTGAAGTAATGCATAACATGTGACTTTCCAGAAGATTTTTGGTTAGCTCGACGCTCCAGGTGCACGCCGTGCATTTTGCTGTCTGGGTGAAACGGGAATTCTTCTGAAATCTTGCACGTCGTGCGTTCTTCCTGCACGTCGTGCGTTCTGCTGTTTCAGCAGAATTAAACTCTATAATCCAGTCTTATTTGGAGCATATCTGCAATGCAAGTTATGCGATAAGTAAAGTAACAAAAAGATGGCAAAAGTAATATGAAAAGAGGCTAAATAATATCAGAATGAACCAAATGTGTGTGTGATAGCATGTGAAAAGATGATGTAGAAATCACACAACAAATCCCCCTAAGCTTGAACTATTTGTTTATCCTCAAGCAAAAAGAACAAGGCTACAATCAAAGTGAAAGAGTAAACAAGCTCATGCATGGATTAAATGAAAATGAGATATGCAATTAGCTCAGCCAATCAAGTACATTGTGCTTGTGTTCATTGTTATCGTCTCAAATTTTCAACATCCAAGATAGAGAAATTGAGTTCAACAAGGTTGGTTCCAAATCAAGCGAAATGATCAACTAGACAACACTAAATAGAATTTGGATAATCAATCCAAACAATCAGTGCATGTACATTACAAAATTTTCAGCTAGTATGGATGTAAGACGATGAAATCAGTGCTAACATTAACAAACTTAGTTGTACTCTTTTTCTCAAGGATATGATGATGGAAATTTTTGGGTTTCTGGCATTCGGCTGCTAATTTAGGCTTATGCTCACGTGGAATGCTGGTTGGGGTGTTGTTTTTACCCTCTTTTGATATTCATATCACCTAACCATTGTTGCCAGATCAGACTCACACTAGGCTAGCATGATATGTGGGCCATTTGCCATCTTTTATTGGCTAAGGGTGAACAAAGGATAGCACAACTCATTATTCAACACCAAAGAGTCAACAAGAATGTTAAGGTAATAAGATTTCAGCCCTTGTTTTGTAATTTTTCCACTGAAAAAATTATTGTAAATGCACTAAAGGTTTGGCAAGAGTATCCCGTATTCTATTAAATGTTGTAAAGTTGATTCATTCTCTCAAAAATGGAACTATTGCATGTATTGACTAAGCAAAGAGGTACAAAGATTTTGACATTTCAACAACAAACACAAGGCAAAATCATGTACATGGGGATTTTCAATTTCCATTTCATTC
The DNA here is from genome assembly GCA_963693085.1 of Alisma plantago-aquatica. Taxonomy (NCBI): domain Eukaryota; kingdom Viridiplantae; phylum Streptophyta; class Magnoliopsida; order Alismatales; family Alismataceae; genus Alisma; species Alisma plantago-aquatica. The sequence goes on from OY856412.1 coordinate 1,226,087,203, forward strand.
ATACATGATCTTGATTTTTCTTTTCATTTAACCAAGAAGCATAAAGGACAGTATATTTCAAGCATACAAGGGGGATTCATTCTAATAAGATAGCCTCAAATCATATTAACTTTACCATCAAGGAAATTGAACATGGAATAAAATGAGAAACAACTGACACAACTGACTCAATTAAAGAAAAATTGAACGAAAACTACAATTACCGGCCGGTTGTGCCCCCCTAAGCTTGAAGTCAGCAGTGTCCTCACTGCGTCAATCAAACCTAAGGAGTTCAGAACTGGGTACTTGTCATGGATCAAATATCAAAAAGGAGGGCCACCGCCCTGATCCGGGAAAAACTGGCTGACGAGATCTAGAATGTCCATGGGCTAGTCTGCAAAATCATGTTGTTGGGGAAACTGGGGCAGCTGTGGTGAAAACTTTGGTGGCTGTTATGTGAACTCAGGTGGTGGAAACTTGAGCTGCCATGGTGGCGGTGACTGATACGGCGGCGGGATGGAGTAATGGCCTTGAGAGATATGCCAAGTGTCCATCCGGGTGACCACGTCATGCATCGCAGTGTACTGCATGCCCATCTGGTCCAGACGGCCGTCGATGTGGTCAAACCGCTGTTGAACATAACTGTAAAGGTGTTCACATCAGGCATCGCCCAAGCATACTCCATCTGAGTACTAGTGGAGGGTGAAAGTGGTGTTGTAGCTGCTGCTATAGATGTGGCTGTAGAGCTATTGGTGCCATGGGTGGGTGTCTCCGCTTTGTCCTCGGGTTGTAACTCCACCTTCCAACTTGCTTTGTTGTTGAGGTCATTGCGGGTTGCATCAAGGATGATAATGAACTGTTTCTTTGTGATAAAAACCTTGAAATTTCTGGTGCTATCACCATGCCTTGATATTAGGCCACAAGAAGTAAGATAGTTGATATCTACAAGGTTTTTCCCCGATGCGGGTTCTAAAGAAGCCACATCCAACCCTAGATGCATTGCTAGTATAGTGATCATCCCACCACACATGATATCCCTCGCCTCTCTTTGCTTCTTCTTCTTGGCTTCTAGAAGTTTGATTACAATGTAGTAACCAGAACTGATTTTCTCATTTTTGACCATGCACCACAAGAAGAAAAGGTCAGTTTTCCCCACGACCCCTTGAGTTTCATTTTTGGAAAAGGGACATGTGCTTAGAAGGCGATGCACAACTCTTAAAAATGGATTATGGAGTGATGAAGCTCGGACATTCCTAGCCTTGTGCACCAGTTCACTGGTAATTTCAGACCAAAAAGTGTCACTATGGAAAGCAGGCAGATAATCAGTATATCCTCCATAGTTGCACCCAAGCAAAGCACAAAACCGGCAGAGATCCATAGAAAATCATTTGTTTAAAAGACGAAAATTGATCTTCGGATAGGTGTCACTGCGGTTTTGGGGGTCGTCTTCCGCCTTAAAGGTGGTCAAAAATTCATATACAAGGCAGGGGTAGGTCTTTGTGACTCTAGTGTAAAGTAGATGGAGGCCTAAAAACCAAAGATACCCCATTACCTCAATCTTGAAACCCAGCTTGTCAAGTGTTTCTTCACAAACATAGTAGGAAGGTAATACTCGCCTAGTGATAAGAAACTGATAGTCTGCATCTTCCTCATGGGTGACTCTAAATCGAGTAGAGGGGACAAATGCAGCTGCTTCAGAAGGTGTCGTGGAAGATAAAGATCCACCATGGCGTCTGCCTGAGCCTCTCTTTATTGGTGCCATTATCTCTGTAGTAGTACATGGTGTGTAGATCTTGATCACGGTGTGCACTCAGAATGTATTATTGATGCCCTGAACCTAGAACACACGACGTGTATACTGGATGGATGGTGTGCGCCCGTAGATTTTCTACAGTCTAAAATCGGCATCACAAGTGGAGAAGAAGGTGGGGGAAAGGGGACCCAGTGACAGGACCTAGATGGCAAAGCTCGGTGGTGTTGTTAGGCGGCTCTGCCACTGTTGGAGAGGTAGACGACGGAGGTGGCAGCAATAGTGTTAGAGCTAACGGTGGAGATGGCAGTGCTTCTAGGCGGCTCTCTCTTTGCTGGATGGCGTAGAGAGGGCTTGGAGGTGACATCTAGCGGGCGAACTTGCACGGCGGCTAGGCAGTTGCTTAGGGTAGCGGCGCTAGGTCAAGGGTGGAGGCGGGAGCAGCTTCGATGGCCTCAAGTGGCTACGACAGCAATGGCGGAGGTCAGTGGAGGCTTGACGGCACACGGCGTGAGCAGGTGGTGCACAGTTGGAAGAAAAAAGAACCGGTGTGTGTGAGTGCACGACTGAGTTGGGGAAGAAGGAGGCGGCGCATGGCTGCTAGGGTTTGTCTTTTGCTCTTGCACGACTGTTGGAGTGAGAAGTTAGGTCATGCACTCCCCGTTTTTGACCAACCTTTATGAAAAAAGACACGTCGTGCATGTGATATGAACGACATGTTCCTCTTAAGTTTCCTCTTTTCAAACTGCTTTTTATGCCCAAACGCATGTCGCGTAGGTTGCATGCACGACGTGTTCGGTCTCAAAATCTCTTTGCAGACCCAACTTTGCACCCAGATGCACAGCGTGCATGTATGGATGCACGTTGTGCAAGTTTATAGAAACTCTTGTTGCTTAGTTTATAGATAGACGCACGGAGTGCATTGTTAAAATGCACACCATGTAAAATTTCAGTAACTTATTTGCACATTTGCAGCTCCAGGTGCACGGTGTGCATGAACAAGTGCATGTTGTGCAACTTTCCAAAAAGTTTCTGTCTTCTGCAGCTCTTTGGGTGCACTATGTGCATCGAGTAAATGCACGTTGTATTAGTTTCCAGAAACATATTCATGAACGGAACATGGTGTGTTGGCGATAAACACGCCGTGTACCTAGAGATGTATCCCGATTACAACATATTTTTTGATGAGGTGCACGTCGTGTCAAATAAAGACACACCGTGCATTATGGAATCAATAGAAAATAGCAATCAGTCAGCATGAAATAAAGATAGATATGGCGGTAATCAAGTCTAAATTATTACATTCATCCAGGACATGCTTATTGATGAAATTAGAGAATGTTTTTGACTCAAAGAACTTTTAAAAGAAATATATCCTGATGTGGGGTCAACTCCCACAAGGTCCTCCATTTAGAGTCCGGAGCAAGACTCTTGAATTTCTTCAAGCATCTTGGAGGGAGCAAGAGGCTCCCTTTTCCACTCCATCTCCACAAGAATAAAGCTTGCAATGTTGTCCATTCACTTTGAAGTTGACGTCTTTGCCTTAAAGTTCCACAACTCCATATGGGAAATTCTTTAGCATAAGAAATGGGCTGGACCACTTTGATTTCAGCTTCCCTGGAAATAGCTTTAATCTAGAGTTGAATAGCAAGACTTTATCTCCTTCTTGTAAGTCCTTCCTTCGAATTCTTTTGTCATGCCAAGCTTTTGTCCTCTCTTTGTATAACTGTGCATTCTCATAAGCATCAAGGCGGAGTTCCTCAAGTTCCTACAGCTACAAAAGGCGTTTCTCTCCTGCCTTCTTCATATCAAAGTTCAAAAATTTCATGGCCCACAAAGCACGGTGCTCCAACTCCAGTGGAAGGTGATAGGATTTGCCATAAATCAGCTTGAAAGGGGTAGTCCCTATGATAGTCTTGTAGGTTGTACGGTATGCCCATAATGCATCATCAATCTTTAAAGCCCAATCTTTTCTTGAACTAGAAACAATCTTTTCTAGAATGTTTTTCAGTTGCCGGTTTGAGACCTCTACCTGCCCAGAAGTTTGAGGATGATATGGCGTAGAGATCTTATGAGTTACACCATATTCATAGAGAAGGTTGTTGAACTATTTTTCAGCAAAATATGTGCCTCCATCTGAAATTACAGCTCGAGGAACTCCAAATTGAGGAAAGATGGTCTTTTGAAACAACTTTACTATAGATTTGGCATCCGACGCTTGGGTTGGGATGACCTCAACCCATTTGGACACATATTCACAAGCAACAAGAAAGTATTGGTACCCACAAGAGGATGGGAATGGTCCCATGTAATCCACTCCCCATACATCAAACACCTCAACTTCTAAAATAGAGTTGAGGGGCATGTCGTCACGGCGGGATATACCTCCTGTACTTTGACATCTATCATAAGATTTTATAAATAGATTGACGTCCTTGAATAATGTGGGCCAATAGAAACCAGCTTGTAGTATCTTAGAAGCAGTTTTCTCTCCTCCAAAATGGCCTCCATAAGGAGAGGCATGACATTCAGTAATAATGTTTGGGATTTCTTCTTCAACAACACATTGGCAGATTAGCCCATCACTTCCATGCTTGAATAACAATAGATCATCCCAATAGTAGAATTTCACATCATGAAAGAATTTCTTCTTTTGTTGATACGTCAAATTAGGTGGGATTTGTCCGGTAGCAAGAAAGTTGGCAATGTCCGCAAACCATGGTGCTTGAGTAGATGACAACGCATAGAGCTTTTCAATGGGCAATGGATTTCCAGCCTCTGTGGTTAATCTAGAAAGATGATCAACAACATTATTTTTAGTACCTTTCTTATCCCAGATCTCAAGATCAAATTATTGTAGAAGTAAAATCCACTGAATAAGATGTGGTTTGGCATCTTTCTTGTTCAACAAATACTTTGTGGCAACATGATCAGTATATACAATCACCTTAGATCCTACCAAATATTGTCGGAACTTGTCAAAAGCATATACAATGGCAATCATCTCCTTCTCGGTGGTTGTGTAGTTGATCTACGCTTCATCAAGGGTCTTGCTTGCATAATAAATGGCATGGAGTTTCTTGTCCTTCCGCTGTCCTAGAATAGCTCCTACCGCATAATCACTTGTGTCACACATTAGCTCAAAAGGAGAATCTCAATCTGGAGGTTGAATAATTGGGGTTGAAATGAGGGCCTCATTGAGCTTAGAAAAGGTTGTGTGGCAATCATCATCAAATACAAACTCAGCATATTTTACAAGTAGGGAACACAACAGCTTCGCAATCTTAGAGAAATCTTTAATGAATCTTCTTTAAAAACCTACATGGCTAAGAAAGTTGTGGATGTCTTTAACTGAAGATGGAGTAGACATCTTCTCAATGGCTTCAACCTTTGCCCTTTCCACTTCAATACCCTTATTAGAAATGACATGTCCTAGTACTACACCGAATTGTACCATGAAATGACACTTCTCCCAGTTTAGCACTAGGTTAACCTTTTTACAGCGGGCTAAGACTAAAGATAGGTTCAATAGACATTGATAAAAGGAATCACCGTATACACTAAAATCATCCATGAAAATCTACATTATATTTTCAATAAAATCAGAGAATATGGCCATCATACACCGCTGGAATGTCGCGGGAGCGTTGCAAAGACCGAACAACATACGACGATAGGCATATGTTCCATAAGTACAAGTAAATGTGGTTTTCTCTTAGTCGGGTGGATAAATAGGAATCTAAAAAAATATGGAATACCCGTCCAACTAACAAAAGTAAGAATGTTTAGCGAGGCGTTCAAGCATAAAATCAATGAAAGGCAACGGAAAATGATCCTTGTGGGTTGCCTTATTCTGGCGTCAATAGTCAATATACATACGCCAGTTGGTGACCATGCGTGTTTGTATTAACTCATCATTATCTCCCTTAATGATAGTTGCACCCCCCTTCTTAGGAACGACATGAATGGCACTAACCCAAGGGCTGTCACTGATGGGATAAATGATTCCAACATCGATTAATTTGAAAATTTCTTTCTTTACCACTTCAAGCATATTTTGATTTAGGCACCTAGGTGGTTCAACTGTTGGTTTAGCATCATCTTCCATATTTATTCTATGCATGCAGATTGAAGGATGAATGTCTTTTAAATCATCTATGGAATAACCAATGACGTCTTTATATAAACGCAATTTGGAAAGTAATTTATTTTCTTGGTCATGGATTAATTCATCATTTATTATAACAGGGGATGTAGAGTTTGGGTCAAGAAATGCATACCTCAGCCCAGATGGAAGGGCTTTTAGTTCTACCTTTTTCCCTGTTGTACCTTCATCAACTTTGTCATCAACAAGTGGATCATCTTCATTAGTAGCTTGTACTTTAGAGATAGGAAATGCTCCAGAAATTTTAGATTTGTTGATTTCGGCCACATCATTATCACAAAGATTAATCACTAAATCAGCAATATCATCATTATCCTCCTCAATCGGATCTATAGTATCTAACAAACAGATTTCTTCAACACGAGCAGGTGCTTTCCTAACATCATAAATAGAGAATTCCATTGCTTCCTCACCAACACGTAGAGTGAGGTTTCCTTCCCGAACATCAACAAGACATCCGACAGTCCTCAAAATGGTCTTCTAAAAAGAACAGGATTGGAAGGGATCTCCACCATATCAAGAATGATAAAATCACATGGTATATAGAACTTTTCGATATGCACTAGTACGTCCTCCACTACCTCCCAACCAACAGACGATATGACTATGATTAGGAACATGCTACAGTCACAACAAACTATGCTCACCAATCAGCAAGCTCAGCAGAAGGCGGTGGAGGCCCAACTAGCACAAATTGCTGCTCAACTGAATCCACCAGCAGGCACTTTTGCAGGACAACCTGAGTCAAACCCTAGACACGACCAAAATAGACCAGAGCAATTGAATGCCGCCACTACAAGATCTAGACGTGCCCTCCACGAAACTATGAGAATCGCTCATGATGATGATGATACGCTTGTCCTTATTCCAAATGCAAGCCCGAACCTAGGAAGTGAGAAGTCCGTAGAGAATGCGAAAGGAAAAGAAAAAGAACAAGATTCCAAAGAGCCAAAAATTTTGCAGTATAAACCTAGGATACCATATCTGGGAAGATTGAGAGAGACAAAAATGGACACTAGGTTCCAAAGATTTAACGAGGAGATGAAGAAACTCTATATCGGCATCCCGCTCCTCGATGCTCTCTCTGAAGTACCAGCTTGGGCTAAAAACTCTGCTATCAAGGAAATACATTACTGAAGAACAAGAGACCGTAAAACTAGCTCAAACCACCTCCGATATCATTCTTAATAAGATGCCAAAGAGAAAGAAGGACCCTGGTTCCTCTGGTATTCAGTGATGTATTGGAAATGCCTCGAGCAAAAAGGGATTAGCGGACTTAGGGGCTAGCATATCAATTATGCCCTACTCCTTGTGTAAAAGATTAGGTTTCACTGACTTGCTACCCACAACGATGACAATTCAGTTAGCTGATTCCACTATCACTGCGCCCCTAGGAATTATTGAAGATATTCTAGTCAGGATAGGCAAAGATGCCTATGTCCCATGCGATTTTGTCATTATGGATATCAAGGAGGATCTAAGGTACCCAATAATATTTGGCAGACCTTTCCTTGCCACAGCCAGGGTGCTCATTGATGTTGAAGCTGGCACGATCATCCTAAGACCGGGAAAAGAAGCAATTCAATTCTGAGTTCTCAACAGCATGAAAGGTCCCAACATTTAAGAGGAGGTCTTTCTCTTAGATGCAATACATCAAATGTCCCAATTGGAAATATCTGAGCCATCTGATGAGTTAGAGAATGTTCGAACAAATCCAGAAGTCAAATTATCAGCCAATGAATTGGTCCAAAAATGCTTGCAACACTTAGAGAAAGATGAAGAAGCGCCAACAAACACCTTTGAGGAGCTCAAATCTGTCACTATTTTAGACATAACGAAAGCACCCAAGGCTCCCGAGATGAAAACTCTACCAACGAGAGTTAAACACGTCTTCTTGGACAAATAAAAATTATGTCCAGTTATCATCAGTTCCACTCTGATGGAAAACCAGGAAGAAAGGCTTCTTGTTGAGCTAAAGACACACAAGAAAGCCATTGGGTACAAAACAACTGACCTGATAGGTATAAACCCAGCCTTATGCATGCATAGGCTGCCCATGGTCGAAGAATTTAAGCCGTCAAGAGAGCCTCAGAGGAAGCTGAACCCCAATCTTAAAGAAGTGGTTCTCCTTGAAGTCCTCAAACTGCTGAAAGCTGGCATAATTTACCCAATTTCAGATTCCCAATGGGTCAGCCCTGTCCAAGTGGTCCCCAAAAAGGGAGGAACCACTGTCGTGCTAAATGACAAGAATGAGTTAGTACTTATAAGGACTGTGATGGGGTGGAGGATGTGTATCGACTACAGGAAACTAAACAAATCAACGTGAAAAGATCACTACCCTTTTCCCTTTCTTGACGAAGTCCTAGAACGCTTAGCCCATCAAAAGTTCTTCTGTTATCTAGATGGTTATTCCGGGTTCTACCAAATCCCAATACACCCGGAAGACCAAGAGAAAACTACTTTTACCTGCCCCTTTGGGACCTGTGCTTTCAGAAGAATGACATTTGGGCTGTGCAACGCACCTGCTACTTTACAAAGGTGCATGTCTGCTATTTTTGCAGGATTAACGAAATCTATAATTGAGGTATTAATGGATGATTTTTCAGTTTATGGAGATTTCTTCGACAAATGTCAACTCAACCTTGGACAAGTCTTACAACGATGCGAGGAAACGAACCTCATCCTGAATTGGGAAAAATGCCATTTTATGGTAACTGAAGGTGTCGTCCTCGGACACAGAGTGAGTGACAGAGGGATTGAGGTGGACAAGGCAAAAATTGATGTTATCTCGAAATTGTCACCACCAAAAGACATAATAGGAGTACAAGCATTCTTGGGTCATGTGGGGTTTTATAGAAGATTTATTAAAGATTTCTCAAAAATAGCAAAACCCATGACCCAACTGCTAACCAAAGACACTGAGTTCAATTTTAATCAAGAATGCTTACAAAGTTTCTCAACTCTGAAAAATGCTCTAATCTCCGCACCCATACTAAGAGCCCCGGATTGGTCACAACCTTTTGAAATCATGTGTGACGCCAGCGATTACGCCATAGGGGTCGTGTTAGGGTAGAGAATCGACAAGAAACCTTATGCAATATACTACACATCTAAAACACTCGATGAACCGCAGAAGAACTACACCACTACATAAAAGGAGTTTTTAGCTGTCATCTATGCGTTCGAGAAATTCCACTCCTACCTAATTGGAGCCAAGGTTATAGTCTACACTGACCACTCCGCCATAAGATATCTAATTCAGAAGCAAGATGCAAAACCCCGACTTATCCGGTGGGTGTTAATGCTTCAAGAATTTGATTTAGAAATCAAAGACAAAAGCGGAGTGGAAAACATCGTTGCCGATCACCTCAACCGCATTGAAGTCAAGGATGACGATAAAGTACCTATCCGAGACTCCCTTCCAGATGACCAGCTAATGAAAGTTACCAATGGATTCCCCTGGTATGCCGATATAGTTAATTATCTGGCTACAAGAATCATTCACCCTTCTGCCTCTCATCACGACAAAAAGAAATTCATCCACGATATAAAGCAATACTATTGGGACGAACCTTACCTTTTTCGCCTATGCGTAGACGGACTTTTCCATCACTACTTACCTGAAGAAGAGATTACCCTTGTCTTAGAACATTGTCATTATGGCCCCACTGGGGGACACATGAGTGCAAAAAAAAACCGCCATGAAGGTTCTGCAATCGGGTTTCTTTTGGCCAACAATAGCAAAAGATTCCCATGATTTTGTAAAATCATGCATCAAATGTCAACTTTCTGGCGGCATATCTTAAAGGAATGAAATGCCCCTCACCATGTGGCAAGAGATCAAACTTTTCGACGTTTGGGGGATATACTACATGGGCCCCTTTCCTTCTTCATATGGTTTCTCCTACATACTGGTTGCAGTAGATTATGTCTCGAAATGGAGTAGAAGCTACACCCACAGTTTCCAACTATTCCAAACTAGTCATTAAGATGTTTAAAGATATCATTTTCCCAGATTTGGAGTCCCCCGAACTGTCATATCTGACGGAGGGACCCATTTTTTGGAACGAAGCTTTGAAGCCCTCTTAAAGAAATACGGAGTTAACCATAAAGTTTACACATCTTACCATCCACAAACCAGTGGTCAGGTTCAAGTTTCAAATAGACAACTGAAGGCAATCTTAGAAAAAACAATCAATAGACATCACACTGACTGGTCCACCAAGCTTCCCGATGTCCTTTGGGCTTACCGAACAACTTATAAAACACCAATTGGAACAACCCCGTTCCATTTGGTATACGGGAAATCATGTCATCTTCCAGTAGAACTGGAACATAAGACTTGGTGGCCCATTAAACAACCGAATTTTGATTTCAAAAGTGCAGGAGAAAACAAACAACTCCAAATACAAGAACTAGAGGAGCTCTGAATGACCGCTTATCAAAGTGCCAGGATTTATAAAGAACAAACCAAGATGTGGCGTGACGGTCATCTAAATAGAAAAGACATCGCCATTGGAGATAAAGTCCTTCTTTTCAACTCCAGGCTCAAAATGTTCCCTGGAAAACTCCGCATAAAGTGGTCCATGCCTTTCACCATCAAACATATATACCTGACTGGAGCCATCATAATTGTTGACGACAATGGAGGAGAAAGGACAGTCAATGGCCATCGATTGAAAAAATACCATACTCCAGCGGACAAAATGCCGAGACAGACTATTGAGATCAGAGACGCCACAACATCACCATAACAAAATCAAAACCTCATCGAGCCAGCGACGTAAAACCCATGCGCTACTTGGGAGGCAACCCAAGATCTGAGTATCACCTTTATATCTTTGTTTTCCGTCTCCTTTGTTCGTCTTAGGTTTATCATCTAAAAATATAAAAATTCACATAAACAACCAAAACAAACATAAAAATATAAAAATCAAAAACCTAAATCATCTCAAACGGTCTTGAAACCGTTTAGAGCCAAACGGTCTTCAAACTGTTTGACCTGGGGAATTTGTAAGGTCAACCCCTGAATCCTATAAATATAACCCTACCCCCTCTCCTTCTTTATTTTGACTCTCGAGCTTTCTAAAACCCTCGGTGTACTGTTCCATCTCTGCTCCCGTTCCCGCACAACCCACGACCCAGGCTCTCCCCGCCACCATCCTTCCCGGTTCCGTTTGTCTTCACAATGATCACACCTCAGTCACCGCCTCTCCTCACATCACCGTCATCATCTTTGCTCGTTGTTGTAAGGTAGCCCAGCACGCCGCATCATCGGCGCTCCCGTCTGTGCACCGCCATCTCCTTTACCATCGCTGACGTCTTCGACACCTCCGCGACTTCCTTTTCTATCACCATCGTCGTCCTTATTGCCGCCGCATTCGCTATCGCCGTCGATATCGCCTGCCGCTCCTCCGGCGTTTCACTTTCCAAACGGTCTTGAAACCGTTTGGAGCCAAACGGTCTTGAAACTGTTCGGCTTTTCAAAACCGTTTATATTTCGTTAAAACATAAAAACACATAAGCATATAAAAAATCTAAATATTTATAATAAACATATTATTCTAACACATGACTTTCCATCTCCAGAAATGGCTTCACCAGCAAAGCAACCCACCAGACATGAAGACGCTCCATTCTGGACAATGTAGCAGCTAATGGAAAGTTGTGCCAAGCTCCAGTAGGTTGTATACACATATAAAGAAACTGAAAAGATTCCACCAAAGGTCAACATCATAGCGGTCATGTACGAAATTGACCGCATCAACAAATGTCTGGCTAAGGAACCTAAACAAGAAGTGGAAGAAATCTCTTCCAGTGATGAAGGCTCCGAATACGATCCCAACTCTGAAGATGCATCCCCAACCGAAAAATCGAAGGGGAAACGAAAAGCTCAGGAAGCTATAAAAGAACAACCATAAAAGAAATGGGCAAGGAATCAAGTCCGCCCCGCTACTGCTAGGGAACAAACCCTTGCAGATCCTGTCCCAACACCCGCCACTACCACACCCGCTACCACCCCCGTCTTCTCAGTGCTCACTACCACCGCACCACCACCAAAAAACCTTTACATCCACACCCTCCCCTCCACCAACAAAATTCTAAAACCAATAGCTCAAGTGTACTGCTCAAGATGGGGATCTACGATAGAATCCTCACCATGTTAGACAACGCCAATCTCTCCAGACTGTGCTTTGTCCCTGAAATTTCATATGTCAAACCCACCATAGAATTTTTTACCCATCTTACCAAAGAAGCGGTGGACATTACACACAGAACAAGGGACGGAGGTGACCGCAGGCTGGTCACCAAACTTTTTGGCAATGACGTCATTATAACAGAAAACCTTCTGAACGAAATTTTCATTAACAACCCGTAGCAACTCAAACAAGCCAAAGTTGTTGGCACGGAGAACTCCCTATTCAATAGACACAGCTTCTGGAAGACCCTAACAGGGATCCCCACTTATGAGGCAAAGACATGCAAAGCCTCCAATATTTAGTTCGGGTTCGTGCACACACTTCACAAAATCCTTACCAGTGCGTTGTTCCCCAGAATAGAGAGAGGAAACGTTATCACTGCCGACCTTTTTCTCCTATGGTCCATTTTGCAAGGAAAGCCGGTCAACATCGGACGACATATGATACAAAAATTCTCAGCCTACGCCATAGGAAAAGAAATCTGCATGGGTGGGCACATAACTTCCATCATCAAATATCTCAAGATGGACAGATTACTCCCTCAATGCACGAAGATCAAGGGTGACATCCTCACCAACGAGCAAACCTTGAAAAATTCCTATATTATCAAGGAAATGGATGCGCAATTACATTACATTTTCTGCCCAACAGTCAGATCTTCCAGGATTCTGCTACTGCTTCCAGAGCTAGCGGACTACGACAAGGACAAACTTCTGTTCACTGACGAAGAGATAACCAAACTCCTAGCTTCTGTCAAAGTACAAGAAAAGAGAACCAAAGCGGGCTAGACAGAGCTTAGCATAACCGCCCCGACAACTAGGATAACAAAAATACCAGTAAAAGGACCATCTAAGGTACGTTTACAACCACCACAGCTGTCGGGGATGCCAACATCAAAGTTACAACCGGAGACAGAACGCCCCCCTCCGGAGGAACCAATAGCTACCTCTTCTTTGGATTCATTCATCATGAGCCTACATGATGAGCTCACCGCCACCACCCCCACCACATTACCTTCCACCACCCTCCCACCATCTACCACCACCCCACCTTCCTCCACAGAAATCCCTCCACCCACATCTTCCACTTCCCCATCTTTCTCCCCGAGCACCCCCTTTTCTACTCCAACACCCGGCTTCACATTCTCCACTCCCATCTCCACCCTCTTTTCCTCAACTTTTTCACTCCCTCATATCTCACCCAGCCATTTACCATTCCCTTCATCCACCACCACCCCGATACCACCGGTGACTCCATCTACGGTCACCACACAGTTCGCGGGACCATCACCAGTGTCTCTTTCGCAAGGCACCACCACCCTTCCACCCCGACCCCAGCTATACCACCCTTCCACATCTGGGGTCCCTTTTTCAAATGTCGGTAAGGAATTCAGACGTCAATTTGACACCATCTGAAACCTCCTCACTGACCCCTCTAACATAATGCAATCTATTTTTTCCTGTGTGTAGGATATTTCTCAACAGGTCGCCAAGATCAACGAGCAGAACAACGCCTTGCCCAACATCCTCCAACGTATTCAACAACGATAGGACGTAGTGGCCAAGCAAGTCGATCACATCGATGACCACTACAAACACTTGTCCGAGCTGGTTCTTGGAGTAAAAAGCCAGCAAGAAGCGTTGGCCAAGCAAGTTGATAGGATCTCTACGCAGACTCAACCTCTGCCTGAGACCCTGTGCGAGCTTAAATAGCAAAAAACTGCTTTAAGAATGTGCTTGGATGACATCGACAACACCCTCACACAGCTCCACAGTCACCAAGAGGAGTCTGCAACCAACGAGCTCCACCAATTACGAGCTCAAGTCACAGATCTTACAGCGTGACTCCTCTCTTCCAAAAACCGATATTCAGATCTTAAAGAAACACACAACGCACTACTCGAATCCCATGAGCATGTGCAAGTGGCGTTTGATGAGCTACAAACAACCCATCGGCAGTACAAAAAGACTACACAACAACATATCAAAGAGATGGCTGCCGATGAAGAAGGCGAAGAAGATGAAGATGAGGACGATGATTCTGAATCCTCGGCTAACTCCAATAATAGCACCTCCTCAGACGACCAATCTGATGACCCAGGCAATGCTGGGGAGGGCACAAGCTGAGGAGCTGCATCAAAACAAAAAGATCACCACAACGGTGATAAAGATCCCAAATCCCCGACGCACATTGACAATGTTAATATGTCCTACGGGGATCAATTCCTTTGACTATTCAACAATGGGATCCCTGGGGGAATCTGCTAAAGAAGCAGCTTTTGCTGAGTTCCAACAGTGTTTACTCGGAACCAGCACAAGTCAATAACGAGCAACATCAGCTCAACACCTCTCTGCACCAGACCAATCGGTGCCCTTTCCCCCAGAGCAAGAAGATCTAGAAAGAGTCAGCTTGGATACAGACGGAGATCTAGAATCAGCTTCTGACTCAGATAAAGACAAATATCTGTAGCAATACATACACAATCTGGAGCAGACTTCTCCCCTCCCTCCACAAGAGCTACCCCCGTCGCCACCACTACCTCACAAAATGCACGACTTAGACTTGGCATCCATCTCTACCTTAAATGCTCAAGATATCTTTATCTTAAACAATGTCGTAGACGATGTCAAAGACGGGGGCGATGTTATCTACCAAAATACAAAGACTCAACGCAAGTTGACACGTGAAGACTTCCGCTCCATCCTTTGTCTACAATCAACGGTGAAGATGGCAGTCTTCCGAGTCCTCCTTGCCAATTCTATAGAAACTTACAAAAGCTCTAGGTGGCAGCAACCCATTCTTAACGCATCACCCGATCTAGCTATGAGTCTCATATACAAAAAATTACAAAGCAAATCAATCAAACGGTTGCAGAGGGGCCTCGCCAGAAAGGCACACTACATTACTGTGCCTTTCCAAGTCTCTGGTCACTGGCTACTAATGATCGTGGACACCGCAGCTCGAGACGCCAAGGTGTACAACTTTTACGCCACTGAACTAAGAGCTGGAATAATCAATTTCACTGGAACAGAGGCCGGGGAGGCAAGATGCATCCGTTTCTGGCTCCTGAAATTGATTTGGGCTACCTACCCATCCCTACGCAATAATTGGAACCAACCTTGGTTCCAAATCATCAACCCCCACACCCAAACTCAAGAAGGTTCTAGGGATTGCACTTTCTACGTTATACATCATATTCAAGCGCTCAATCAGCAAATCCCTTTTACGGAACTCGTCATTGAAGATTTTCATTCTCTGCGAGGTCGTTACGCCATGGAGTTAATCTATGATAGACGGTTCTTCAAAGACCTTACTATGGCACCTAACGACGTTCCTCGCTATCTTTTTTCGGCCATCCAATGTCCTCCAAAACAGCCATTCAGGCAAACAATAGAGGAGTTGGAGAAACAACCGCCAGCCACGGTTCCCGAGAAGAAGACATGGGACCCTTATTCTTTCGATCTGACGGATGATGAAGGAGTTACCGAGTTGCTAACCGGGGCAACCATCAATAGATCATCTTCACAAATGGTCCCCCTGTCTGCCATTTCACCAACATTCCCCAATTTTGACCTCAGCGCTTGCAAAAGCCTCTCCGACAATGAACTTCATGTCATCATGTCAAGGCTTTACGCCGAGAAAGATGACCTCATTTTCATGTCTGGAGACATTTTGGTCATGGAAGATGTGTTACGAGAAACTGTACAGACAAAAGGGTCTCTATCCGTAAGTTTGATGGCCGCCTATTAATTTCTTCTCGGACAGAATCACCCTACAACCTATATGGCATCCACATATATGAAGGATGATATCTTATAGTTAAAGAACTTTGGAACGACTGAGGCACTCATTTCCTTCCTACAACATATGACTCTGAAGTTTATCATGCTCCCGTTCCTTCATTCATAACACTAGATGTTGTTGGCAACAAATCTTCATGAAGGAACAACAATCATATACAACAGTTCCGACAGCCAGTACAATCCAGATCAACAACATTACACTACAACACCAAGAACGCCTATGGAGGAGGTCGAGAAGGAGTGTGCCGATCAACTTCATGCCCTTCTCAGCAAGCACACACGGGCATACGATAAAGAACACTTCCATCACCCCACCTTTAGCCACAAGTGCCCACAGCAGCTCCGCGAGTCGAACGACTGTGGTTTCCACATCCTCTACTGGATATACACCATCATGGTACTTGGAAGACTAGTAGAGGACATGACAGAAGTGGATTATCATGCGTTACGAGGGAAGTTCACTGCCAATCTCCTTCGCACACATGGCGCCAATAAAGGACTACCAGAGGCCTGATGCCCTTGTCCTTGTACTTCTCAACCTATCACTTTGACACTCTGCGGACAGAGTGAGTCATAAGTTGGGGGGGGGAGTACACTGGACAAGGGTGAGGTATCATTTCTAAACCCTTCCCTCTCTACCTTTTCTTTCAATTATGTACAAATTCCATAACTTCCTTTGCACATTTAATTTTTGTTTTTAATTTCCCTGTTAAAATAAACCTTGCACATAAAGAAGAACATCCCTCTTGGAACAAATTCATCCCCAGCTAACTTAAGAACCCAGTCAGTCCTCAAAAGTAATAACAAGAATAGCACTTAGACATGTAATGGTGAATTACTAATTTCTCTCCACTCTTGATTTTCATGCTTTTGCTTCATTTCTACATCTGACTCTCCACAGGTCAGCATCAAGACTGAAATAAGCCAAACACTCTCAAGGATGGGAGGGGCAAAAGGTGACATCCAAATCAAGAAGTCTCGCAAGTGGACCACTAAGTAGGAACCAAATAAGTGCATGTCGAGAAACTCTAAGAACATCTTTCTTCTCTTCAAATAAAAGAGGCTTGGCCGTCCATTTAATTTCCCTGAAAACCCAAATCCTAAGCTTGTGAACTTACGAATAAAAGCCAGAGTGTTGAATAAAACTATGAGAGTTGTGCCATGAATAAGGATCTATATGAAGAACCAATAAAGGTCTCGCCTGGCCGGTACATTCAGCTGCCCTCACAAAGGCAAATGTGTCATTCCTGGTAGTGAAACCCTAAGGTATCCAAATATACAAAAGGTTGATAAAGGACTCACCCGGCCAGTACATTCAGCTTCCCTCACAAAGGTAGATGTATCGTGCCCAATAGTGAGATCCTAAAAGCATAGACAACCCCTCCCCTACTTGAAAGGGGAGTTACACATCAAGCCTTCAGCCAACCCTCATACCCACTCTAGCTTCCCGTAAGATTTTCAGAGAAGTATAAAGCTGATTAGAGTCAACGACATGCACATGATAAAAAGTGGTCCCAATGCAGGCCACGAGATATGGAAGAAACCTGAGATCCAAGCAACTCTCAATACCTGAAAGAGTTATGGCAAAAAGCTCAGATACAACCTTAGGAGATCTCGGGTTTAGAATTGGAGCAAGAGTATGGAAATCTTAACTAAATAAAATTGCCTCACAATTACATGTCTCAGCTCTATCTAACTTGAGGACAAGCTAGACTCTAAGTTAGTGGGGGTGATAACCTCCAATTTTGTGATGATATCTTAGTAATTTTCCTCACTTTTCACACTCTTTCTCAGATAAATTAGATAGAATCCTTAACTTTCCTCTCCTATTAAAAATATATTGTTAGATTAACTTTTCTCTCTTTTTACTTACAGGAAAAGACAAAAAAAAATCACAAAAGCCTCACACGGTCCCGAGACTGCATGGAGTCACACGGTCCCAAGACCGCATGAAGCCAACTGGTCCCAAGACCGCATGGAGTCACACGGTCCCAAGACCGCATGAAGCCAACCGGTCCCGAGACCGCATGGAGTCACACGGTCCCAAGACTGCATGAAGCCAACCGGTCCCAAGACCACATGAAGTCAACCGGTCCTGAGACCGCATGAAGCCAACTGGTCCCGAGATCGCATGGAGTCACACGGTCCCAAGACCGCATTAAGCCAACCGGTCCCGAGACCGCATGGAGTCACATGATCCCAAGACCGCATGAAGCCAACCGGTCCCAAGACCGCATGAAGACAACCGGCCCCGAGACCGCATGGAGTCACACGGTCTCAAGACTGCATGAGTCCAAACGGTCTTGGGGTCCAAATAGTCTTGGGGTCCAAACGGTCTCAGAACCCAAACGGTCTTCAAGACCATTTGGACCCTAAACTACCCAAACCGTTTGGACCCCACTTAAAGCCTATAAATAAGACCCGAGAGGTCCTTCCAAAGACAAGAAGTTTCAGACGCCCAGAGGCTACCTCTATCACTCCAGAGCTATTCCAACCTCCATCCTCCACCCAAAGGCTGCCGGTCTAAGATCCACACTCCATCCTGAAGCTGCTTTCTCTCTCTTTGCCAAAGAAGGTGGGAAGAGGAGACCTCATCATCGAGCAACCTGTGAAGTGTGAAGATAGTCATTCTCTCTCTTTCCAAGGGGTTGACTTTCCTCTCTCCTTTGTGGGTATTTAATAAAATGATCAGCTAACTCAATAGCCATCTTTTTCGGCTTCAAATATCCAAGATCCAGTTTTTGCCATAAGGTAGATGGAATGAGACTAATACTAGTACCAAGGTCTACTAGACCTTTGTTAAAAGTGGTATTGTTGATCTTACATGGCAGTGTAAAAGCTCCCAAATCATCAAGCTTTTGTGGAAGGCGATTTTAAATAATAGAACTCACTCTCTCCGAAAGCATTACTGTTTCAACTTGATCAACCTTTCTTCTTTTATTTAGGATAACCTTTAGGAACTTAGCATAAGAAGGCATCTCAACAATAACTTTAGCAAAAGGAAGATTGACATGTAGTTTATTGAGAATGTCCATAAATTTCCTAAACTTGAGGTCTTCCTTCTTGTTGGCAAGCCTTTGAGGAAAAGGTGCAGTGGCCTTGAAAGAAGGTGGTGTTTCGGCCTTACCATTCTCCTTGCTGCAATTAGGAATGTTGGACTCCTCTTCATCGGCTACCTCCATGTTCTTCTCTTTGGGTGGAGAAAGTCTCTCAATTTCAGCTCCACTTCTTAGAGTAATTGCATTATCTTGTTGCCTTGGGTTCACTTCTGGTTGACTTGGAAGAGAACTAGAATGTGGATTCCTTTGTTGTGCTAGAGCTTGCTGTGCTATTTGGTTCTCCAACATCTTGGTATGAGTGGAAATACCATCCACTTTAGCAGAAAGTTGAGCAATAACATCTTTCAACAGCTTGTCATTTCCTCAGAGTTCTTCATTCTGCTGCATTTGTGTAGACATAAATTTTTCCATCCTGGCTTCTAGAGAAGAACTTTGGGGTTGTCGTGGCTATTGGTAACCCCTACTATTGAAACCCGGTGGATTCCCTTGTCAGTTGAAATGTTGTTTTTGATGTGGTTGTTGTTGTCCTTGTTGGAAATTATGAGTGTTGATTGTGTTCTGGTAGGAGAAATTAGGATGATCTCTCCATCTCGTATTGTATGTGTTGGTATAGGGATTGTACTGCTTGTTCCCTTACATTCCAACATCATTGACCTATTCAAAACTCCCTTCAATTGCATTAGGAGCAAAGAATGAAGAAGAAGTATGCCCTGCATTGCCACAAGCTTCACATATAACTTCAGCTGATTAGATTTGCAAAGTGGTCATCTTCTCAAACTTTTGTGTAAGAACATCAAGTTTGGCAGAAATAAGATCAACGTCATCAACAGTGTGTTTCCCTCCTTACTTCTCGGTCAAAGAACTAACTGTAGAGGCTGATTTTACTCCCCTATCTGCTCCCCATTGGCAGTGATTAAGCGATATGTCTTCAATAATATTATAAACTTCTCGATAAGACAGTCATCAATGTGCCATTCGCTGCAACATCCAATGTCAATCGGGTGTTGTAAAATAGTCCATTATAGAAAGTTTGAAGTAGCAACCAGTTGGTTAAACCATGGTGCGGGCAAAGGCATTGAAGATCCTTAAACTGTTCCCATGTGTCATATAGAGTTTCTCCTTCATTTTGAGAGAAATTGGTGAACTGATTTCTTAATTGGGTTGTCTTTCTAGGCGGGAAATACTTTGCAAGGTAAGCATTTAATAGTTGGTCCCAGGTTTTGATTGACTTCTTTGGAAGGGACAAAAGCCATGCCTTAGCTCTATCTCTTAGGGTGAAAGGGAATAACATAAGTCTTACTCCTTCGGCAGATACCCTGTTGATTTGGAAAGTATTCAGATATTCCAAGAACTCGGCAACATGAAGACTTGGATCTTCATTAGTTGTGCCTCCAAAATGATTCTACTATATCATCTACATCATAGAAGGAGAAATAGAGAAACTATTCACTTCTACTGTAGGTAGGTCAATAGCCCCACAAATGTTTGTGGCGATCGGCATTACGAAGTCCTTCAAAGGACGGTCGTCCTCCATGATTGGATCACTTGGTGTAGCTTCCTCAAGGTGTGAAGAAGATGGTGATGGTGATGATGGTGAACTACCTCCTAGCATCGATGGTTCTACTCTCCTTGTTCTTCTTAAGGTTAAAAACGTACACTCAATTTTAAGGTCTAACAACATAGATGTTCGAAGACCCCTTTGTGAGCGACGCATACAACCTGAAAAATAGCAAGAGGAATTAAGAACACAACTAAAAGGTACAAGGAAATTTGAAAATTGGAAATGGTGATCTAGTCTCGAATACTAATTAGTACTAATTACTCCAATTAGATTACCGTAGCTCCCCGGCAACGGTGCCAAAAACTCATTGTCTATTTAGGCTAACGAGTTTCAATCCTAACAAGGAAAGTTTACCTAACTTAACCAATCTTCGCAAGTATACAGAGGTAGTGTAGTCGAGGTCAAACACAAGGAGCTTAAGTAATTAATCAAGCATAACAGCACTAAAGTTCAACAATCTAGATCGGTTTAAAAAGGATGGTAATGTTTATCTAATTGCAGAAATTCAGATTTAAACAAGCAATGAAAAGATTACTAAAAGGGTTTAGATTCAGAAATTAATGGATCTTGGACATTAGAATTTTACTAACATATCATAGCACATCATAGGAACACAAAAATCTAAACATACATAAGCACTTGTTTTAAAGGAAAAGTTGTGTTGCACTTCACCTCCTGGTATAAGTGCAACGATCTTAACTCAAAGTCACATTCTCATGCATAAATTTTGTTTTTTATCACAACCTATTCCTCAACTCATTTATCTCCACTCTCATGGTAGAAAAAGAGTTGCCAAGAAGAGCACCTCCATACATTCCTACTCATCTTCTCAGATCAAGCAAGAAAGCAGAACACATGCATATAAAGTGGCCAGCAATACATGCAAGAGATGATAAAAATGGTACTTTCATGGTAGAAAAAAAAACAAGCAACATAGTATTTAGTACAAAATTAACTTGTTTCATACATTCTATGACATGGGAGCTACTCTCCCATTCCCAAGAAAAGGGAATTACTCGTCCATAATCATGATTTGCAGATTTGCTACAGAAAATTCAGGTTTTAACATGATCTAGAGGAGGAAAAACAAAGAGATCTGAAAATGTAACCACAAGAAGAAGGAATTCTGGCTTGGGGATGAAATTTTCCTCCTTTAGCTACTCCAAAACGAACTAGCTCCTCTCCCAAGAAGTTGCACAAAGTTGGGGAAGCTTGGTTGCACCTTGGAGAAGACAATGGAGAAGAGAAGAAGAAGAGATTGGGCTCCTTTGACAAGAAATCACCTCCTTTCTCCTCAAAATTGCCCCCCTCTGCTCTCGACTTGCTCTGTGATGAGAAAACTTTTAATTATGACAAGTGATAACCACCTATTAAGTTCCCTCTTCGCTTTAAACAAAAACTCATATTTTTTAAATGTTGAAACTGCCAAAGACACGGCGTGCGTTGTAAATGCACGTTGTGCAAGGCCTCTGACAGTTGCTCCAGAAAGCATTGTGCACGGTGTGCGCAGTAGTAATGCATGCAGTGCAACTTTCCAAAAACTTTCAATCTACTCCAGAATGCACTGCGCACGGTGTGCGCTGAAGTAATGCACACCGTGCGACTTTCCAGAAGATTTTTTATTAGCTCGATGCTCTAGGTGAACGCCGTGTATTTTACTGTCTGGGTGAAATTGGAATTCTTCTGAAATCTTGCACGTTGTGTGTTCTTCCTGTACGCCGTGTGTTCTGCTATTTCAACATAATTAAACTCTACAATTCAATCTTATTTGGAGCATATATGTAATGCAAGTTATGTGATAAGTAAAGTAACAAAAAGATGGCAAGAGTAATATCAAAAGAGGCTAAATAATATCAGAATGAACCAAATGTGTGTGTGATAGCATGTGGAAAGATGATGTAGAAATCACACAACACGCAATCTCCTATTCTAGCCTCTTCTTGCGGGACCTTCTTGTAGATTGAGAATAGTTTCCATATTCCCTTAAATCTGTTGTCTCCTGATTCTATAGATCTCTACAGACGTAGCATCACTTATAGTATATCTTTGGATTCTTTGTTTTTGTATATTAAGGAAGTATTGTCCATCTCAGTTGTGCAACAGTTGAACATTGCCATCTTTTGCTTGTATAAATCAACAATGATCAGTGCTCAGTGCTTCACATTCCTTATGGACAAGACCACAAACTTTGTTTCTTTCCTACTCACTGCCTATTTTAGCTCAATCACATCAGAAACTTTGTAGTCTTCATTGTATAAGAGTCCTACTAGATGTGTGGTGTCGTTAAACATTGGTTGCACCTTTTCTAGATGTAAGAACTCTTTGAGGAGGGTGACACACAGTACTTTGAACAACTTCTTTTGTACTCGTGCCCTTTTTAGGAAGATTCCTCTGAAGTGTTCTCTCATGAGATGTCTTCCCTTGTTGTGGTATACAACGTCAGTTTCGGGTAGACTCTCATCCAAAATAACTATCAAGATATGGACATCTCTGTATGTTATCCTTGATATTGCAGTCATGTCCATATCTGCCATTTTACAAGGCAGAGGAGGAGCCACACCTAATTCTGCTTCCTTGACTGGTGTGCTCTTCTTCTTGGCTGGCTCATTTGTGAAGAAAGCAGCGAGCCCACCTTCCTCATCGTCTGAGGTGTCGCCCTGTACTTCCTTGAGTGATGCTTCCCTAGTTGGATACAGACTCTCTGTACTCATTGGCATATGGGTTGTCTTTGACGTTGCTTTCCTCATACGGTTAACCTAGTTCGGTAGCGTTCAGTGCTGCTAAAGTTGCCTCCATCTTCCCATCATAAAGATAGTCGTTCTGTTCGTTATGGATTGGGGATTGTAGGAATTCACTGCACATATCTAAGACGACACCTGATTCTGCTAAGAACCTATCAAGATCTCTGATTCCCTTTGATGAGAGATCTCCTGTCGCGCTGTTTTTAGCAATAGTTGCGGCAACTTGGTCAGGGTGTTTGGTTGTATCCTGTTGTTCTTCCAACTTTGTCTTGTCTGTAGGCGGGGTAGTTTGTTATTGTTCTGGTCCCCTTTCCCCTTATCTAATTATGCTTTGTCCTCTTTAGGATTGATGTTCAAATCAAACCCCTTTGACAACATAGTAGTTTTCTTTGTTTCGTTGTCTTGGTGAGTGTCTGACTGCGATAGTGCTTCCTTTGCTTGTGGTTTAGCTATCAGAGTAGTTTTTACGTTGGCGCTCTCTTATTTTGACGTTGTACATGCACCTATTCCCCCATGTTGTCATCGTCATTATCGTCAGGGCTTGAAGGGCTTGAGGAAGCTTGTGATGTTGAGGGGCCTGCCACATGCTTGGTCTTCTTCCTCTGCCACCAGTTGTCATTCTCTCTGCGTTCGGCTTCTAGCTGTTGGCAGTCTTCATCCATGCATTGGTTCTCCCTTAGGAGGTTGTTAATCGTTGCCTCGTATACATTTCACATGTGCTCTTTGTTGACCTATAGGGCATCCCTCTCCCTCCTGATGCCTGTCATCATTTCTAATTGGAGAGGACAAGGTCCAGTAATTCAAAATAATAGCTACACAGTCTGCTTGACATGGTGGCAGTCCAAAACTCTGATACAAATATGCCCATACTTGTTGAGCAACATTACCTTTAAAGAATAAGTGATTAGTGTCCTCAATATGTTGGAAACATTGGCATTTTGATGCCAACTGAATCTTTCTCCCCATTATCACGTTCTGGGTGTTTAGCACCCCTTGCATGAACTGGGGTAGCACTTTGGTCCTCTTGTTCAATGAATGCACCTGTGTGGTTAGCGTACATAGGGTGGAGGTTATTCTTGAATTTAATTCAGATTTTTGATGCATGTGTTGCCATAGTACATCAAACTTGTTACCCAATACATCTCTGAAGGTTGGAGGATGTGGTGGCTGTGACTCCACGTGTGTCATGGATGCTCTAGGTTCCTCTGATTGTAGAGTCAGAAAGGTCGGGCTAGGCATTCTCTCCTCTGGTTGTCCTGGCATTTGAAGAATCACTTTTGGAATTACTAGTTCAGGTACACCTTTAGAGTCTTGTTGTTGCCGGTCGGTTTCTTGTTCGTCCTCCACCTATTATTCCGTTGCGACAGCTTCAAGGCGTGGACTTTCCCTTATCGTATCGTCCAGATTCACTTGGACATCTCGTTGTAGAATTTTTTCGTCAGGTTGGCATCCCTCGCTCACTATTGTCTCCACATGTATGGCAGGTGAGGTTTCCTTAAGAGTTGTGGGCTCATCCAACACTTATTTCTTTTTCTTCCTTACTGTCAGCTTTTTCCTTTCTCCTGGCTTCTTCTTCTCTTTCTCTATAGATTTGGATTTATCGCCCTTTTCATTAGCTGCTAGGCTTCTCTGTAGCAGTACAGATGGCCCCTGAGTACATCTTGTCGGTGTCATCTTGAGTGGGCTGCAACTTGTGGGCGTCATAATACGTCATTTCTAGGAGGGGAAGGAGTTTCTTGGAGCAACTTTGTTTGTAGTAGAGTTTGTCTCCCTTCCACCCCAAGATTCTCGTGTTGATGAGGGACTTGATGTAGATCTTTGTATGCCCCATTATCACTTTGTACTTTATCAACACGTCTGCATCCATGAAGTGGTAGGCTATCTTTGTGATCTGACCTCCCATGTAGAATTCTTTGGTCTGTTTGGATTCCCCTCCCACGGTTGTTGATAGCCTTTCAACTAGGATCTTTCCTATGTTTACTGACTTCTTGTTCAGCATAGACCATATCATGAAGAGGTCTCCCTCATCACTCCTCTTATCTTCGACCTCGTGAATATCATATTAGCAGTTATCTTCTACATCACCCTGATGAAGCATGAGGTGATCAGGGTTGCTTTGGAGTTCTTGGAGTTATGTTTGTCTTCTCCTGTTAGTTCTTCCCGTATTTTATGGATGTTGTATCCGATAGATTCCTTTTCTCCAGGTGCGGCAGAGCAGACTTGTACTTCTGTTGTTGTTCGTGTGAAGATAGTGTTGAGCATAGCCTCTATAATTGTGTGAGACCTTCCTCCTAGTCTCACCTCCAACTTGAAGTCTCCTCCCACCTTTTTACTCTCCTCTTCATTTCATGGGAGTTTCTCCAAAGAAGATAGAAATTCTGTTTTTAGTAACTTCAAGGATGGGGCTTCTGATGTGCATAGGGTGCGTAGGTTTGCACCCTCTAGGAATTTGATAACCTTGTCATAGACTCCCAAACTCTTGAAGTCATCGACATCGAGAAACCTCGTAGGCCTGAACACTTTGACTTGCAATATCCAATCAAAATGTGATTGGTGCACAAAATCCCTTGCCACAAATGCTGGCCCGTTCTGATTCAGTGTTGATCCCTCGGTCTCTTATTCCTCCTTACCGGTCGTTTCTTTCCCCTACCCTTTTGTTTCCTTTACAAAAATTATCTTCATTTTTTTGTTGCGCTTGATCCCTTTGGGCTCAGCCTCCTTTTTCCCAGACTCTTCAGTTCAGTCTCTGTAGGCTGGTACTCCGAAGTCTCTATCTGAGACGTACTCTGTAATGCCTCTGACTCTTCTGGCATTTTTATGACCCAGAATACGCTGATACTTCTCCATTGTCAGTTGTAGCTATAATCTCCTTACTGGTGGTAGGAGTCGCTGCTATCTTCTCCATGATTTGTTCTATCTCTTTCAATTATGTTGCCTTCTTGAACAATGAGTCGCCAGTTGAACTCGACATTCTGAAAAGTTTCAAATTAATCATCTCATTAGCATAGTTATATTAACTTTTAATCCACCTTCATTAATTATTTTATTCTAATATCATGTGTATGTATAATTGTGTTATATTTTGATTTCTCTAAGTGAAAAAAGAGGCAAAGGGAATGGAGAAAAGATTAAAATTAGCTTCAGCAGTGGTTAGAAAAATGTATAGATGAATACCTTGATGGTGGAAAAATGGCAAAAGTGGAGGATGAAGGGCTCGCTGCAGCGATGATGATGTGATCCTTTGTCGGCAAAGGACAAGATCATGCTTAGTCATCATCTCTGTCTTCGGCGTTGTTAGAGCGTCTGAGAGAATTAAGAAATTCATTCATTGGTTTGAGAAACTTTGAGATTTAGCGAGAAGAATAATGTTTCAAGGGTTTTAGTATATATATGATGGGCTCCGCGACCCGCGGTGTGGGGAACACCTCGACCGCAGTCGTTCTTCTCTTTGGCATGCTCCACAGGTCGCTGCCTATATGGCCTAAGTATAGGTACCACGGGTCACTGTGTGTTTTCCTACTTTGAGCATGGTTAACACCTCGGCCGTGGTCCTTCAAACAAAAACAACTTGAAATCAAAAACAAAAACTTGTTCCCCCAAACAAACCATCTTTGGAAAAAACCATAAATATTTACACTCCTTTTAGAAGAGGGGAAACTGAAATATAAGGAAAAGTAGAGGTACATAGCTCATAACTCTAGAGTATGAAATAAAGGAAAACATGAATCATGAAAAATAGCAAAACTTGGGTTGCCTCCCTAGAAGCGCTTGTTTAAAATCTTTAGCTTGACTTCCTAATCATTCAGTTTTCAATTTTCTCAGCTGATGGTGGTATTTCCTCAGTCTTTTCATCCATAGGTTGGATGGGTTCCCCCAAACTAAGTTCTAACCTTCTCACAAATGGTTCGTCTTTGTAGCACCATTTTACTTTATGTCCATTTACCTTAAAAGTTCTTGTTTTCTCTCCTAATATCTCCATCATCCCTGATGGGTATATTTTTACCATAGAAAAGGGGCCTAACCATCTCATTCTAAGCTTTCTAGGGAATAACCTGATACTTGAATTAAATAAAAGGAATGTGTCCCCTTCGTGAACGTCTTTGTTCTTCAAATGGGCATCATGCCAGACTTTTGTTATTTTTTATAAATCTTTGCATTTTCATAGCCATGAATTATCAATTCTTCGAGCTCTTGGAGATGAAGGAACCTTTTCTATCCATCCTTATCAAGGTCCATATTTAGAAATTATATAGCCCATAGAGCCTTGTTCTCTAGTTTGAGAAGTAGATGTCATGATTTACCGTGAATCGACATGTAGGGTGTCGTCCCTATAGGTTTTTTGTAAGCGGTTCGATAAGCCCAGAGTGCATCATCTAACTTTATTGACCAATCTTTCCTTGTGTTGCTCACAGTCTTTTCCAAGATTTGATTGATCTATCTATTTGATACTTCCACTTGCCCTGATGTTTGGGGGTGATAAGGATTCGCGACCTTGTGTTTCACCCCATACTTCCTTAGAAAAGCTTCAAATTGTTTCTCACCAAAATGTGATCCTCCGTCGCTCATGACCGTGTGTGGTACTCCAAAGCATGGGAATATAGTTTTCTCAAAAAGCTTTATCACATCCTTAGAATCACAAGTTTGAGTGGCGACTGCTTGAACCCACTTGGAGACGTAATGAACAGTGATGAGAATGTATTGATTCCCTTTTGATAACGAAAAAGGTCCCATGTAATCAATTCCCCAAACATCAAAAATTTCAACTTCTACCCAATATGCCATGGGCATCTCATTCCTCTTACTTATATTTCCCGTTAGTTTACATTCATTGCACGATTTGAGAAAAGAAGTTGCATCCTTGAAGAGTGTGGGCCAATAAAATCCAGACTGTAGGACCTTTGTTGCTATCCTATCCCCACCATGGTTCCCACTATAAGGCGAAGAATGACTCTTTCAAGATCAATGGCACATCCTCTTCTGGTATGCACTGACTATATTGATTGTCAGAGCATCTTTTGAAGAGCAGTGAGTCATCCCATTAGTAATTCTTTAGATCATAAAATAGCTTCTTCTTCTAGTTGTACATGATCTCCAATGGTAACTTCATGCAGGCTAGATAGTTGCAGATATCTGCAAACCAGGGTAGTCTCTACTCATCAGACTGAGCCATTAGTAGTGATTCATGATCAAACTCTTGCAACAACAACGCCCATCTTAAAAGTCATGGTTTTGTATCCTTCTTCTACAACAGATACTTAATTGCCCCATGATCTGTATATACTGTCACCTTCGATCCTATTAAGTATGATCTGAATTTATTAAAGGTGAATATAATGGCCAACATTTCTTTTTCCATAGTTGTGTAGTTTACTTGCGCCTCATCAAGCGTCCAGCTCACATAACAAATTACATGATGTTTCTTGTCCTTTTTCTGTCCATGACAATGCCTATTGCATAGTCATTGGCGTCACACATGATTTCAAAGGGCAATTCCCAGTCTGATGCTTGAAGAATTGGTGTCATTATTAGCACTCTTTTCAGTGTATTGAAAGTATCCAGACATTCACTGGTGAATTCAAACTCGACATCTTTGAGAAGAAGATTAGACAAAGGCTTTGAAATTTTTGAGAAATCCTTTATAAACCTCATGTAGTATCCTGAATGTCTAAAAAAACTTCTCACTCATGTTACAGACTTTGGCGGTATAAGCTTTGAGATGGCTTCAATCTTACTCAAGCCCACTTCAATTCCCTTCTTCGAAATCTTTTGACCTAGGACATTTCCATCTTGTACCATGAAATGGCACTTCTTCAAATTTAGAATGAGATGTTTTTCCTCACATATTTGCATCACTAGAGATAAATTTCTTAGGAATGCATCAAAGTATGTTCCATAGATTGAGAAGTTATCCATAAAGACTTCTACGATGTCTTCTAGAAAATCTGAGAACATCTAGATCATACAATGTTGGAACGTTGCAGGTGCATTGCACAGTCCAAACGACATTATTCTGAATGCATATGTGCCATAGATGCACATGAATGTTGTTTTCTCTTGGTCATATTGGTGAATAGGGACTTGAAAAAATCCTGAATATCCATCTAGAAAACAAAAATAGTCATGATGGGCCAACCTTTCTAGAACTTGGTCGATGAATGGCAAGGGAAAGTGATCCTTCTTGGTGGCTATATTTAGCTTGTGGTAATCGATACACATGTGCCAGTCTGTCACTGTCCTCGTGGTGACTTCATCTCCATCCTCCGCTCATATAACTGTCATTCCACCCTTTTTGGGTACCACATGGATAGGACTAACTCAATTGTTGTCACTTATTGGGTAGATGATTCCATCATCTCATAGCTTTATAACTTCTTTCTTCACAACCTCTTTCAGCATTTGATTTAGCTTCCTTTGTGGTTGAGCTAGTGGCTTGTCTGTCTCATTAAGGTGAATTCTATGCATGCATAAAGCCGGGTTAAGACCTCTAATGTCTTCCATAGAATATCCTATGGCTTTTCTATGCAGCCTCAACTCATCTAGCAACTTTTCCATCTGGTCGTCAGTTAAGTTGGAATTTACAATAACTGAATTCCTTTCTTCTTTATTTAAGAATTCATATTTCAACCCTTATGGAAGATGCTTTAACTCTAGCTTGGGATTCGACACTTCCTTCTCCTTGGCCATATGCTCCAACGAAGCATACTTCACTATTTCAATTATCTCTTCGTCGTCGTTGAATTCTTCTTCTGGTTGATTCAGGTAATCTAAGATTTCCACAACTTATTGACTCTCTATGGAAGGATCTTGGCTGTTTAGGGATTGCATTAGTGGATCTACAATTGCTTTATCTTCTTGCACCTCTTCACAATACTGATTATAATTGTCCATGAAGTAGACTAAGTCAGATAGAGACAGTCCCCTCATGGCATCTTGTACCCTAAAATCCAAGTGATTGTTCCCTACTCGTAGTGTGATGATTCCTTCAGCAACATATATTAGGGATCTCCTCGTCGCAAGGAAAGGTTTTTTTAATATCATGGGGAATTTGGAATCTTTCCTGAAGGATTTTTCATGTTGGTATATTTTGGTCTCGGTATTTGATGAGATTTTTCCTGAAGGATTTTTCATGAGCTCATCCAGCTGTGCAAGCTGCTGATCAATCTATCTCTGGTGAGTTTGCATATCTACCATTTGAGTTTGCATGTTAGTTAGCACTCCCGAATTTGTGAGAGCACTTTGATCCAGTTGATCGTTCATCGATGTTGCCTCTTTACGAAGTCGAAAAGTTGAGCAATCATGTCAGCTTGGTTATTGTCTTTTGCTTGGCTCGACCCTGGGCCTTGCCCTTATCCTTGCCTACTCACATTTTTGTTCTGGCCTTGATAGTTATTTCTGTTCTGCTAGTAGATGGTAGTCTTGGTGTATTGTGTTGGCACTCCTTTCTTCTCAAACCCTAGGGGAGGTTTAGATGAACTACCTAGCTGATATGCATTCTCCGCAGCTTCTTTGTTGCCATAACTAAACCCAAGGTGGTCTTGTTGCTTGAAGTTAACATAAGAGATGTTCTCCATCTCTTCTTCAATTTCTCTTTCGTCACTCTCTTCAGGTTGGGTATAGATATAGTTATCGATCCCATCCCCTCCTTCTCCACAGGTGACACACTTCATGGCTTTCTCAGTATGCTTGTTGCCCTTAGCTCCAATATCTTTTAGTTGTTTGACATCAGTGGCTATTTTCTAAATCTATGATGTTATGGTCTCCAAGGCTTTGGCTTCAATAGACGGTCCTTCAGACCCTACTTTCTTCGTCGATCCTCTATCATTCCTATCATAGTCCATGCCTGCTTGCAGCACATGCATGTTATCTATTATCTTCATAGCTCTGTTCGGCTTCTTTCCAAGAAAGTCACTGCCAGCAACTGCGTTCAATGAAATCCTCTCAGTGGGAGTCAGCCCATTATAGAAGGTGGTCACTAGGGACCCCTTATAGTAATTATGGTGTGGACAATCCCTCTCATACTCCTGGAAGCATTCCCAAGCTTTGTTCAAGTTTCCTCCCAACTTTTGTGCAAAAGAAGTGATCTTTAGCATGTTGCGGATAGTCCTCTCGGTAGGATAAAACTTAGTAATGAAGGCATCTGCCAGGGGTCTCCACCCATCTATGGACTAGTGGGGGAGATTGAGGTACCAAGATAGAGCCTTATCTTCAAGAGAGAAGTTGAAGCCTTTACAATATATCACTTCTTGAGGGACTCCCCTCATCTTGATGGTATCATAGATATTTTTAAAGGCATCGAGGTGATGGTATGGGTTTTCATTTCTCAAATTCCCATGGAAAGGTTTATTCTGGATCATCAAGATGACAACTAGTTTAACTCAAAGTTTGTTGTGTTGAAGTGCGTGATGATGATCAGACATCTAGATTCATTGGCCCTAGTTGTTGCCAGCTCTCTAAGAGTCTTTCCCTCTTCATCATCCTTGTTGTCGTTGTCTCGACCATTGTGCTCACGTTCATTGTCACGGTGACTGTGATGGTGCCTTCTATGGCGTTGGTAGCATCGTTCTTCATCACGCTAGTCCCCTTCACGACGATCTTCTTCCCGACATTCTTCTTCACATAGACAACCTTCTGAGTAACGACCATCTCTGTCTTCGTCCGTCCCTGGTGGTGGGTGGTCATGTTGAATTCTTACATTTTGCTCGTCTCCAGTGAAGGTACCATCCATACGAGGTGGCATGGTGACTCAAGGTTAAGGAGTAAAGTCGAACGAATATGCTTCCCTCCGAGTTCCTTGAATAGACCGCACAGTTGAGTTTGTAAACTAGATGTGCTAAACGAACTATTATACACAAACGCAGGGTAGAAGATTTAAGGTTTCTGTGTGGTCAAGCTTATTACTAAGCTTGAGGCGTGGGAGTATAGTGAGTGGACTTGAGTTCTTAACATTTCTGTTTTGCCTTATCCCTGGCAACGACGCCAAAAAGTTGACCAACCTAAATCACATGTCCAAAATAGAGCGGATCTAGAGTAGTCAGACTTTTAAGATATTAACCCAACACTCAAGCCCCTGCAACTATTATATGGGGTCTGACGTAGTAATGGGGGTCGAACTACAGGAACAAGGTTAGCAGGTGTTAAGCATGCAGGGTTTCACATTCATATACTCCATATATCAAATGGGTTAAAAGGGTTTTTCCCTAAGGAACGATGGTGCTCAGACCAAAATGAAGAAAAATAAAATAAAGAAAGAAAAATAACAAGAGGAGAAAATAAGGACAAATTATGGGGAACCAATATATGGAAGGGAACTCGGACCGGGTTTCACCTACTAAGGTCTCTCACCAACATGTAAAACTCTCTCCCCCTTATACATACTCCTATCAAGACTACAAGCAATCATATAAGTGTCCATTCCTTTCTCTCTTGAGATAAGGATAGATCTAAGTCCAAGAGCAGCCTCTCTCTCGAGATGACTATCCAAAAAACTACAAAGTGGAACATATGACCATAAGATTTAGCATTCCAACATTTTCATGCATTCATACTACTCCATAACACAAGATATTAGTGATACTACTCTTTCAAGGTACCAACAATCAAACATCACAAGATGGTAGCTAAGCATACAAGTGAAGCATTAAAATCGATACATGAAGATAATCTTGACAAAAGTATATATATATATATATATATATATATATATATATATATCACTATTAAGAAAATCGGCCGCTTAGGCCGAATATTCCTTTTTGGGGGTCTACCGCTCCGATTATGAATAATCAGCCTATAATCGGTCCAGGACCGATTAATCGGCCGATCGGGGGAATAATCGACCGATTAATTAGCGCTTTTCAAAATCAAATGCTAGTAATAATTTTTTTTTACATTAATTTTTTCTAATACTACTATTGGTCATTACAATTACATTCTCTTCTTCCAATTTACATATTTGGTCTTCTCCTCATGTTTTCTCTATAAGTTTATAGTTAGTGTTTATTGAACTGATCCTTACTATTGATGTTTTCTTCTTTAATTTCATTAATGTTTCTAATTACTTCTTAATGCAATATTAGTCTATGACTTATCAATGTTTCTAATTACTTATCAATGTTTTTTTCCCTAATTTCATCAATGTTTCAAGTTACTTATTAATGCAATATTAGTCTTATCACTTATCAATGTTTCTAATTACTTATTAATGCAATATTAGTCTATGACTTATCAATGTTTCTAATTACTTATTAATGCAATATTAGTCTATTACTTATCAACGTTTCTAATTACTTATTAATGTGATATTAGTCTATGACTTATCAATGTTTGTAATTACTTATGAAAGTTTTCTTCTCTAATTTCATCAATGTTTCTAACTACTTATGAATGCAATATTAGTCTATTACTTATAAATGTTTCTAATTACTTATCATTTTCATTATTATATGGTCAATATATAATTTACATATCTTTATGGTTAATATTAAAAAGAATCAAAACCGATTAAAACTGAATATTCTCCCGCTTATACTCCCGCATACCGTATATACTCTATTTGGTACCCTCTCCGCCCGTACACCGATTACCGCTTTTCAGAATAATGATATATATATTAAAAAAGGAGAGATAATATACATGTTGGGAGAGCCTTAGTGGATACTTCCAACCCAAGTTAAGTGTTTAGCCACACATGTTCACAGGTAGCATAACGGCGTTACAAAATGATAGATACATCAAATTCCACGAAGAGAGGAGGGAAGTACAATGAGATGGAAGTGATAGATCTAGACAGAGAGGGAAGAATGTGATGCAACATGGTACTTCTTCAGATCTAGATCTAGGAGGTCGATGGTGTGGATGTTCTCCTTCACCGAAGGAGATGGAGCCTTCAATCTTCTCTCTCCTCAGCTTCTACCTTTAGAGATACAAGACTGATTGGATGGATGGAATGAGTCTGCAAAATGATAGTACTTCGTGGTCCTTCCCGATCTCCCTTTGACAAGACGGGTAGGTGGTCTACTTATAGGTGTGCTCCACCGACTTAACTCTTGGACCGCGATCGAGGCCTGGCTTTGGTCGAAGCCTGATCGCGGTCGAGGATGTAATGTTGGCCTCTCCTTGGTGGAGGTTAGGGTGCTGGATCGTTTGGTTGGACCATGGTCGTGGTCTGGGTGTGGCACCTCCCTTGGTCATGGTGTGGGCACACTTCACTTCAGTCACTCTTTGGTCACGATCCAAGTCACGATCACAGTTGTGGTTGAGTCATTGGGTTCACGCCTCAGGCGTGTGGAGCGCTAGGCACCCCGGGCATGAGAGACTAAGTGCAAAGGTCGTGGGTGTGTGGTATTGAGGTGATCAGGGAGACCTCGACCATGGTGGGATGGTCCCTGAGGTCGAATGAGCCGCGATCGAGGATGTTGGCCACAACCTTATCTTAATGTGACCATGTAACCATGGAAAAGTGTGTAAATGAGATACTTAGCACAAAGTGCTAAAATAAGTGGAGAAAATCTATAAAAGTTATGCTAGGGAAGGTATAAATATATGAAAGAAGCGTATAAGATGAGGTGTTATCAAGTCCTCACTTCCATGATCACCGAGAAGAAATTCCAAGTCTCTAAGGATACCTCAAACAACTTTTTCTCAGGTACTGAGGTGACTGACACGTGGAGGAAGGACTACCCTGAGTATTTTGACCTAGTTAACCCTGAAGCCTTCTACAAGCAGTATGATCTCACTCTCTCTGATATTCATAAATACTTGAAGAAGCCTCATTTCCCCTATAGGATGAAGTGTACCCTTTCCTCCTCCACCTTAGACCTCAAGAACCACATACTTTCCCTAGTTGTTAACTGCAATATTCATCCCAAGAAAAATCAGACTAAAATTGCAGAAAACGCTATGGTAATTATGTTCTATCTCTTGAAGAACTTTGGAGTCAAATGGTCTCATTATGTCCTTCACCACATGAACTATTTTGACTCTGGTAAGAACACCTGTGGCACCCACCCTCCCTACCCAACCCTGATATGTGGTCTTTTTCAGTCTGCCAATGGCAAATCTCTTTTCCATGACCTGCACTACAAACCAGTCTGGAAAGGAGTTTGCATCAGTGAGACCACACTCCAGAAGTATGTACTTATCCTTGCCTCTACCACTCCTGAAGCCTCCACCTCTACCTCTACCCATGCACCTGCACCACCTCATCCTTTCCAACCTACCCACACCTCTTTTCATGTGTCAAATGTAACCCTTATGGGCTACATGATGCATCAATAGGCGTATAACCTTTAGGTTCAGGAGCACATGCATCAAGATCTCTGTGCCATCATGTACAACATGAACCTATCATGTGCACGCTCTCATCTGCCTACCAGTCCTACCCAAGAGGTGACTATGCATCCTATGCATATGATCACTTTTACCCAACCCATCCACCTGCTACTTCTGCTGTTACACCCTCTCCTATTGGTGGATCTGCCCCTATTGTGCTGCCTCTTCCTACTAGCGCTTTGGCCACCTTGCTTTCTAGTTTTAGTACTTTTTCTCCCTTCTTCCCACAGGCCAATGAGCTTCATGCTCTTGGCATGTCTTGGGCTGAGAAGAATGTCTGTTGGCCCGATCGTTACTTTGGTTCCCATGGTGATGAGGAAATGCCAGACCAGGATGATGTGGAAGCTGCTGTTGCTGATGAGGAGGCTTTTGTGAATGATGATGGTGATGATGGTTCTGACGGCTTTGTTGGTTCCTCTGGTGATGAAGGTGATTCTACGAGCCTGAAGCTTCTGATGCTGATGACGATGTTAATGACGTGGACATAGATGACCTAAATGTTTAGATTTTCTAGTTTTTAGTCTAGATGTTGATCATGTATATCTTTCTAGGCCATTTTGTAGTAAAAACATCTTGGCACATTTTCTGAGTTGTACTATTTTATCATCATGTTTTTCATCATTTTTGCTTGTAGTTGTTTCTAAGGACATGCTCTCTTGATCATATGTACACTTACTCTTTTATTTTGCTACATCTCATGAGTTGGTGCCATGTTTACCTATTTTGATTATGACTTAGATTGATTGTTTCTCTCGCCTCTTTTTGGTGTATGCTTTGAGATTGCATGTTGTGGATGTATGTTTAGTTTGTGCTTGGATAAGACCTATTTCTATGCTCTTCTACCCCCTTATTTTTTGATAATGTCAAAAAGGGAGAGAAGTTCAATGTTTTGAAACTCAACCATATTGCTTTTATTGTCTATGTGATCCTTTTCTTGTTCATTATATGTGTTATCTTGTTACTTGCTAAAGGACCATATAGTATATATGTCATATTTCTTTGTGTAGATAAACTAGCTATGTAGGTAAGAGTAAGCATAGATTGAGGGGGAGAAACTCACATTGTTCAAATCTTGATCCCCCCTATAATTCACAAGGCAAAGGTATAACTTTACATATCCTTTTCAAAATGATTGAGAAATGGTTTGTCATTGTCAAAAAGGGGGAGAATGTTGACTTGAGAGTTATACATTGCCCATATTTTGATAATGACTTAACCATCCCATTCCTATGTATCTAATAGCTTCATTCAAGATTGATTTTAGGATTTAGGTACATGAAAAGAATCAAATTACACAAGCCCTAGCTTGTCCAAGTTCAAGTCAAAAGCAATGCAAGTGCGCATTTTGGGAAATCACTCCAAATGACCATAGATGGTTTTTTTAATCACTTTTTTTATGATATGACTTGTAACTAAGATGAGAAAAAATTAGGGGCACTTAATTCCAATGTTTGATCACTCAAATGTCAATTAAGAAAATTTGTCATAGGGTGTTTGTCGGTTGAGTTGGAAACTCGACCAGTCTAGGGATGGATTTTTTGGAGAGATCAATCGGTCGAGTTGCACACTCACAGAAATTGACTGATCGATCAACTAAGCAAAACTAATTTTGACTCATCGGTCGAGTTTCCCAGGACAAACTCGACCGATAGTTTGAAAATTGTCTTTGTCACTATGTGGATTGGTCGTGTTATCTTTATTGAAACTCAACCGAATGTATTGTATGGAAAATGTAGAAAAAGTGATTATAACCATTGGTGAGTTGTTTTTAGTGAGAATAGATCCCTTGTAACTTGGAAAATGGCTATATTTTGCCCTTAAGTGATCCCACACTCAAGGGAACACTCCCATCTATAAATAGGACCCCCTAGAGTTCATTCCAAGTTTGCTTATTCATTCTATTCTAAATCCTTGCTATAGTTGAGTGTGTTGCAACCTCGTGAGTCCCTTTATCTCTCATTTAGAAAACATTTCACAATTATGAGTGAGTTAGGCCAGTTGTAAGAGAGCTACCTTCATGTGCTTGTAAAGCTCTCATTCTGTTCCATCTTCCCTACCTACTTTCTCAAAGAAGAAAAGGTTGAAGCAAGCTACTCTGAGTGAAGGTGAAACTGATATTGTTCTTCTTCAAGGTTGAAGAAGAGGTGAATATCTTCTCCAGGTGAAGGATAAGGGAAAGGCCAAGATTCAATAAGAGTGGGAAATTTCCTTAAAGGACAAAGACTTGATGCAAGTGTGGGTAAATCCTTGTTGAAGGCTGAAGGCATCATCAAGTGGGTAAGTCCTTGTGTAGGTGGAAGACTCTTATCTTGAATAGGTAAGTCTTTAGATGTATGGTGATATCCTTGTATCTCTTATGAATAAGTATACACAGATTGCAAAGTCCTAGAGACTGACCTCTCTAGGTAGTGGATTGACTCTCTCCTAGTTTGGAGAGTGGAATCACTCTAAACCACCTTGTCCAAGTGCATGTTTCAATTTTTGTCATCCTTGTTGTGCTTGATTAGTTAAGACTTCAAATTGCTCTTAAGATAATGGTTTTGATTGATATAATTTGAAGGTATAACTTATCTTGTGAAAATTTTGAAGCTCTATTCACCCCCTCTAGAGCCCTAAATCCAACACATAACACCAGGTTACTCAGATTCAATTGTAGAATTAATGGTCTCATATTTCAGAACTCTTCCAACTTATAATTCTCCCATTAAGATTAAATACACATCTTTTCATATTGCAATCATTTTATGTCATTTCATAAGCTTTCATTGGTGTAACCCTTTACACCCAACTCTTCCTTGTTGCTATAATCTAGTGACTGGTCCTTTAGTGCTTCACAAGTACTAATGGATATCTTTAATGACATTTCCAATGACGCTCACTAGAAACTAATATCATATTGCCATGTCTAATAAATACAAGATTATGGTATGAGTTCATTATATAGCATACATGATAGATCCAATTGCTAGTGCATATGTCATATTACTCATGGTTTTCCATTCTTCATAAGAATTAGATCATAGGGTTCTTGAGAGACTAATCTGGATTCTCTGTCATTGAATCCTTCATGCTAAAATCTTTCAACACCTTGCTATTGTATGTGCTTGCATTTAGGTCATGAAACTTTCTAGAACTATCTCTATAGATCTTGATCCCCGTTATATATGATGTTTCACCTAATCCTTCATTACTAAATGTGTTTTCCATGCCACATCTCGATACTTACAATATTGAGATGTTATTCCCCATCAATGAGAGGAATATTCATATATGCTCCATTAAATCTTTTGTAATCACAGATTTTATCGTTTATCTTGATTCAAGTAAAACTCTTTGACTATTTTATCAAGTCAAAAAGATCCCATTTCTGAGATGCTTGTTTCAATCTCTCAGATTGAACTTTGTAGCTTATAGACTTTATTTGTATTCAAGAAGTTTATAAAATCTTTAGGATGTGTCACATACACATCCTCTCAAATATTCCTCTTAAGGAATCCATTTTTAACCTTCATATGCAAAATCACATAGTCTATTCTAGCTGCAACAACAAGCATGACAATTGGTGAAGGTATTTCTTCTTGTTCAACAACTTGAACTGATTTGAAAACCTTTATAGCCAAATCGTCTCTTTAGGCTATCCATGTTAGTCTTCCAATGAAAACCCAAATTCACCTTATGGGTTTTACTCCTTTCAGATGGCACTACCAAGGTCATACCTTGTTAGTATACATGGACTCTATAATGGCTTTAGGCCATTTCTTTGATTTTTGTTCTCAATAGCTTCTAGTTAATTTATTGGCTCATCATCTTATGACCAACCCATCTGAGTTGTTAGATTTACAATCTTTCAATCTCAGATGTGTTCTACTAGAACTATGAGGTTATGTGTTACATAAGGAACTTGAGATTCCAAATCAAGTTGTGACTCTCACTTGTTCCCTTTGTACCTCCTTGTTGATATCGAACCTTTCAAGTTCTACTTTTACTCCCACTGATTCTTTTGGAACTCAATTATCCTTGTAATAAAACACTTTTGTTATTGGATTGGGATTAATAGCAATATTCAACAATTATGGTTCGTGGATAAACCTATTTAAGAAACTACTTTGTTTTAAGTTTCAATCCTTAAGACATGTTTGGACATTCCCATATCACATCACATGAGATGTCCTTTTAAACCATTTTAGACTATACATAGTTTTAGTGTTAATTATATATCCATGAGGAGTTTATAAGATTATATTTATATGATAATTACATCATGACTCATCATGATGTAATTCCTTCATTCGGGCACATCATCATGTTCAGATGGATTTGACTTGTAATACACTATCACGGTCCTTCCAGAAGGTCCTCAAATTATTGATGTAAAGTATTTCAACATCTGATCATATCAAAGTTTCTTAATACTTTTATCAAAGTTATACTTCATTTATAATCTCCTTGAACACTTCAAGAGATTTATGTATGTATTTCATCAAACAAACCCAATATCAACTGATATCATCAATGAATTTAATGAAGTACAAATAACTACCTTTAGCATTTACTCTATAAGGTCTTTATACATCAACATGTATAAGGCCTAGTAAATGTTTTCTCTCTCCACTACATTGTTGGGAAATACGGGTACAAAGTATAGCAACACAAAAAAAATCTATCAGTATTCCCACAAAAATAAGATTGTCTCAACTACTATAAAATAGGAAGGATGGTTTAATAAGTTATACCTAGTCCTAGAGAAAGTCTAGTGACAACAACTCGATTCAATGCAACTATCATCTAGTTGACCTTGGATGGTGGTTGTGCAACTCCTGGTCTTCGCCATGAACAATGAACAAGAAAACTTCTACGGCGACTCATGTGGTCTCGCCACAAACTGTAGGTTGACGTTGCTCTCCTAGAAGCAACTAAAGGACTCCAACATCTAGAGTAGTCCACATGAACCAACTAGAACTCCTTTCATTCAATTAGAACAAACATGAAGGAGTTGTCCCTCCCGTTGACATACTAGTCATCAACGTGCTCTCCCACAACAATGATCCTCAATTGTTCTCTCTTGTAACTATCCCTCCCTAGTCAGGTAGGACTTTTTTTAACTCTCTTGGTTACCAAAACCAGAGAGGACAATGATTGTCAAAGCACATGATTCTCAGTTTATGTTGTTGTTGTTCTTTGAGAATCCCCCAATACCCCTATATTTATAGGCAGGGTTTGGACCAAGGTTCCCAGTCTGTTCGGGGGTGGAAGGGATCAGAAGATCTTGAATTTTTGCAACATGCAAACCATGAGATAGTCATCTGGTGACCCAGATGGTCATCTCACACTACCAAATAGCGGTTTTGCAGTTTCCTAATCACATACGAAAATGTCAACTCATTTCCATTAATGTTAGACATTAATTCCTTACACCACAAGTATTGTGCAATCGAAACAATTTGGGAACTCCAACCCGAGTGATCTCACACATGCAAGATGGGCATATCGCTCAGGACCAAAAAAAAAAAGATGGGCATCTTGCTCACCCAGACACCTGTCTAGTGAGTCAAGTTGAACTGGTTGATTCATCAGAATGAACCGATTAGTTCACACCTCAGTTTGGGCATAAAATAGCCAATTCAATTTCTAATCAGCTTGACGATCCAAATGGTTGTATCAACACTTGAGGTGATTGTCTGGCTGTCCCAAATAGTTGTATCACCCAGTGAGATGGTCATTTGGTAGTGCAGTCAACCAATCTTTTGCATGAATTGAATACCTAAACACTTATAGTAATCAATCCAATCATCATCTAAGATCAAACTCCTCTTCTAGATTAGTTCCTATATGTGTGACTCTGTAGGTCCCATACCAAGTTGGAAGTGAATGTCCATAACTAGCTTATGACATCACAAGCAAAGAGTGGTTCCTAGTCACACATCAGTTATATCCAAGTGATTTGAAAGTTGGAGAACAACTTCAACCTACAATATGTGTAAGGTGTTGCAGTGATTGTATAATTCCTTTGTCTCTGATATCCATAGTGAACTTGAGGCATGGACTCGTCATCCTCTCAACATTCATCTCATGTTTCTTGAACCAAGAGCAGACCGTCTCAGACAATGTAACCTCAATATCATATATCGATTCACATGTGCATGCACATGCATTTCTCAGTCTCACTTATCAAGTGGCCATGATATCATACTCCAGTAGGAGGGACAAGTCACATTCTATCACTCACAATTTATCTTCATGTGTCAAAGTCATTCAATCATCATCATTATAACAATCCATGTTTCAAGACTATATTTGATGGTGTCAAAGCGTACCGAACGACATGTGACAAGTGCAATGATTTTAGGTCTAAGAATCAAAATCACCACCTTGACTATGAGAGATGACTATGACCACCAATGATGGTTTCCATGTGTCACCCTCAAGGTGGCTCTGTCTGATACACTGTTCCCTAACATGTATCTATGCACGTAGTTTGATATTGCCATATCATGACTAATGAGACCCAATCATCAACCAACTCACACTCTAGTCTTATGTGTTACTAGTATCTATCTACCTTCCATAGTAACAACCAAATAGGGACATCATAAGAATGTACATACTCTTAGCATTCATATGATCTCATTCCTTAAGTCACGTACTTGAAGACATGCATCATTGAGTATTGTCATTCTATAGACATTCATAATGTTTCCTCATTATCTCATAACTGAATGAAACATAATGAATTGGAAGCTTAATTGGTGTGATTAGGGTTTGGTGATGTAACCATGAGGTAAAACCCTAATCGGGTATATGTGAAAAGCATGTCATATTATTGAATGTGTATAAATAGAAAGCATGATATTTTACTCTCTCTCTTTAATTACATGACTTTAACCTCGTGAGTTAATTGGGTGTTATAATTAGTGCATATTATATAGATGGTTAAATAATATCAAGCATGGGATATAAGTCTAGGTAAGGGAACATGGAAAAGTATGAATATGTGAATGTGCATACTTGGTTATATTGTCTAAATATACTCCAACTCATGGGAGGTAGTGAACGTTAGAGATTTGAGATAGAATGATGTTTGAGAACCCTATGTGGAATAAGCATGAAGCCTAATCCTAAATTAGAGAACTTATGATGCATTGCTTACTTTTTTTAAAGGTGTTTTAACATATTCTCTCTCTGAATGTACTAGCTAATGATTGCTATGGTGTATATGTGAGGTGGCACAAGTGATGTTTGGCATGAGTAATGCCTATATGCTCAATACGAAATGATGAGATAACAACAGATCACAAGTGTGACGTGATGGGTCTTAGGACCTGGTAAGGGTTTAGTGCCTAGCGGAGATGATTTCCTCCAGTACTAGAATTATGGATTGATATCCCATAGTGATGTGACTTTGGTGTTAGCCTTGATAGGTTGTGTAACAGTGGCAATGGTATTGTGAATAACAATGATACATACATTATGTGGTGATAATGGGATAAGCTCACACCCTAAATGTTTACATCTGTTGATAGTATGTTATGCCCTCATTTTATAGAGCTGGAAATGGTTTTACACGTTGTAACTTGATTGATGTTAAAAGACGCTTTAATTGGTCTAATTAATTATGTGGAATATAATCATGTAGCTTGCCCTGTGCCATAGATCCATTCAGTGTCAACATTTGCTGAATGGTGAAATGAGTACCTCCTACGAGAAACTCAGAGCACATACTATTGAGTATGCTAGGACAACTTGATACCCTAATATCAAGCAATTGAGGGTGACTTTGGCCATGCGTGAGCCTCAGATCATGTCTCAAGATTTGTGATATAAGTGATATGTGACACAGGATTGGATGTGGGCCATACCCTAAAAGAGTGTGACTTCAGGTCGTAGCTCAGTGATATGTGACACAGGATTGGCTATGGGTCATACCCTAGAAGTGTGTGGTTGTGAGTCGTAGCTCAGTTTCACTAGCGTTGCGACCTGTACCAAACTGGGCTAGGCTTGCACAACTAGACTATATGTCATTGGAAGCAGTTGCCTCATGATGTCACTACAGATTCACTCGTACTGACCGAAGGGGTGAGGTCATGGATTCTGGCTCTTACATGGACCTTGTATGGAATCAATTTCACTTAGCAGTGGTCACTTGGATTTTGGTGGTATGACTCAAATCCTCATGGCATAATAAAATATGTAATCATCCGTGTAGTATACATGTATAGGATCAAATACAAGAACATTGGATGAGGTTATGCTTTGTTTTTATACTGCTTAGTTTGTAACAGTTATACATGTTCTTCGTATTCCTTTTCAAGCATAAAGATAATCTACTATGTAGGGTTGATGCCTAAACTGCTTAAACAAGTGATAGTTGCCCTATTTAAGAGAATTTTTTGAATCTACTCATCTTATAATAACATTCCTTTCTTCTTAGTTATCTGTGTTAATAATAGAGTTGACAGAGAGTCATATCTCTCGCTTGAACTTCTATCTCACCCCGTTGGTTAAATATCTTTTTGGTGGGCGTGCATGCCAAGCTAAAGATCATATAGCTAAGAACATAAAATGAAGAATAACTACACCTGGTGGATCATGGTATATGTCTAGTGTCTAGTAATGGATTCCTATGTGTCGTCCCTATACACTCAGGTCCTTGGGGGTATTCTCAATGTGTTTTGATGATATGACTTTCTAGCTTGTGTGTGTAAAGAGTGAGACCCGAAAGGGGATCCACTCAAATGATATAATACAAGAGCCATGTAATAATAAAGCAGCGGAAACAAAAGTAGTACAAAGTCACCTCATGATTCATTTATACAAAAGCTCATCACCATAAAAGGTGAATTTACAAAAACTTGAACTATCTACAAATAAGCCATGTAGCAGAGGGTAACCTAGCCATTCCAAGCTATCCTTAGGTATAATTTGTTGGTATGTATGTCTTGAGAGCCAATAATGGGATGATTAGTGGGATACATTAAGATTGATTTGATAAACATCAAATGCAAGCTTCCAATTCTTTCTGGTTCAGTCATATGAGATAGTGATAGAACAAATTGAATGTCTAGAGAATG
The DNA here is from genome assembly GCA_963693085.1 of Alisma plantago-aquatica. Classification (NCBI taxonomy): domain Eukaryota; kingdom Viridiplantae; phylum Streptophyta; class Magnoliopsida; order Alismatales; family Alismataceae; genus Alisma; species Alisma plantago-aquatica. Next base: position 1,226,131,859 of record OY856412.1, read on the forward strand.
ACAGTACTCAATGACGTATGCTTTCAAGTTAAGGACCTGAACGATGAGATCATACGGATGCTAAGAGTTTGTACATTCTTGTTATGTCCCTAGTCGGATGTCATTGTGGAAGGCAGATAGACAACAATGACACACAAGACTAGATTGTGGTGTTGGTTGATGACAGAATCTCATTAGTCATGATATAGATATATCAAACCAAACACATAGGTACTTGTTAGAGAACAAGTGTACCGGACAGACCCACCGTGAGTTTGACACATGGAACCATGACATGGTAGTCACAGTCAGTACTCACAGTGGTGGTGGTGAGTGTGATTCTTTGACCTGAAATCACTACACTCAACACATGTCGTTGGGCACACTTTGACATCATCAAACGTGGTCCTGAAACATGGATTGTTATAAAGGTGATGATTGGGTGGCTTTGACACATGGGGCTTTTGAGGGGTGAGTGATAGATATGGGATTTGTCCCTCCTAAGGGATTTTGATATCTAAGACCACTTAATGAGTAGGATTGAGATAGGCATGTGCACACATGTGTGAATCAGTATGTGATATTGATGTCATACATATCTCGTTCAATATACTCTGAGATCAAGAAAGTGAATGAACGTTGACAGGATGACTGTTCCATGCCTCGAGTTCATTCGGGATATCAGTGACAAAGGAATTATACATTCACTATAACACCATTCACGGATTGTAGGATTGAAAGTTGTTCTCCACCTTTCTATTTCACTTGGGTAGCACTGATGTGTGACTAGACACCGCTCTTTGCTTGTGAATTTATAAGTGTTATGGACTTTCACTGCCAATGTGAAAAGGACCTGCAGGATCACACACATACGATTTAATCTGGAAGAAGAGTTTTGTCCACAAATAATGTTTAGATTGATTACTAAAGGTGTTTAGTAGTTCAATTAAACACTCAATCAATTGATAGCTCAATATCATAATGTTCAAGGTGTTGGACACATTGATTGGAGTATCAGATTGATTGAAATCGCAATTGACTGATTCTGCATGATCTGCACTCCCAACTGATCGACTCATGTGATGAACCGATCGGCTGAGCTTGGTGAACCGGTCGGCTCAGGTAGTGAGTCGATCGGCTGATGGATAGGGTGAAACAATCGCTTCAAGTGTTGAAACGATCGTTCAACTGGTCCAACCAGGCAAGTTGGGAAAGTAGGATTGGTGAGAATTTTCCTTTCGTTTCACTTGCCCAATTTGATTGGAACAAGGATTGGTATTCGATACCAATTAGAAACAAAAGATGGAAAGTCAATCGGGAACTGATCAGGACCAAGAACCGACCAGTTCAGAAATGAACCGACCGGTTGAGGTGTCCCAACCGATCGGTTGAGGTGTCAACCGACTGGCTCAGGTCCCCAACCGACTGTTTCAGTTGTGAAACAATCGATTCAGGTTGCGAGTTGGTTGCTTTTGTGGAAAATCTCGAACCCTTCTACTCCTGCTTTTAGTCCCGCATTGCCCGGGATGGAGAACCCTGTCCCATGACCCTCCTATATATAGGGGTATTGGAGGCTTCTCAAAGTACAAATCAGTGCAACCAGTTGCTCTGCAAAGTTGTCGTTCTCTCTAGTTTTGGTAACCAAGAGAGTCCGAGCAAGTGCTACCCATAAAGGGAGGCGCAACAAGGGAAAGACAACTGCAGTTGCAACTGGAGGCAGGTGAGTGTGTTGGCGACTAGTAAGCTGACAGGAGGGTGCGACTCCTTCCTATTCCTTGTGGGACAAGGAGATTGGAGTTCCAGGTGGTCCGTGTGGACTACTTCAGAGGCGGGAGGTTTCTGCCGCTAGGAGGACAGACTTCAATCCCTTCAGTCCCGGTGCGACTAGGAGTTGCATAGACACCGTCCAAGACAGGAGGTGAAGACTGCGCAAGGCGCGAGGTATTGTCGCCAAGCAAGCCTCAGGACAAGGTATGATTCCACAATCATCCTTTCCTATTGTATAGACGTTGACGTGTTTCCTTGTTCCGGGTTTGGGGAGGAGAAATTTTTTTGTTTCCGCTACCTTCTCTGCCTCCCCTAAAACCCAACAGTGGTATCAGAGCCACGTCAACTGTTCTATATTTTAGGAATATCGATATGATCGATTTTGGTTTGTCGCCTTTATTTATTGTATACGATGCAAATAATATTGGCTTTATGCATGTCCAATCCTAAATCCACAAATCCCAATTACATATATGATATGTATTATTAATGCACTCGATACGCGTCGCCCTTAAATGAGTTTTGTGGTGGATGTATAGCGTGGTTATGGCCAATAAACCCTATCTGTGTATGGTTGTATGTGGTTGCTTGCATCTTGGTCTGCGCACTGATCTTCCTTCTCATATTCCTGATGTAACTCAAAATAATTCGAGATTTCTCTCCTACCTTTGCTCCCCTTGAATGTAACTCAAGGTTTCTCTTTTTACAATGTAAAATAGGATATATTTTATTTCCTGTTATGTCGAAGAATGGCGGACATCCAGACGACAGCTAAGACGATCGGTTGACATTCCAGACGATCGGTTCAAGGTGTGAACTGATCGGTTGATGACCGGTTTGAGGAGCGAGACGAGCGGGTGGCGGCCATGATGAGATGCATGACGACCAGGCGAACCGATCGGTTGGAGGAGCCAAATGATTGGCTGGTGGCACCCAGACGACCGGGCCAGAACGAGCAAGTCGTTCATGTGATGAGTTGATCTACTCGGAAGGCAAATCACAGAGTTCATCTTGTACAGGTTGCATGTGATGTAGACCTAGATGACCGTGATTCCTCTTGGCTCAAGGAATCACATTAGGATGGCCATAATCATTTCTTTTATCGTTTTGCATGTTTTCTGTGGGATATAGCATGTATATGATATGTACTATGTATTGTGGTGATTGGATATGTATATGTATATAAAAACCAAATCCCTCATTAAAAAATATTAAGTCTTATATGCCTTCCATTAGCGGCACACATGAAAAACTCGATCGACCAAGCGTAGGTTACACCAAAGCGTGGTGCGCCATCTATCTTGTGGAAGTGTGAAGGGTAGACATGTAGGTTCTGCTAAAGCAGGGTGCATGTTTACCATGTCGGCTTTTGGGTTAGACTTAACTGGTGATTCTTAGAGCGTCCAAGCCCAGAGGCAAGGAATGTTCATGGAAAGGTGTTGTGCATGTTCATTCATCAAGAGTTGCATATGATGCAATTGGCATGATGGCCTACCTAAATAGTCAAGATTGTGGGAGATCAGCCAAAGCTGACTCATGACTTGATGAAATATGGATCTTTCCCACTAGAAGGTTGTACGCTGCAATCTTCTGAATTGATGGTGAGGGCTATCAATTTGAAGTAAAATAGTGGGAGCGATAATTAATTAAAGGCCTAATTATATCGTCAAATTTTCAAATCAATCAAATGAGTCAAAAATGAGTTTTGGACTAAAATTGCATATTTTCCTTTTGTAGTACAAATGGAAACAAACAACAATAACTTTTCTTTTCGATCGGTCCTTGACAAGGACAAGCTAAATGGGACAAACTTCCACGACTGGTATCGGACATTGAGAATTGTTCTCACTCAAGAGTGAAAGCTCTATGTCCTGGATACTCCAATTCCATAGGAACCCGCTCCTAATGCACCAAAGGCAGAAAGGGATGCTTACAAGAAGCATTTTGATGATGCCATTGATGCAAAGTGCTTGATGTTATGTTCTATGAACCATGAGTTACATAGACAACATGAGAACATGGGTGTCATTGAGATGATTCAGCATCTCAGGAACATGTATGAAGATCAGGCACGGCAAGAGAGATACAATGTCTCTAGGGAACTGTTCAAGTGTGTCATGACAGAAGGAGATCCAGTTGGTCCTCACACACTCAAGATGATTGGGTATGTGGAGAACCTGCAGAGACTGGGATTTCCACTGAGCCAAGAGTTGGCTACTGACGTGATACTGCAATCGTTCCCAGAATCCTACAGTTAGTTTGTGATGAACTACAACATGAACAACTTTGATAGGCCACTGTCAGAGTTGTTGGGCATGTTGAGGACAGTCAAGATACAGATGAAGAAGGACAAGCCTAAGTCTGTGATGGTGATCACGGGCAAGAAAGGCAAGTCCAAGCACAAGGGCAAGGGCAAAGCTAAGAAAGGTTCTGATGCTAGCCAGGAGCCCAAGACGTCTTCATCTCTCAAGGACAAAGGAGGCGTGACCAAGAAAGGAAATTGCCACCATTTTCAAAAGCCAGGACATTAGAAAAGGAATTGTCCTCTCTATCTGGAAGAACAAAAGAAGAAGGAGGCGACTGATGTCTCTACTTAAAGGAGTCAAGAAAATAAACTTGTAACACTTTTGAGGTATATGATACCAAGATGTAAAGTGTAAAGCACTCATAATTGGGGCAAGTGTTGTCACCATAGATAGGAGTACTTTAGTTTATTTTCAGCCTAAAAGGCATGTAATACAGTTATGAACTGCTATTTCATATTTTCCAATAGATAGAAACACTTTATTTTTGCATATTGTATGACAATGATGGCAATCAATAAAGAGATGTTTCAATTTATAAAGATATGATCTTTGTGGAAATGCCTTATTTATCTTGTGGTATTTGATATGCATAATATAAAATGATACCTAAATGTTATAGATAACTCAAATTAGCATAAATCATGAGAAATTCATTTCTAGTTTCCATGTGATGGATAAATCTAGACTCTTTTGGTTAGAGAACCAGTAAGAGACATGAATATCTTGGACATGATTAATCAATCTTCACTAATGTAGTGGGAGAGTGATTATCCTATTAGGTATAATACATGTGATGTATTTACATACCTATTGGAACAAATGCTAATACTTCAAATGGTGTTTAGAGAAATACCAATATGAATATCTTGAAGTGTTCAAGATTATCATAGATGAAGTGGAAATTTGGTAAAGTGTTAATTCTTCATGAGATCAATGAATGAAATACTTGGAACAAATTTTTGAGATCCTTATAAGTGATTATGATAATGTATCATAGTGAACTCATGATTAAGGCATGGTGATGTCTAAATCAAGAAGGAATCATACTCTAAGGAGTTAGAGAATGATTATCAAATAACTAAATTCTTCTTAATAAAAGAATACCCCACACTAATAAAGGACATTGAGAATCACAAGGAGTTGTGAGTTCTTATATCCTTGACAGATACACCTCAATTATCTATGTGATAAGTTGTTCATGTGATGAGTCAACTATCTATATGAATATGAGGAACCAAATTTTGAGTTATGACCATTACATCCTAAATGACATCCATGTGAACCATAAGGTATGACCTTGATGGTAGCACCCATTGGAATAAAATCCATAAGTGCGAATAAGTCTTAAGTGTTAAGACACATGGATAAAATTTTGAGAAGGATGATGCTTTTTTATTGCAACTTAATGACTAAGACATTTGTCATATGGATACTAAAACATCATTCCTATGAGGAATAAAACAAGGATGTGTACGTGACACAACCTATAAGGTTTATGAATCCATTAATGCAAATGAAGTCTATAAGTTACAATGGACTAATCAATGTGATTGATTGAGTACAAGAAACTCAGAATTGGATCTTCACTTTGATGATATAGTCAAAGGGTTTGACTGATATGTCAAAGATAAAGAAGGGATCTGTGATTTAGTGGGAGCGTGTTCACATTCCACATGTTGATGTGAAATGGAAATGTTCTAGAATGGAAATCCAAAAGTGGAAATTATATTTAAGTAAGATAGATATGTTTCCTATGTGATAGGAATAGAGATCTATAGAGATAGTTCTCGAAAACCTCTTGACCTGGAAAAGAGAGAACATACATTGGCAATCTGTACTGAAGTGTTCAGTATGCACAAATTCAGTGGGAGAAAACTTGTCCATGATACATGGAGTTAGTATCCCCAGGCCAGGTGTCCAATTCTTATGAAGAATGGGAACACTAAGAATAGATATGGATCTATCATGTATGTAATCATCCCATTATCTTGCATGTATAGACATGGCAAGAACAAAATGCATTCATCATCTTGTATGTAGGACATGACAATATAAGCAGGAGCTGTACTTGACGATTTTTTTAGCTCACACGAGGAGGGTGAGATGAATAGACGACCTCCTGGCTTAATTAAAAAAAAAAGGACATGACAATATGATGTGCTCATCCTGATAACTCGTATGTAAGACATGACGAGTGAATGTCTGTCTACTTCCAGTAAGGGTTACTGGAATACCATGAGAACTTGATAAGTACTTGAGAAGTACCATTTCTATGGATATAAGGAAGAGTTCAATGTAAAGAGTTACATTGATGCGAACTTCTGAAAGGACAGAAAATTAATCGCAAAAACATATATATAGGATATATAAAAGTGAAAGTTTGTTGATGATTGGAAATGTTCCAATAAAACCATTTAAAAGGAAATGTCGAGTATCTATGCGTTAGAGAACAACATTAGATACTATATGGATCTGGAAGTTCATGAGATGAACTTATAGATATTCCACTCATTGATGACAAGTATGGAATCCTTGATCATGCAATGTGGCTAAAGGTTAGCAAAGGAATACTAGATCGCATATTACGGCAGCTCCATCTCATACGTGTAATGTACAACAAAGAGATGAGAGACATGCAATTTATACTGACTTTGTCAAGGTGTTGCCATTACTCACTATGTTGGCACTAGAGCACAGTAACATGTGGGACATGTTTGAAGATCACTATGAATATGATTCAAGGGTGATTGGCTCGCAGTGCAAGTGGGAGTCTGTTGGTATGTATGCCCTGAGAGCCAATCATGGGATGATTGGTGGGATACATTAAGATTGATTTGATAAATATCAAAGGCAAGCTTCCAATTCTTTTTGGTTCAGTCATATGAGATAGTGATAGAACAGATTGAATGTCTAGAGAATGACAGTACTCAATGATGTATGCTTTCAGGTTAAGGACCTAAACGATGAGATCATACAGATGCTAAGAGTTTGTACATTATTGTTATGTCCCTAGTCGGATGTCATTGGGGAAGGTAGATAGACAGCAATGACACACAAGACTAGATTGTGGTGTTGGTTGATGACATAATCTCATTAGTCATGATATAGAGATATCAAACCAAACACATAGGTACTTGTTAGAGAACAAGTGTACCGGACAGACCCACCGTGAGTTTGACACATAGAACCATGACATGGTAGTCACAATCAGTATTCACAGTGATGGTGGTGAGTGTGATTCTTTGACCTGAAATCACTACACTCAACACATGTCGTTGGGCACACTTTGGCATCATCAAACGCAGTCTAAAACATGGGTTGCTATAAAGGTGATGATTGGGTGGCTTTGACACATGGGGCTTTTGAGGGGTGAGTGATAGATATGGGATTTGTCCCTCCTAAGGGAGTTTGATATCCAAGGCCACTTGATGAGTAGGATTGAGATAGGTGTGCTCACGCATGTGTGAATCAGTATGTGATATTGATGTCATACATATCTCGTTCAATCTACTCTGAGATCAAGAAAGTGAATGAACATTGACAGGATGACTGTTCCATGCCTCGAGTTCATTCAGGATATCAGTGACAAAGGAATTATACATTCACTGTAACACCATTCACGGATTGTAGGATTGAAAGTTATTCTCCAACTTTCTATTTCACTTGGGTAGTACTTATGTGTGACTAGGCACCGCTCTTTGCTTGTGAAGTCATAAGTGTTATGGACTTTCACTGCCAACATGAAAAGGACCTGCAGGGTCACACACATATGATTTAATCTGGAAGAGGAGTTTTGTCCACAAATAATGTTTAGATTGATTACTAAAGGTGTTTAGTAGTTCAATTAAACACTCAATCAATTGATAGCTCAATATCATAATGTTCAAGGTGTTGGACACATTGATTGGAGTATCGAATTGATTGAAATCACAATTGACTGATTCTGCACGATCTGCACTCCCAACCGATCGTCTCATGTGATGAACCGGTCGGCTGAGCTTGGTGAACCGGTCGGCTCAGGTAGTGAGTCGATCGGCTGATGGACAGGGTGAAACAATCGCTTCAAGTGTTGTAACGATCGTTCAACTGGTCCAATCGGGCAAGTTGGAAAAGTAGGATTGGTGAGAATTTTCCTTTCATTTCACTTGCCCAATTTGATTGGAACAAGGATTGGTATTCGATACCAATTAGAAACAAAAGATGGAAAGTCAATCGGGAACTGATCAGGACCACGAACCGACCGGATCAGAAATGAACCGACCGGTTGAGGTGTCCCAACCGATCGGTTGAGGTGTCAACGGACCAGCTCAGGTCCCCAACCGACCATTTTAGTTGTGAAACGATCGGTTCAGGTTTTGAGTTGGTTGCTTTTGTGGAAAATCTCGAACCCTTCTACTCGTGCTTTTAGTCCCGCATTGCTCGGGATGGAGAACCCTGTCCCATGACCCTCCTATATATAGGGGTATTGGGGGCTTCTCAAAGTACAACTCAGTGCAACCAGTTGCTCTGCAAAGTTGTCATTCTCTTTGGTTTTGGTAACCGAGAGAGCCCGAGCAAGTGCTACCCGCAAAGGGAGGCGCAGTAAGGGAAAGAAAATTGCAGTTGCAACTGGAGGCAGGAGAGTGTGTTGGCGACTAGTACGCTGACAGGAGGGTGCGAGTCCTTCCAATTCCTTGTAGGACAAGGAGATTGGAGTTCCAGGTGGTCCGTGTAGACTACTTCAGAGGTGGGAGGTTTCTGCTGCTAGGAGGACAACCTTCAATCCCGTCAGTCCCGGTGCGACCATGAGCTGCACAGACACTGTCTAAGACAGGAGATGAAGACAGCACAAGGCGTGAGGTATTTTCGCCGAGCAAGCCTAGGGACAAGGTATGCTTCCACAATCATCCTTTCCTATTTTATAGACGTTGACGTGTTTCCTTGTTCCGGGTTTGGGGAGGAGAATTTTTTTTGTTTCTGCTTCCTTCTCTGCCTCCCCTAAAACCCAACATAATTCTCTTTATATGATCTTTGAGAAACCTTGATCTTTAATGTATCTAAACCTGGGTGGAAAGGAACATCACCCAGAACATAGGAAATAGCATAGAGGTCAGCGAAGGCTGAGTATGTACATATATAAAACATTCTGGGCATTATATAGGGTTAAAAGTACAAAAGAGATGTTCCCACAAGAAAAGGAGCTATTTGCAATTAGGTATGTTCAAGAGAAAAGTAACAAAAGAAATGAGGCATATTAAATTTCAGATCACAACATGATAATAAAAGAGTGTCTTGCCATAACAATCATCCACAGATTCACATTAAAAAAATAAATATTTGCATGCATAACAATGTAGACTAAATATACCTAAAATAGGGCCATAATACCATAGGATCATGGCCTAAAAACAAACAAGGGTGGAAACGCACACCCCGGGCAAAATACGCACGCCCTATATAAGTATGGTTGTACATAAGTACCACTATTCTAGATAATCTAGTCAAACACGCAGCATGCTATAATAGAGTGGAAAGACTATCATTTCAGTCAATATCAAACCAAAAAGGCAACAAGGCAGGAAGGGCCTGAAGACCCATAATCATGTCAAGTAATAATCACAGCAGTAAAAGAGATTCATACCATGAATTATAAATGTCCAAGAATAAAAGATTTCCAAGAGAAATAATAGTTTAAGAGATGCCTCATTAAAATGTATATGGATTTAGTCAAATAATGCCCAAAATAAAATAGAGGATATACATACCTGATCTTTCACCACTAAGGCTTTATTCAATCTATATACTTGGTTTGTGAGGTCGAGTTTTCATCCTAGAAATATATTATGTATGTTAGTCAAACAAAAACTAACATGTGTATACATTCTCATTATAGATTTTCATATCGTTCTTACCCTAGGCCGAATCACCCAATGGTCTATTAGGGTTTTCAACCTATAAAATTGAACATATGATTCATAGATATCTATTTTAGTTCTAATATCCATATTTGGCCACCTAAGTCTAATTAGGGTTAAGTTACATATATTTATGGGTAACAATATGCATTATTCCAATTCAAGTTTGGTAACATCATTCTTGCTCTATATAATGTGAATCCATATTATCCTAGCATCATACTTAGCATGTATATGTACATACACATTTTATATCAGTTTCTTAATACCAGTATGTACTGTCTAGATAATTTAAGTATACTTTGATATTACTACTAACCATGATTTCATTCATGCTCGTGTTTACATGGAAATCTTCTCTAGTAATATTCCCTATCTCATACTATCCCATCTCATTCAAAGTAGGTAAACCTCGACATATGTATTTCTAATCTCCATATTCATTACTAATAATCATTGAATCTATATGCACATATATAGGAATCTAGGATTTGTATAGCACACGGGAAGAATGATATAAGTTCGCTAAATTTTCTTATTAACAAGGATAAAGTTTGTAAATAATTTCCTAACAACTTATCTAACCAATCTGATTCGTTAGCATAACCAAGTTTCTCAATATAAAGTCATCTAGAAACCATCTTAATGAATCATAAATTGGTTCATTGAATACATTACTTAATATAGGTGTAGAATGCTTAATATAGATACTTATCTATTTGGATGTTAATATACTTATGTATATGTTTTGAGGGTGCAAGATCGAATGAACTGATCAATGCCATTAGTCTAACAGTTTCATTCATCATCTAATCGATTTTCTGAAATAGAATTGTAGAGAGAAATACTGACCTTCGGTTGACTGATCCTCAATGGAACCATAGATAGATTGGTTCCTCCCATCAAATGATGCTAGTAGAAGCAAGAATTAACTGAGTAAAAAGTTATGTAGATCGATTCTGGACATGTTGTACAGTGACGAGGCAGATTAGGAGTTTTCCAGAACTTTACATGTTCTTCAAATAGGTCACCACTATCCTAGAGTGGCAGCTCTCGTGGTAGATGATGGGAAGAAGGAAATCTTGTGCTCGGTCCTTCAACCTCCTAGAACCTTGGCGAAGGAGATGTGAGTCACCCTTGGATTGGTCTGGCAGACTCCTGTGAACTCGAGCATCTATAGGCTTGGATGTAGTTTGCAGTGTTCTAGACGGGGTCTCACTTGACGAGGAAGGAACTGTGACGAGGACATGGGAGTCTGAGTGAAGTGATGGTTTCAGAAACGAGTGTAGGTCAGGTTGTAGGTGAGGTCTTAGGGGCAGTGGCAATGAAGAAAGGCAAGGCATGAAGGATGTTGTTGTTGGGTGTCTACCATGGCCGAGGCTATCAAGGTTTTTGGTGGCAGTGACTTCCTGTTGACTTGGCGCATGACAGGGTGTGAGGGAGGAGGCGGAGAGGTTTGGGAAGGAAGAGGAGGTGATGGATGAGGGTGAAGAAGTTGCTAGCAATCCCTATGGTTACAGGGGGGTGGTGATCGTGACGTTCCAGGTGATGGAGGTTGTAGGCTGTTGTGGATGCAGGTGTGAGGTGGTCTGCAGGTTGTGCTGGTTTCAGATAATGACAGAGGAGGAAGATAGGCAGAGGAGGAGTTCAGTGGTGATGGAAGCCCTATAGGCGTGGTGGTTGATGGAGAGCCATTGTTTGTTGCGGCTAGGATCTGTTGGCGTGATCACGATGGGGAGGTAGGAGGAAGATGAAGAAGATGAAGAGGAGGAGGCAGCGGCATTGCAAATCGATGAGGGTCGAGGGTCACAACCTCCGTACGTTGCAGGTAGCATCTACAATTGCAGGTGGCGTCGTCCTATATGGTTGCAGGTTCTGAGATGGAAGAAGCAGAGGATTCAGTGATTAGGACCTGCCGAATGATGGTGGCGACCCAAAGTTGAAGACGGCGAGGCATGCGTCATCACACTTGGTCGACCAGCAGCCTCCGTCGCTCATTGTCAAGTCGGCTGGCGATGATTTATGGTGTTGAGCCTCTTGCATCTGTAGATCCGCGGTGGGGAAGAAGCACTGCCTCTGTTGGGGTATCAGGCCGGGGGAGAATGAAGATGGGAACTAGTATTTGTCATATGTGCTACCTGGAGTTGCCTCCACTGGCTGGCGACACTCAAGGTTTCTCGGCATCACTTGGTGCTACTGGGCACAGGTGGAGGAAGAGAAAACGGAGGAAGGGCGGGGGAGAAATAGAAGGAGAGGAAAGCAAAGAAAAGGAGGAATAGGAGTCGCGGGTTGAGGAAGAGAAGAGGGAATACAGATCCGCTGTCTGTGGCGTCTGTTGTGAAGAGGAAGGAGTCACGAAGGACTAAGCCGCATGACTGGGTTTTGGGGGAGAAGTAACGGATGGCAATAAATGTAACAATTGACTTGGCAATCAAACTTAGGGTATGTAGAATATGTCTCTTTCAAATTGTATTGGAGGAGTAAATAAAGTTTGATTGGCATGAAATTTTGTAGGTAGATTAAATAAGACACGAGGAATCCCATTTTAGAGTCAGATTCTCCTTTTAAAAATGTTTAGTATTTTATCTCTTCCTTGTGTGTTAATTAATCAATTATGCATTTATTGTCTTTCTTAATTTATTTATACATAATTTTATATTTTGTTTTCATCAACTACACTTAGTAAGGTTTTATAGTGTCAAAGTAATTTCAAGACTCATAAATTGGTCAATTTTCACCTCAAACCCTAGTAGTGAATTTATTTAAGTATTTCATCTTAATACATTTAAATTTTTGGGGGAAAACTACTAGATAATAACACATTAGAAAATAGCCTAGAAAAGAAGTGGGTCTAGGTTATGAGAATAGGTTTGAGTATGTTACAACACTCCACCCCTTAAAGAGGATTTTGTCCCCAAAATCCATCCACCGCTAGACCTGAGTGCTAGTTTGTTCTACAGATCCTCATCTTCCATCACTTAAGCATGAATAACCAATCTTCATTTACAAATTTCCCAATAGAACCATTCAGATTGTGACTGCTAAATTGGTGAACTACTTTTGCGTATAAGCATCAATCTCAAGAACAATGATTCCTATCATTATGACTACTAAGGAGAATTTCCTTCTCAACATTATCATCATCATCATCATCAGTGTCATCGTCCTCATCATCCACATCATCATGGTCACCATCTTCTCATCTACTCATTATCATCATCATCATCTTCATCATCATCATCATCATCATCATCATCATCATTAACAACAACATTATCACCATTAATATCATCGATATCATCACCTACTCCTCGTCATCATCATAAACATCATCAACATCTTATTATCTAAAAGGGTCACATGGGAAAAGCTCAGAAATTACACCATACTGAGTATGTTCACCCTAGCCTATACTATATAGTCATCCTTACCATTTAATTATTAGTGGTTTGGGGTATAGAATATTAATTTGAGCTTTGAAGTGAAGTTTTACTTTTACCTACATCTGTTAAGGATAACTCAAGATAAAATCTTAAAATCTATATTAATTGTTGAGGTAATTTTTATGATGGTATGATTAGCAAGGCTTGTCTGGAATTCTCAATTTGGTAGCCTCTACATATGTTTGACATTAATACTAGGAGTTGTCCAGGTTTTACTTGTTGTAACCATTATTAATCATGGTTCTATCTTAAGTTAGTTTGATTCCTAATGAATAAACTGTATGAAACTCTGCCCCTTAAAAGGTTTAAGCTATATCTTAGTGCATAACCTAGAGGGGGAAAAGGGTGGATTCACTAGGTCTGATATATATATTTGAAACTAACTATGTCGGTCTTAGGACTAGGGTATTAGGGTTGAACATGCCAAACAAGGTACTTCACTAAAGAGATTCTCTGCTACTCAACTTTCTTGTGGTGGCGACTTGGTTCCAAAAACCATCGATAAAATCTGAAAACTTTTCTTTTGTACATATAGATTAATAATGAAAATAAATTTGACGATGCAAAACTTGCGGTGAAAAATCCAAAATTGGTGCCAAAATCAACCAGAGAACCAATTCAACCACCACACACTATTATTTATTATCACATCCTTTTGCTTAAAGGGTCTAATCCTTTAGATACCACATAGGACATTTGACTACACCTCAACTATGTTTTTACATGGAAGGGAGAAGGGTTTCCTATTACGTGTGGTCAAATTCATCAAACCTGAATGAGGTAATACATCCGCCATTCCCCATGTCACTCTTAATCATAATTGACATAGCCTCATCACAAGGCCTAAGGGAGTCATAAGATCATCTAACCATTATAGTAAGATATATGTGTTCCTTCTACACTTGACGATTTATTACCATAGTCCCATCACAAGACAAGATGAACTATATAGTAAATTTACCAATAACATCATCCATTGGGTAATCTAATTTCACCAAGGAAGCAAGAGAGGCAAACTCCTAAGAATATTATACAAAACTTAATAGCTTCCACTCACTAAACCTCATGTATGAGGCATAAAAGCTAATCAAACATGGTATCCAAACCTTAGATGATTGGTCTTGGGACATACCTATGTTGGGATTCTTCACATTGAAGTCAAGGTATGCCTAATAATAACTAAGCTCGTTCATAACATCACTTAGTAACAAGGGAAACATATAAATTCCTAAGATTTACATCGGAAATTTTATATTTATAGTTCATGCGTTCTCAGCACCCCCATAGTAGGTGTATGCAAGGCGTGCTAGAGAATAACAAAGGTAAAGGGATTTAAGGTGAGAACTAGAATATGCCTATGTATGACTATTTAAGTCAATCTGCACTTCATAGCTCTTAGACTAATATCCTAGAAAATTATGAGATGTAAACCAAACACTATAAGAGTCAGTTCGATGTGACTTCATCCCACCTCCATAAAGAGGGTGTGGTGTTAAAGATTACTAACGACTAACTCGCGTTCACATAGGTGGGTCGAGTAGTGCAAGTGACCAAATTAGTCAGGGTTTGTAAACCCAAATTGGTATTGACTACTAGGAAATAGGTCTATCAATAACCTCCAAGGGTCACCTATCTAATTAAGGGTCAACCAAGGATAACTTAAAATAGTCAAGTTACCGACTGCTTAGGCTCTGATACCATTTTGTAAAGAGTGAGACCCGAAAGGGGATCCACTCAAATGATATAATACAAGAGTCATGTAATAATAAAGCAGCGGAAACAAAACTATTACAAAGTCACCTCATGATTCATTTATACAAAAGCTCATCACCATAAAAGGTGAATTTACAAAAACTTGAACTATCTACAAATAAGCCCAGTAGCAGAGGGTAACCTAGCCATTCCAATCTATCCTTAGGTATAATTCTCTTTATATGATCTTCGAGCAACCTTGATCTTTAATGTACCTAAACCTGGGTGGAAAGGAACATCACCCAGAACATAAGAAACAACATAGAGGCCAGTGAAGGCTGAGTATGTACATATATAAAACATTCTAGGCATTATATAGGGTTAAAAGTACAAAAGAGATGTTCCCACAAGAAAAGGGGCTATTTGCAATTAGGTATGTTCAAGAGAAAAGTAACAAAAGAAATGAGGCATATTAAATTTCAGATCACAACATGATAATAAAAGAGTGTCTTGCCATAACAATCATCCACAGATTCACATTAAAACAATAAATATTTGCATGCATAACAATGTAGACTAAATATACCTAAAACAGGGCCATAACACCATAGGATTATGGCCTAAAAACAAACAAGGGTGGAAACGCACACCCCAGGCGGAATACGCACGCCCTATATAAGTATGGTTGTACATAAGTACCACTATTCTAGATAATCTAGTCAAACACGCAGCATGTTATAATAGAGTGGCAAGACTATCATTTTAGTCAATATCAAACCAAAAAGGCAACAAGGCAGGAGGGGCCTAAAGACCCATAATCATGTCAAGTAATAATCACAACAGTAAAAGAGATTCATATCAGGAATTATAAATGTCCAAGAATAATAGATTTCCAAGAGAAATAACAGTTCAAGAGATGCCCCATTAAAATGTATATGGATTTAGTCAAATAATGCCCAAAATAAAATAGAGGATGTACATACCTGATCTTTCACCACTAAGCCTTTATTCGATCTATATACTTGGTCTATGAGGTCGAGTTTTCATCCTAGAAATATATTATGTATGTTAGTCAAACAAAAACTAACATGTGTATACATTCTCATTATAGATTTTCATATCGTTCTTACCCTAGGCCGAATCACCCAATGGTCTATTAGGGTTTTCAACCTATAAAATTGAACATATGATTCATAGATATCTATTTTAGTTCTAATATCCATATTTGGCCACCTAAGTCTAATTAGGGTTAAGTTACATATATTTATGGGTAACAATATGCATTATTCTAATTAAAGTTTGGTAACATCATTCTTGCTCTATATAATGTGAATCCATATTATCCTAGCATCATGCTTAGCATGTATATGTACATACACATTTTATATCAGTTTCTTAATACCAGTATGTATTGTCTAGATAATTTAAGTATACTTTGATATTACTACTAACCATGATTTCATTCATGCTCGTGTTTACATGGAAATATTCTCTAGTAATATTCCCTATCTCATACTATCCCATCTCATTCAAAGTAGGTAAACCTTGACATATGTATTTCTAATCTCCATATGCATTACTAATAATCATTGAATCTATATGCACATATATGGGAATCTAGGATTTGTATGGCACACGGGAAGAATGATATAAGTTTGCTAAATTTTCTTATTAACAAGGATAAAGTTTGTAAATAATTTCCTAACAACTTATCTAACCAATCTGATTCGTTAGCATAACCAAGTTTCTCAATATAAAGTCATCTAGAAACCATCTTAATGAATCATAAATTGGTTCATTGAATACATTACTTAATATAGGTGTAGAATGCTTAATATAGATACTTATCTATGTGGATGTTAATATACTTATGTATATGTTTTGAGGGTGCAAGATCGAATGAACTGACCAATGTCATTAGTCTAATAGTTTCATTCATCATCTAATCGATTTTCTAAATTAGAATTGTAGAGAGAAATACTGACCTTCGGTTGACTGATCCTCAATGGAACCATAGATAGATTGGTTCCTCCCATCAAATGATGCTAGTAGAAGCAAGAATTAACTGAGTAAAAAGTTATGTAGATCGATTCTGGACATGTTGTACAGTGACGAGGCAGATTAGGAGTTTTCCAGAACTTTACATGTTCTTCAAATAGGTCACCACTATCCTGGAGTGGCAGCTCCCGTGGTAGATGATGGGAAGAAGGAAATCTTGTGCTCGGTCCTTCAACCTTCTGGAACCTTGACGAAGGAGATGTGAGTCACCCTTGGATTGGTCTGGCATACTCCTGTGAACTCGAGCATCTATATGCTTGGATGTAGTTTGTAGTGTTCTAGACGGGGTCTCACTTGACGAGGAAGGAATTGTGACGAGGCCATGGAGTCTGAGTGAAGTGATGGTTTCAGAAATGAGTGTAGGTCAGGTTGTAGGTGAGGTCTAAGGGGTAGTGGCAATGAAGAAATGCAAGGCATGAAGGATGTTGCTGCTGGGTGTCTACCATGGTCGAGGCTGTCAAGGTTTTCGGTGGCAGTGACTTCCTTTTGACTTGGCGCACGACAGGGTGTGAGGGAGGAGGCGGAGAGGGTTGGGAAGGAAGAGGAGGTGATGGATGAGGGAGAAGAAGTTGTTGGCAATCCCTATGGTGGTAGGGGGGTGGTGATGGTGATGTTCCAGGTGATGGAGGCTGCAGGCTGCTGTGGATGCGGGTGTGAGGTGGTCTACAGGTTGTGCTGGTTTCAGATGGTGACAGAGGAGGAAGATAGGCGGAGGAGGAGTTCAGTGGTGATGGAAGCCCTGTAGGCGTGGTGGTTGATGGTGAGCCATTGTTTGTTGCGGCTAGGATCTGTTGGCGTGATCACGATGGGGAGGTATGAGGAAGATGAAGAAGATGAAGAGGAGGAGGCGGCGGAATTGCAAATCGATGAGGGTCGAGGGTCGCAACCTCTGTACATTGCAGGTAGCATCTAAGATTGCAGGTGGCGTCGTCCTCTATGGTTGTAGGTTCTGAGATGGAAGAAGCAGAGGATTCAGTGATTAGGACCTGCCGAGTGATGGTGGCGACCCAAAGTTGAAGACGACGGGGCATGTGTCATCACACTTGGTCGAACAGCAGCCCCCATCGCTCATTGTCAAGTCGGCTGGCGACAATTTATGGTGTTGAGCCTCTTGCATATGTAGATCTGCGGTGGGGAAGAAGCACTGCCTCCGTTGGGGTATCAAGTCGGGGGAAAACAAAGATGGGAACTAGTATGTGTCATCTGTGCTGCCTAGAGTTGCCCCCACTGGCTGGCGACGCTCAGGGCTTCTCAGCATCACTTGGTGCTGCTGGGCACAGGTGGAGGAAGAGCAAACGAAGGAAGGGTGGGGGAGAAATAGAAGAAGAGAAAAGCAAAGAAAAGGAGGAAGAGGAGTCACAGGTTGAGGAAGAGAAGAGGGAATACAAATCCGCTGTCTGCGGCGTCTGTTGTGAAGAGGAAGGAGTCGTGAAGGACTAAGCCGTGTGACCGGGTTTTGGGGGAGAAGTAACGGATGGCAATAAATGTAATAATTGACTTGGAAATCAAACTTAGGGTATGTAGAATATGTCTCTTTCAAATTGTATTGGAGGAGTAAATAAAGTTTGATTGGCATGAAATTTTGTAGGTAGATTAAATAAGACACGAGGAATCCCATTTTAGAGTCAGATTCTCCTTTTAAAAATGTTTAGTATTTTTTTCTCTTCCTTGTGTGTTAATTAATCAATTATGCATTTATTGTCTTTCTTAATTTATTTATACATCATTTTATATTTTGTTTTCATCAACTACACTTAGTAAGGTTTTATAGTGTCAAAGTAATTTCAAGACTCATAAATTGGTAAATTTTCACCTCAAACCCTAGTAGTGAATTTATTTAAGTATTTCATCTTAATACATTTAAATTTTTGGGGGAAAACTACTAGATAATAACACATTAGAAAATAGCCTAGAAAATAAGTGGGTCTAGGTTATGAGACTAGGTTCAAGTATGTTACAGTGTGCCTCTGGTGGTATGTATATGCATGTGGAATTTCTATCTCATGTAATCAAGTTGATGGTGAATAATGATGTAGCATCTTGAATATATGTTATGAAATACAAGTATTGACTCTTGTGTAATTTAAAAAAAAATCCACTCATGGTTCTTGCTGCAAATCGGTATTAATTTCTTGTGATTTTTGGGAATTCGTCGTTAATGGTTAATCATGGTTTATGTTTTAAGTAATCTTGCTTTGTGTGGTAAAGGGTGTCACATTTTTGTGGTATCAGAGTTATAGGTTTGTTGAGTCTACAGAGATACCGGGACTAGGATTAGGATGGTGTCTAAGATAAGAACATGGTATAAAATATGGTGCATACTGCCTAATCTCAGTATTGAGTGTCGTGGCCAGGTATTCAAATGTTGAAAAAAAGGTAAGTATGGAACTCTTATATTGATTTCTCTTTGATTACTATGATCAAGTAGTCATTTTGGAACAATCTAAAGAGCATAAAAAATTACGAATCATGATGCTAATACCTCCATCATACTATAAAAAGAGATAAGAACTGCACCATAATTCACTAAAACTTGAATGTTTGGTGATTAAAAGAGAAAGATACATCTCCATGAAACCTAAATCTAAGTATGAATATGATAAGAAAAGTTATTGAAGTTGTCATTCGAAGAAATGCATGAAGGAAAAGACAGATGAAGTTGTGCTAATAAAGTAAGTCAAGGTGTAAAATTCACATAAGATGGAGAGAATTCCTGAAACAAGGATGAGGTGAGAAGACAAATAAGAATGAATGATAAATAAAGAAGACGGAACATGAGTTAATCTTAGACCAACCTGTGAATATGAAAAGATGTAAAGTGCAATCCTCATGATATGTGAAAGGGAACAAGGGAGATTATCTTTATTCAATAAAGAATAGGTAAAAAGTAATGATTTTTTTCATGATGTAAATATGAAAAATGTGGTAAAACAAGGAAATGTTCATGAACATGATAGATAGTAACAAAGAAGGGAGTAATGACATGTAATCATCTTTATAATTCCTGTGATGAGGATAAGGAAACCAAGACAAGACAAGTTAAAATGACACATGAACAGTTGAAAACTCGTGGAATAATCAAAGAAAGTGATAATCCCTTCACCTTCATAAGAAAACCATGGGTAATGATGTAGTGATAAGAGGAATATGTTCCCTTGTGATCTTCCCTTTCAAGGATGTGGCAGTCAAGTGGGTCCTATGTCACTTGATGTGCATGGGTTAGAAGTAATCCTTAGATGGATACTTTGAAAAGTATTAGTTGGTCTCAGATTTTTGTTCCAAGATAGGGATATCTATGATAGGTGATGTATCGAGATGAAAGAAAGGTCCTTTTGACATGTTTGGTATTGGTAAAAACAAAAGAAGATGGATGTGATAGGGATGTGATGTGTTTCAGACACATGTGATGGATACCAAGGTAAGGAATCCTAGTATCCAAGTAGTGTCAGTTGTATGGGAGAGTGAGGACATGTCTTTTGATAGGATATTTAGGTGTGTGGTTACCTAAAAAGGTTGACTTTGGATCAATCTGTTTACAAGTACCCAACCTATAGTATGGATATCACATGTTAGGGTTTTATGCTCTGCATAAATGTAAAATTGACAAGGATGCATAAGTTGAAGAGACAGGTGTAAGATCATCTTGGGAAAGTTCATCTAGCTGAGTATAATCCCTTGAAGTGCTCCTATCAGGCTTACAAGTAAGAAAGGTTCCAAGAAGATTGTGCATTGGCTATAGATGGATAAGCAGGGTTTTCAATCCCTATCTAGGTCAGTTAAGGTGACATATAACATTTTGAGTTACCTATAAGATAGTTTTCCTTAGATAAAGTGGCTTCTTCTTATGAAAGGAGAACGTACAATTGAGAGTGAGTATGTTAGAAGGATAGTTGGTAAAAGTAAGACTAGTGTTGAGTCAGCAGATCAGAGTAGCGTAGCGGAAGCATGATAAGTTTTGAAGTTCCAAGTGGATGACAAAACATATCTCTAATCTTTCTTTGGAAAATACATGTTGAGGTTGAGGAGGGTATGTAAACTCCCAGAATCAAGAATCTTAACATGTAATGTTATAAGTCGAGATAGTGACACGTCTGTGGGGGTTGACACCTGAGTTATACAAAGTATGTATAATGCTTCTCTAACTAAGAAAGTGTTACCTAACACAGAGTTGACTCTACAACCAATAGTTGAAAGAATAGTTGAGTTTGTGTCTTGTGTGAAAGATCATGTGTTGACCTTGGATGGAAGAATAATATGTTGGTCAACTCTTATGACATCACCTTGACATCAAGTGGCTATGTGGAAGTTTGAAGGTGTAATGCATGAGTAACATCCATCTCCCTCTTCCTGTGATTTTGGGGAAGAAATCCTTGTTAGGGGTTTATGACTTGTAAGGACCCTGACCTGGGTTTTGGACTAACACTTTTTGTTTTGCTTAATTAAATTGCTTAGAACTTTAATCTAATCCTTTGAGGTGTTTTGCTATCATGTGACACACTTACGTTTCAAGTTTGGTCCTTTTTTAACATTATTTGAGCAATGATTGCTTGTTTTGGACCAAAGTGAAATTTACCCAAGATGATGGGTTATCTTGCAATATGTCATGTGCTGAGTGTGCCCTTAGTGATTTATCATCATAAGAGAGAGAGAGAGAGAGTGTGTGATTCTAAGGGGCACCTTGTGGAAAGCCTAAGTTCCAAGTTGAGCTTGTATGGTTGATGCTTGTGCTTTATGTGCTAGTTTTGGTGCAAATTACAAATTACCCATAGTTGGGGGTTAACATGCAATTTACCATCTATAGAGTGTTCCTTTTCTTGTTTATATATTGGGGAAGGAGTGGCATCCTCATAATGATAAAATTCTATGCATTATGTGTGTTTTGACCTTGGAATATAGTGTATCGATTTAGGGTAGTGTGGTGCATCAGTTTGGGAGATGTGATGCCCTTAGTAGTAGGCCAAGAGGCCGAGACTCTACCTAGAGTATATCACCATGGCGTGCATGTTGATCTAGAAAGGTTGCATGTGACCTTTGCATGTGGACAAGTGTCTCCTAGACTCTTAAGGTGATGACACCTTTCTTTTGATCTTTCTCTCTTCCTTCAAGTATATAACCCCTCCCTCTTCACACAAGTAAACCCTTTCATCCATTCTTGTTCGTCTCTTCTTAGTGGACGATCTTGGAAGCTTAAGGATCTAGAGGAAGTCTCCATGGAGCTTGGGAGGTCGAGTTCCTTGATCATGATGATTCTTGGTTTAACTTCCATCTCAGTGAGTTATGTTTCTTTGATGGCCATGTCTTTGAGCTCTCTTCTTCATCTTCTTCTTCCTCTCTCAGCCATGGATCATACCTTGGATGAAGGTTGATTAGGACGTGGTTCTATCTCTTTCCTTTATTCTTGAGTTATCATAACCTTGGCACCTTCTTCTTTCTTGAGGTGATGTTGAGGTCGAGTTGGGACTCTTGATGGACTATCTTCCACCTTGACAACATGTGCTTTAGAGATTTGATCATGGAGCTTGAATCCTTGATGGAGACCTTCTTGAGGCGGTAAACTAGGGTTCACCTGAATGATTACATGCTTGATTAGATTGAACATCATTTAGACTTGATTAATGATAGTAGATCAATTGTGATGTTTAAAACCTAAAAAGAAACTCTAACTATGATTTTAGTTTGAAGAATTAGGGTTTGAGAAATGTAAACCCTAATCGACAAAAATTAGGGTTTTGATAGTACATGAATATGGAATTTGATCAGGATAACAGTGTGGTAAATGATTTTTCATATTTTCTACAAATTTTTATTTAATTGAATTTTGGATATGATATGTATAACTCAATCATGCATATTGGAGAAAAATTTTAGAATATTTGAGTGTTCATTGAATGTGGTTCTCGGTTGAACTATACTTCGACCAAAATGCTGACAGAGTGCTTTTTAGCAGTGTAGTGTTTTATTTTTAATTATTTATTGGTAACTCCAAATGAACTGAAATTTTAACTGGAGATCTGAAACTCAATTATAAACAATATGCAAAATTTTCATAATTTTGGATGCGTTTAGACCTTATCAATAAATGAATTACAGTAATATTTTTATGATAAAAAATTTAGCTGAAATAAGAGAAAGTATAGTGAGGGGTCAATGTGCAATTGACCCAAGCAGCTCAATTGCTCAATATGGTCAACCTAACACACAAGGAGCTCTCATAATTCATGATTTAGTCTAGAGAAATGAAATCTTAGAGAGAGAGGGAGAGTTAGGGTTTGAGAGGAGAAAGTGATGGAGATGCTGACCTTGGGTTTTGCGGTCTGAGGAATGATGAAATCATGTAAGTTTAGCTTCTTTGGATATAGTTTCATGATGAATCTTCTCTCATATATCAAAATTCCGTCCCTCCCCTAATTGGATTTGAAATCATATCAAATCAAGTCCTTTTCTCACTCTTTCTCTCCTAATCTTCAATTCTAGGGTTTCTGAGTTGAAAGGAAGAAGAAAGTGGCGATTGCTAGGGTTTTAATATGGATTCGAGATTTTCAGATATGGAATATGTTTTAAAGCTATTTTACAGCTTAGGGTGAGTGGGTAAAAGAATATTTCAGTCAATTGTACTCGATTAGATGGTTTTAATTTATATTCTCGATTTCTCCCCAGATGACAATAAATGAAAAGAACTGTTCTTGAATTCAGTTTATAGAATACTTCAATTCATGTTCCAACTATGATCTGAAAACATTTATATGATGACATGGATATAGATATCCATGTATCTTGAATACTATAGAATCAAGAAGTTTATTGAGAATCTTCTGAAGAACTGAATTTTCAAGTTATTCGGGTGCTTCAACAACATTATAGCCGAAATTCGGATTTATGCTTATGTGATCATACTTATGTTCCTAGTGCATATAATTCTACATGTTTGATCTCTTTGATTTGATATATGGACAAATAGAGTTTCTGATTTTCACAATACATAACCTGTGAATATCAAGTAATCAAGGATGGAAACCCAATCTAGTATGCTTTTACAAGTATACATATCTAATTTAGTAGTAAATGGTCGATTGATATGATTCATGTGATATTGTGGGATTTTATCTGAATATTGTCTTATATGCATATATGCATTGTTTATGAGATTCAAAATTTCTAACTCAAATACTTGTCATAAAATGTATAAGTTGTTAAGCTATTGCAAGTGGAGATATGCCATGCCCTAGATAGGTATGTTATTGATGCCATGCATAAATGTGAGAAATGTTGAATGAGAATACTTAAATTAGTAAACATGATATATGTTTGAATACATGTGAAGTGTTATAAGTGCATGAGTAAGGAGAAACCCTAAGAAAGGGGTAACCAATATGTTAAGCATTCAATTTAGTATCATCAGTGATTTCAATTCAATAGTCTGAGTAGTCATTAATATACAGAGTTAAAAGAGACCAGTCTAAGACAAAGATATAATCAAAGTTGCAATAATAATAGACTTAGGGGCCCTGAACACCGTAGATTCCCTATGAGAGGTCTGCGTCGTAGTGATGAAATGACCTAACCCTGGCAGTATTCAGTATATGGGGGTCGGAACGTACTAACAGGTGGTACGGGGGACGAAGCCCTAGTGGAAGTCTCCTTAAAAATATTGTATGTAGTGTCCAACATCAACCAGAGATCCTGGTGGCACTAGAGTACATAAAAGCCAATAGGTGGCTTGACTCTCCGCCTATGTGCTCATGTTAGAGGAGTCTAGTTTTATGGCCATAGGTGTGTCGAGGCCAGAGAGCCATTTTCCTATTGCAGACCAGTGATGTAGCCAGGCTTAGCATTCCCATGTGTGTCAGCTAAGTCTTGTATGGTGAGATCATATTTCGTTACGATTCTTCATATGTAGAGTACACTGCATATGATCAGGGCATAAGATAAAATATGATAATATAAGTTTTAAAGAGTTTCTTATAAGTAAGAAAGGCTAAGAAAGATTTGAGTACAGTTTCACAGCAATTGTTCTTTAAGAGTAATATTGAATATAGTGAGGATTATATTTCCATACTTGTTTATTTCTAATGATGTAGGCTTCAATGTTATTAGTAAGTTTTTGAATATCTAGTCTTTTAATTTGAAATTATTATCTTGTTTTATTTCAATTATCCAAGAATGATAAATGTCTAATTCAGTACTTTAGACTGCATTATTATTTTACTCATTCACTGAGCAAATAGGCTCACCCCTCTACTCAAATTTTTTAGGGAAACTGTGGGAATTGAAGATATCATTGCATCAGAGTAGATCTACCACAAGAGTTAAGTCTGAGTATAGTTAAGTTCAATCGGTCCTTGTCACTCTAGGTCCTTGTAAAGAAATAAGTGAGAATAGTAAATGATGATGTATAACATTGTTCCTCTTTTAGCAATATATGCAAATCAGCAAGTCTTATGTGCTTAAAAGTATGAGAAACATAATGAATGTTCATGCATGCATTTTTACTGTTGAAATCAGATTTGAGAAATCAATGTTTAGATTCCCTTGTAAAGTTAGTTTATGTGGTTCAATGCGAGAAAAAAAAGTTTGAAAAAGAAGAAAAAGTTAAGGGTGATCTTTGTATTACGTTAAATCCTCAATTTATGCCCTAAACTCATGATTAATGGTAATTGTGAGATCGGGGTATAATAACTTGGTATCAGAGCTTAGGCTGAATTGTCAGGGACCATTAAGTTAGTAAGTTAGAGTCATAAGTGTGACAGATAGGAGATGTTATGATGTTAACTCTGGGGATTTGAGTATTTGGATATCCTGGCCCAGTGTCTAAGTACTTGGATCAACCAGTATCAAGCTACTATGTCTATTCTTTCATGTATACCCTGGCCAGGTATACAGTGGAAGGATGGTCTAGAGAGAAACCCTAGAAATATTAGGGTTAGAAACAAGATAAGTAACATGAATTAAGAGCATAAATATAAAATGAGATAGAACTTTCATTTCATATTGTTGTTTTATTGGAGATGAATAGAAAATCTCTTATATGTTTGAATTTAGATATTTAGTATTTTGAAATATATATGGAAAGATTTGTTGTACATTATGCAGTTGTAGCATTTATTGATTACATTATTTGTATCAAGTAGACTAGAAATGATCTTTGAATGAGCTTTCCTAAGTGGATAAGTTTTCTTCCACACATTTGAGATGAATAGGAGTTGAGTAATCCTGAGTAGCTCTTGGCTTCAGGACTATAGGTTCGGCCTGGTCTGGCTGGCAGGATGCATTACTGGGATCTAATGACTCCTATTAGTAACATAACAAGAGTAAATTCTGGATAGATTAGATCCAAATTCTTATATGAATGTATATACTATAAGATTTTGAATTATAAGGGAAAGACTGGGATAACTAAGAATCAATTGGAACTGATATCTGAGATCCAACTTTGGGGCCTCAAATGAGAAACCCTTAATTGGGAATAAAGGAACATGACATAAGGTTCATATTAAGTTTATTTATTAGTATTATATGAACACTAAATATGAAATATGGAAAAGATATGAGAAAAGTATGTAAGGGGCCAAGGTAGTAATAATCAATCATGAGGAATGGATTATATAACAGAGTATAATGTTTTTATGTACTCCAAAGCAAAAGGAAAATAGAAGAAAAGAGCTAAGTATACAATAAGTACATAGAAGTTAAGAGTCTTCAGAAGAGTTAAAGTGAAGAGAACTATATGAGCATGTAAATCATAAAACTAGGATAAGAAACTTAGTTGAAACAAAGAGAAATGTTGGAAATAATGAGCTTGATTAAGGAATGAGGGTTATGATATAATTGAGAGCATGGAATGTATACCTTTATTAATAAGTTTAATACATTCATCCTTACTGCCTTTGGATTCTAAGTCTCTATAGAACAACAAACTAGTTTCTAAAAGAAGAACAAAAGTGTATCTAAATAAATGAATAAGTCATACAAAGGTAGACTATATTCAGAAAGGAAAAACTTGATTGAAAGAGAAACTATGTTTCACCCATGCATGAGCCATTTGATTTAAAATGAAGGATATGTAATGTATTAAACATGAGGTGATACTAGTAGAGAGATTATTGATTTAGAATTTCAACTTCACATTAGTAGAAGGATAAAAGGAAATATATGCAACATGGTATACATGATCATACAAATAAAAGAAGCAACATGATCATAAGAGAAAACTAGAAGTTAAAGATGACATGTGGAATAGTAATATATGGTAAGGGGATTATGGAAAGTAAAGAAGGGTTTGAAACATAATGGAGTAATATAGATTATAAAAGAAAGAGGTTGCAAGATTCAAGAAAGTGCTAATTAGTCAAGTATCCTTGTTGATAATTAATTAAACTTACATATGAGAAATGTATTATTGAATATTTGAAGATAAGAATTGTAAGTCTCAAAATCATCTTCTCTTTCATATCTTCCTTAATGAGATCAATATGGGAATGAAGTGATAAGAAAATGAATCATATATGATGCATAACCACCGTGGAAGAGACATCTAGTAAATGTAATAATGACACACAATATGATGATGAAACCCTAGCAGGGTAATTGAGAATGTAATCTATCTGAATGGCCAAGTAAGAGAAAGGAAATTCAATCGATAAGATAAAGAAGACTTTAGTAAAACTCGTGAGATTCAAAGTTTGAATTTCAAATTAAGGGAGAAAAGTCACATCACAATAACGTCATGCTACTGGTAAGGAACAAACCCTAGAATGTTTAGAGTTGTAGTAGTTCAAGGGATGTCACTGGTGATTTGGCCTTGAATACTAGCATCTCTATAAAGAAAGATCATGAGATTTGCACTATGAGAAGTAAACTAGCACTGATAGTAATCCATGGTTTAAAGGTAGCTAATCTAAAAGGTAGATAAACAATATGGAAATGATTTAGAGCAAAGAGTATATAAATTTGAAATGTAACAAGTGTGTTTTGAACAAAAGGAGAAATACAATATGAGTGAAGTGCAATATGAGATAAATTCTTGCAGTGATAGCAAGAATGATGAATAATCAATTTGTACCTTGTATGTTTCAATTTTAGGAATGTTTAATCTACATGATTAAAATGAGAAGGATAAGTAGCAAAAAGTAAGTAGTAGTGAATGAGGAGAGAGATAAGAGAAAACAATGCCTTTTAGTGATATGTGAATTTGTTTTTAGAAGTATAATTTGTTGAAGGTATATTAAGGGATGTAAATTGGTTCTACATATGATTTCACTGTACATGTGCAAGCAATATGTTAATTAAAGGTGTCTAATAGTTGTAGTCATTCATACCAGTAATCCATCTTAGTATTGTACATATGTGGTATGGTGATATGGGTTGAATAATGATGGAACAAATGAAGGGTTACCCTGAATAAGGTAGTCTTACCTATTCACTCATATGAATAGAAGGGATGATAACCATATTGTATTGATATATAACCCTAATGAGGTATAGCTTGTTATACCTAGCTTTAATATAACTAAGTGATGGTAATTGGGTATGAATAGTCCTTGAACGACTAATACAATCATGGAGTACTCTGTTACTGTTGTTGAAACCCTAGTATGCTATAAACCGATGGTTACACCTTGAATTATGTGTGGGTTCATACTTGATAATAGTATGGAATGTGATGGTAATGCTTCACCTTATGCATCCATGATACAATGGGGATGTCGTGAGTAGTATTGTACAATTGTTGTTGAATCTAGTCTTCCAACTCAAGACTATTTTGCTATTTGAGTAGAACAATAATAAAATATAAAATGACATGGTGAACTCTCTTTTGTGACTTAGAGGTAATACATAATAATAGTACATATTGAGCCGTATGAATTGAGATAGTTGGATCAGATTATCAATGTTAAGGTAACACCTCAAGAGTATGAAAATATTGAAATGGTTGTTTCTCTCTCTATTCTATGATTGATTGTGGCATAGATAATTTGTTTGTTATCATTGACAACTATTTTAACATGTTGTGATTAGAAAAGAAATAAACGACTTAACATTGAAAACTATATTCAAGTATAAAATACAAGAATGTAATGACATGTAAGATTTCAGAAGCTTAAAATAAACTTTGAATATACTTTGTTTGGGTATTTATGTTTCGGGGAAAAAACTTTTTAAGGATATCTTATCCGTCTCTCCCAGAAAATGGATATCCCCAGAAAAAAATTTGCAGTTCAATACTTTTCTTTTTTCTCTCCACTCGTACTAATCCACTTACTCTACTTCTTATATTTAAAGTTATTTGTGTATCTACTCCAATAATACTATTGTTACAGACCATTATAAGCGAAGATCCAGGTAAGATATGTACTTCCTCGGGAATGAAAAAAAACCGATCCACTTTCGTTTGATATTTCAGATTAAATTCTTTTATTCCTGGGTGAGAATTGTAATGACCACATTTGTGCTTAATTGGTAAACTAGGGTTTACATGAATGATTACATGCTTGATTAGATTGAACATAGTTTAGACTTGATTAATGATAGTATATCAATTGTGATGTTTAAAACCTAATAAGAAACTCTAACTATGATTTTAGTTTGAATAATTAGGGTTTGAGAAATGTAAACCCTAATCGGCAAAAATTAGGGTTTTGATAGTACATGAATATGGAATTTGATCAGGATAGCAGTGTGGTAAATGATTTTTCATATTTTCTAAAAATTTTATATTTAATTGAATTTTGGATATTATATGTATAGCTCAATCATGCATATTTTAGAAAAATGTCAGAATATTTTAGTGTTCTTTGAATGTGGTTCTTGGTCGAACTATACTTTGATCAAAATGCTGACAGAGTGCTTTTTAGTAGTGTAGTGTTTTATTTTTAATTATTTATTTGTAACTCTAAATGATCTAAAATTTTAATTGGAGATTTGAAAATAAATCTTAAACAACATGTAAAATTTTCATAATTTTTGGATGCGCTTAGACCTTACAAGTAGATGAATTACAATAATATTTTTATGATAGAAAATTCAGCTAAAATAAGAGAAAGTATAGTGAGGGTTCAATGTGCAATTGACCCAAGAAGCTCAATTGCTCTATATGGTCAACCTAACACACAATGAGCTCTCATAATTTTTTATTCAATCTAGAGAAACGAAATCCTAGAGAGAGATTAGGGTTTGAGAGGAGAAAGTGATGGAGATGCTGACCTAGGGTTTTGCGGTCCGAGGAATGATGAAATCATGTAAGTTTAGCTTCTTTAGATATAGTTTCATGGTGAATCTTCTCTCATATGTCAAAATTACATCCCTCCCCTGATTTGATTCAAAATCATATCGAATCAAGTCCTTTTCTCACTCTTTCTCTCCTAATCTTCAAATCTAGGGTTTCCGAGTTGAAAGGAAGAAGAAAGTGGCGATTGCTAGGGTTTTGATATGGATTCGAGATTTTCAGACATGGGATACATTTTAAAGCTGTTTTACAGCTTAGAGTGAGTGGGTAAAAGAATATTTTATTCAATTGTACTCAATTAGATGGTTTTAATTTATATTCTCAATTTCTCCCTAGATGACAATAAATGAAAAGAAATGTTCTTGAATTCAGTTTATAGAATACTTCAATTCATGTTCCAACTATGATATGAAAACGTTTATATGATGACATGGATATAGATATCCATGTATCTTGAATACTATAGAATTAAGAAGTTTATTGAGAATCTTCTGAAGATATGAATTTTCAAGTTATTCGAGTGCTTGAACAACATTATAGCTGAAATTCAGATTTATGCTTATATGATCTTACTTATATTCCTAGTGCATATAATTATACATGTTTGATCTCTTTGATTTGATATATGGACAAATAGAGTTTCCAATTTTCACAATACATAACCTATGAATAGCAAGTAATCAAGGATGGAAACCCAATCTAGTATGCTTTTACAAGTATACATATCTAATTTAGTAGTAAATGGATGATTGAAATGATTCATGTGATATTGTGGGATTTTATCTGAATATTGTCTTATATGCATATATGCTTTGTTTATGAGATTCAAATTTTCTAACTCAAATACTTGCCATGAAATGTATATGTCGTTATGCTATTGCAAGTGGAGATATGTCATGCCCTAGATAGGTATGTTATCGATGCCATGCATAAATGTGAGAAATGTTGAATGAGAATATTTAAATTAGTAGACATGATATATGTTTGAATACATGAGAAGTGATATATGAGCATGAGTAAGAAGAAACCCTAAGAAAGGGGTAAATAATATGTTAAGATTTTATTTCAGTATCATCAATGATTTCAATTCAATAGTCCGAGTAGACATTAATATATAGAGTTAAAAGATATCAGTCTAAGAGAAAGATATAATCAAAGTTACAGTAATAATAGACTTAGGTCCCTGAACACCGTAGATTCTCTGAGTGGCCTGTGTCATAGGAATGAAACGAACTAACCCTGGCAGTGTCCTGTATACGGGGGTCGGAACGTACTAACAGGTGGTACGAGGGACGAAACCCTAGTGGAAGTCTCCTTAAAAATACAGTATGTAGTATCCAACATCAACCAGAGATCGTGGTGGTACTAGAGTACAGAAAAGCCAATAGGTGGCTTGACTCTCCGCCTATGTGCTCAAGCTAGAGGAGGAGTCTAGTTTTACGACCCATAGGTGTGTCGAGGCCAGAGAGACATTTTCCTATTGCAGACCAGTGATGTAGTCAGGATTAGCATTCCTAGGTGTGTCAGCTAAGTCTTGCACGGTGAGATCATATTTCGTTATGATTCTTCATATGTAGAGTACACTGCATATGATCAGGGCATAAGCTAAAATATGATAATATAAGTTTTAAAGAGTTTCTTATAAGTAAGAAAGTCTAAGAAAGATTTGAGTATAGTTTCACAGAAGTTGTTCTTTTAAAGTAATATTGAATCTAGTGAGGATTTTATTTCCATACTTGTTTATTTCTAATGATGTAGGCTTCAATGCTATTAGTAAGTTTTTGAATATCTAGTCTTTTAATTAGAAATTATTATCATGTTTTATTTCAATTATCCAAGAATGATAAATGTCATATTCAGTACTTTAGACTGCATTATTGTTTTACTCATTCACTGAGTGAGCAGGCTCACCCCTCTACTCAAAAATTTTAGGGAAACTGTGGGAATTGAAGATATCATTGCATCAGAGTATATTTGCCACAAGAGTTAAGTCTGAGTATAGTTAAGTTCAGTCAGTCCTTGTCACTCTAGGTCCTTGTAAAGAAATAAGAGACAGTTGTAAATGATGATGTTTAACATTGTTCCTCTTTTAGCAATATATGTGAATCAGCAAGTCTTATGTGCTTAAAAGTATGAGAAACATAATGAATGTTTATACATGCATTTTTACTATTGAAATCAGATTTGAGAAATCAATGTTTAGATTCCCTAGTAAAGTTAGTTTATGTGGTTCAATGCGAGAGAAAAAAAGTTTGAAAAAGAAGAAAAAGTTAAGGGTGGTCTTTATATTACGTTAAATCCTCAATTTATGCCCTAATCTCATGATTAATGGTAATTGTGAGATCGGGGTGTAACAATATAACTCTTAGCCTTCTTTATTATTTTCACTCTTTCATGTGCTTATATTGTTTCTCATCTCTACATCATTTATCTCATATATATGTTGATGGTTAAAGATGGTCTTGTGAACTGATTTGATGAAGGAATTTTGTTTAGTTTGATGTCCATATCTTGTACCTTCCCGCTATTACAGCAGATGATCTAGTGGATGATATCCCAAGGTTGAAGATGACAAAACTGACACACCTTGATCTAGACGACATTCAAGCCCTACATGCCTTGAGGGTGCTAGCCCAACATGCCTTGAGGGTGCTAATCCAACATGCTTTGTGATGCTCAAATCGTGATGCCCAACTGATGCTTAAACCAATACACCTTGATGAAATGAACCATTATACCTTGTTGATGCCCTAACCCTAACAACCTGATACACTTCTAACCTGACATACATGTGAGGGACGACACACTTGAGGCCTATACCCTAGATGATAGTGGGGTTGATACACTAGAATGTGCTATGGCTGACACAAACATCTTGGTACACATAGTGTGATATGCATAGGGCGACGCAATGGGAGGTGCATAGGCCAACATAAGTGTCTAGGACGACACAAGTTAAGTGCCAAACCGTGACACCTTGGTTGAGTAAGAGTTTGACATGACAATGCTTAAGCCGACCTACTTTCAAGTAGGGTTGATACACCTTGGGGAGGATAACCCCTTGTATCTTGCATTGGGGTAGTCGACATGTTATGGTGGTGACAAGACGACACTCAATGTTAAGTATCAATCTGACACCCTGAGGTCTAACCTGACACCCACCTTCAAGAGTATCTGACCCGACACACCTTGAAGGCCTCACCTGACACACCTAGATGTGTTAACCCAACACACCATGATGAGGTTAGGCCAACACATGTGGATGAGGTGAAATTGATATCACATGATGGGGGTTGAAGGGTATGCTCGGATTCCCAATGATGTTCACATATGAGAAATGCATAACATAGAAGAGTATTGTTTTGGATAATGTGTGATCAATCTTAATTGCTTCTCCTAAACCTAGTGTATCATAGGATGATGTTACTATGAGTGGTCCATCCTTAACTAAAGAGCTTATCCCTAAACTCTCCAAAAATGTGGGGCATGATGGATGTAGGGTTTAATGGTTGAGTATCCATATAATAACCTTAATCATGGAAAAATATGACCCATGTGCTTATCTTAATGAAAGATTATAATCCATGACAAGTGTCTACTATATTTCCCTTTCATATAATCTGAATTTGTGAAGTGAGGTTAATGACACAACTATGTGAATATATATACGACGATGATGATAAGCCTTATTGGAATAAAAGGTGACAACATTTGTGTAGAAATCATATGAACAAGTCTAATCATCTAATAAGTGCCTTGTGTATAATTTACCATATATATATAATCAAAGATTTAACTTTCCTTAACATGATATGTGGTTAATGATTTGTGAGAGGTAATAACATATGGGTCACACAATGATGAAACATTATGAATGGTGCATGGAAAACATGTTTACATAGTGCATGGTTGTAAACATATGTACATGTATGCTAATGCTAATGACACAATAATCTATTCATGTATCTAACTAATGTTGTTCAAACATAAATCCATTTCAAGAAAGTGGGAGTTGGTGTGATTAGGGTTTGGTGATGTAACCATGAGGTAAAACCCTAATCAACTATATGTGAAAAGCATCTCATATTATTGAATGTGTATAAATAGAAAGCATGATATTGTACTCTCTCTCTTTAATTATATGACTTTAACCTCGTGAGTTAATTGGGTGTTATAATTAGTGAATACTATGTAGATGGTTAAAGAATATCAAGCATGGGATATAAGTCTTAGTAAGGGAACATGAAAAAGTATGAATATGTGAATGTGCATACTTGGTTATATTGTCTAAATATACTCCAACTCATGAGAGGTAGTGAAAGTCAGAGATTTGAGATAGAATGATGCTTGAGAACCCTATGTGGAATAAGCATGAAGCCTAATCCTAAATTAGAGAACTTATGATGCATTGCTTACTTTATTTTTAAAAGGTGTTTTAACATATTCTCTCTCTAAATGTAATAGCTAATGATTTCTGTGGTGTATATGTGAGGTGGCACAAGTGATGATTGGCATGAGTAATGCCTATATGCTCAATAAGGCATGATGAGATAACAATGGATCACAAGTGTGACATGATGGGTCTTAGGATCTGGTAAGGGTTTAGTGCCAAGCGGGGATGATATCCTCTGGTACTAGAATGAGGCTTATATATCCCATAGTGATGTGACTTTGGTGTTAGCCTTGAGAGGTTGTGTAACAGTGGTAATGGTATTGTGAATAACAATGATACATACATTATGTGGTGATAGTGGGACAAGCTCACACCCTATATGTTTACATTTGCTGAAAGTATGTTATGCCCTCATTTTATAGAGCTTGCTATGGTTTTATACGTTGTAACTTGATTGATGTTAAAAGACACTTTAATTGGTCTAATTAATCAAGTGGAATATAATCATGTAGCTTGCCTTGTGGCATAGATCCATTCAGTGTCAGCATTTGTTGAATGGTGAAATGAGTACCTCCTACAGGAAACTCATAGGGCATACCCTTGAGTATGCGGGGACAACTAGGTACCCTAATGTCAAGTAATTGAGGGTGACTTTGGCCATGCGTGAGCCTCAAATCATGCCTCAAGATTTGTGATATAAGTGATATGTGACACAGGATTGACTGCGGGCCATACCTTGGAAGAGTGCATCTTCAGGCCGTAGCTTAGTGACATGTGACACATGATTGGCTGCGGGACATACCCTGGATGAGTGTGGGTGCGGTATATAGAGATGTACAGTGGATTTTTTAGGGTGATAGGAAGATTTTTCCTACATGTTTGATGTCAGCCATGACAGCTGACCGATTGATGAGACAAGGATGTGAGGCTTTCTTAGCTCATGTTGTGGATACCAAGGTGGTAGGTCCTAGTATCCAGGAGGTTCCAGTGGTGCAAGAATTTGAGGATGTCTTTCCTGAGGAATTTCCTAGCATTCCCCCTCCTAGAGAGATTGAGTTTGAGATCAATCTTGTTCCTGGAACACAACCCATAGCACAGTCAGCATACAGGATGGCACCAGTAGAGATGCAGGAGTTAAAGAAACAGTTACAAGAACTGTTAGAGAAGGGTTTTATCAGGCCAAGCACTTCCCCTTGGGGTGCTCCCATGTTGTTTGTTAAAAAGAAGGATGGGTCAATGAGGTTGTGTATAGACTATAGACAGTTGAACAAGGTGATAATAAATAATAAGTATCCTTTGCCGAGGATTGATGATCTTTTTGATCAGTTGAGAGGTGCCACTGTGCTTTTAAAGATAGACCTGAGGTTAGGTTACCATCAGTTGAGAATTAAGGATGATGACATACCCAAGTCAGCATTTAGGACTAGGTATGATCATTATGAGTTTGTGGTTATGCCGTTTGGGCTAACCAATGCACCTGTAGCTTTTATGGATCTGATGAATAGGGTATTTAGACCTTATCTTGAGCAGTGTGTGGTTGTGTTCATAGATGATATCCTAATATACTCCAAGGATAGTCAACAACATGAGCAACACCTTCGCCAGACACTGACATTGTTGAAGCAACATCAACTATATGCTAAGTTTAGCAAGTGTGAATTCTGGTTATCTGAAGTGTCTTTTCTGGGCCATGTTATATCTGCAAAAGGCATTTGTGTTGATCCCAAGAAAGTGGAGTCTGTACTAGAATGGGAACAACCAAAGACATCGACAGAGATCCGTAGTTTCCTAGGTCTGGCAGGTTACTACAAGAGGTTTATCAAAGACTTCAGTTCTATAGCGTTACCCCTAACTAGGTTAACCAGGAAGGATGTTCCTTTTGCTTGGAATGACAAGTGTCAACATTCCTTCCAGCTTTTGAAAGAAAAGTTGACTAGTGCACCAGTGTTAGTACTACCAGAGCAAGGAAAAGGCTATATTGTCTTTTGTGATGCTTCAAAGAATGGGTTGGGATGTGTGTTGATGCAGGATAAAAATGTGATTTCTTTTGCTTCGCGGAAGCTTAAGAAACATGAGGAGAATTACCCAACACATGATCTGGAGCTTGCAACAGTGGTCCATGCCTTAAAGATCTGGAGACACTATCTTTATGGAGAAAAGTGTCAGATCTTCACTGATCACAAGAATCTACAGTATATTTTCTCAAAACAGGAGTTGAATATGAGGCAGAGGAGATGGATGGAGTTGATTAAGGATTATAATTGCACAATAGACTACCATCCAAGGAAAGATAATGTGGTAGCTGATGCATTGAGTAGAAAGTCGTCTTCATCATCAACGGTAGATAATGCACAATTAAATTCCTTGATGTGCCATAAGAGAGATATGCTAGTGTCTTTTTGCCATATGAATGTACAGCTAGAAGTTTCCTTGCTCGCAGGATTGTTGGCACAGTTACAAGTGAAACCTACCTTGAGACAACAAATTCATGATTCACAACAAAATGATACTATGATACATAATATCCAATCAGGGATTGGCAGTGAAAAGTATGATGGATTTCACGAGGAAGATGATGGTACATTTTGTTACCATAATAGGATAGTAATTCCTGATGTTGATGGGTTGAGGAAGATGGTACTTGAGGAGGCTCACTCCTCTATGTATGCAATGCATCCTGGAAGTACCAAGATGTACCAAAATTTGAAGGACATGTATTGGTGGCCAGGTCTAAAGCGTGATGTGGCAGAGTTCATTGCCAAATGTCCAGTTTGTCAGCAGGTGAAGGCTAAGCACCAGAAGCCTGCAGGGACATTACAACCCTTGCCAATACCATAGTGGAAATGGGATCATATTACTATGGACTTTGTGGTCGGACTTCCTAGGACAACCAAGGGTCATGATTCCATATGGGTGATAGTAGAAAGATTGACAAAGTCCGCTCATTTTCTGCCAGTTAAGACAACATTTACAGTAGAGAAATTGGCACAAATATATGTTGATGAGATAGTCCGTCTGCATGGCATTCTAGTGACTATAGTTTCTGACAGAGGTCCACAGTTTACAAGTCATTTTTGGGAGCGTATGCATTCAGTAATGGGAACACATCTGAGATTCAACACAACTTTTCATCCACAGACCGATGGCCAGTCTGAAAGGACTATTCATACTTTAGAGGATCTCTTGAGGGCATGTGTGCTGCAATTTCTTGGTAGTTGGTATGTACATCTAACTCTAATAGAGTTTGCGTACAACAATAGCTATCAAAGAAGCATAGATATGGCTCCTTCTGAGGCTCTGTATGGGAGACGATATCAGTCTCCTCTTTGTTGGTATGAGACATGTGAATATCAATTTTTGGGTCCTGAGCTAGTACAGCAGACTACAGAAAAGATTAAAGTGATACAACAACAATTGAAAGCAGCCTAGGACAGGTAGAAATCTTATGCAGACAACCGACGCAGACCACTTGAGTTCCAAGTGGGAGATAGAGTATATCTTAAGGTTTCTCCATGGAAAGGTGTGTTGAGGTTTGGAAAGAAGGGTAAGTTGGCTCCTAGATTTATGGGACCATACCCTATCTGAGCTCGTGTTGGAAAGGTAGCATATAAGTTGGAGCTACCACCAGAGCTACATAGATTGCATAATGTCTTTCATATCTCTATGTTGAGGAAATTCCATCCAGATACTGATCAGACAATCCAACCAGTAGAGGTTGAGTTAGATGAGGATGTCTCCTATGTTGAGGGTCCTGTGTTGATCATGGATAGAAGGGTGAAAAAGCTGAAGAGAAAATATATAATACTAGTGAAAGTTTTGTGGAATCATTGTGGCATAGAGGAAGCCACATGGGAACTAGAGAATGAGATGTGTAGAAAATACACATTTCTTTTTGCATAGGATTTTGGGGCGAAATCCTTGTTAGGGGTTTATAGTTGTAAGGCCCTTGAACTTACTTAATGAGTTGAATGAGCTTAATTACCATAATTGAATGATTAGAACCCTAATATAACCTTTTGATATGTTTTGAAATCATAAGACAAGCTTAATTTTCAAATTTGGTCCAATTTAGACATTGTTTGAGCAAGTTATGCAATTTTTTGTACATTTTGGACTTTATGCAATTTACCCAATTGAGGGGTTTTCTTTGCAAATTTTCACATAAATTATGTTCTTTAGTTGTTATATTATCATTCTTGAGATTTTTGAGCCATGGGGCTCCTAGTTGATCCATGGTTTGAAGGTGATTTTATCAAGGGTATTTTAGGGTTTTTCCCTTCATGGATGAGCTACCTTTAGTAGCTATCAACTAAGGAATTATGTGATTGTCTGGGAATTTCGCCAAAGGAAATCCAAGCAGGTCTAGAGGGACAGTGGGAGAGCTTCTTGTGTGTGCATATGTATTTTTAATAATTTAAATCCATGGACACTTGGATATATACTAGAATTGCAACTTTTTCTTTTTCTTAATATTAAAGTGTCATATACTTATCCAAAAGCCCCTAAACGAGCCATTTCCTCTCCATTATCTCTCCTTCTCCCAGCTTCGTACTCCCTCTGTTCAGTTGTGATTTTTTCTGCCCAAGGAAGAAGAAGGTGGGGATCCTCTTGGAAACAAATTCTAGGGTTGAAATTGATTCTCTTTTTGGGTGTATGAAGCTTCCCCCTAGTGATATTGACCTAAAAGTGTAAGTTTTTCCTTATTTCCTCCGTCTAATTTTTTTTTCCTCTTCCTCCTACATCTATCCAGGTCGGAACCATGGTTTTCCATGGTGAAAGTTCCCCTAGAACTCAAAACTCCTTCCTTCTTGTTTCTTTTCTAGGGTTTTGCTTGTTTGTGGAGAGAATTGCATAGTTGGCCAAGTTCATATCTGAATCCAAGGTTTCCTTGCCCTATTTTCTTGAGATTTTTTCTGTTGGATATCTGACCTACTCTATAGAGGCGAGTTATATAACATTCTTCACTTATATTGCTTATTAGAAGCTTGTTGGTTCATGATTATGCTTGAATGTGATGATCTAAGCATAGAGAAATCATGCTTGTTTAGAATTACGAATTTTATGGTGTTTCCTGTTTTATTCCAGTTCTATATGAACCTGTAAATATGTGTACATCCTTTATAATGTGTAACATGATCTGGGACAGGTTGATAGCAACAACCTATGGTGCTATGTACAAAACAAATGATGGTTCAAATTAGGGTTTTCAAGCTATTTCCTTCCCTATCACATAATTGATTGTCATACCATTCAACAACCAATAATGTTGCTATATTGGAAACTGATGTTCGTGATCAAGAGTGTCCAATTTATGGTGAAAACCTATGGTCACCACCTTAGTTCAGGTTTTGACTCAATTAGACATTTAATTATCATCCACTAAGTATTTTAATGATGTTATCAATCGATGATGATATTGGCTTATTATTTGATGATGTTAACTGAATGTATTACTGATCTAGCAACCAATGGTGACCTAATGATCACAATTAATGGTGTATCAGTTCATCATCATATATGATGAATTAGGAATGTAATTGTAGATTTGACTATACCTTGAACCAATGGTCCCTTGGTTCAATTGATCTAATGGTTAGACCTATACTTCAATTGGTAACCTTGAACAATGAATCTGATCCAATGAATAATATTGGATGCTTTAACATCCAATGGATTAGAATAAATCACATGTTATTATATGTGGGTCATAGTTAAGATAATTCAATGGCTCAATACCAATAATTGGTAGTCTTACCTTTGCCATTATATAGTTATATTTGATAAATCAATGTAATGAGTGGATGCATAACTCCCATGTGATCTAGCCTATTATACCTAACCTTGATGTAATTATATGATGTTGATTGGTTATAATCAGACCTCTTGAATGATTAATGTGATAATGAATTACATTCTTCTTATGTTGAAACCATAATGTAGTATTAATTGAATATCATAATGCCTTGCCATGTTAAAATCTATGGACATACATGTGCTAATGATCTTTTGAGCCTTGTTTAAGGCATGGAATGATGATGATAACCTTACTATGAATAATGTGATCGTCTTAAAGACCTTTGGGAATGTTTGAAGCCATGATTGAGGTGAAATCCTCTTCATGTTCCAATAAGGGTTAAAACCCTGGAACTTGTGATAAGATATTGGGATCTTGCAATAGTATGATGATAAGTGTGGTCTGTTAATGTGCAATGAATGATATATGTGGTAATGTGATTAAGATTTATATCTCAAATGTTTTATATCTTTTGAAGTTGTTATACATATACTCTTGTTAGAAAAGAATTAGAGTTTGAATGACCACTTGTATGATAAAGCCTTAATGCATTCAATTGGCAGTAATTAATCAAGTGTAACCTTAATCATGTAGAGCCTTGTGCCGTAGAGCCATCTTCAGTGTCAGAACTTACTGGATGGTGAAATGAGTATTCCCAAGGGAAACTCGGAGCGCATACTGTTGAGTATGCGGGGGTGGCAAGTTGAGGATATATACTTGTCATCCACAATTGCAGGTTATGGAGGATGGCTATGGTCATGCCTCAGATAT
The DNA here is from genome assembly GCA_963693085.1 of Alisma plantago-aquatica. Lineage (NCBI taxonomy): Eukaryota > Viridiplantae > Streptophyta > Magnoliopsida > Alismatales > Alismataceae > Alisma > Alisma plantago-aquatica. The sequence continues at coordinate 1,226,173,178 of OY856412.1, forward strand.
TTGATGTGATTGAGGACAGCTGCGGTTGTACCTCGGATTAGAGGGTTTTGTATACCCTGTTTTCTAGTGTCGTAACTTGTACAAAGTACAGACTAGTTGTTATCGGTCGACTATATGTCACTGTTGGCAGTTTAATTGGTATGTCACTGTAGTTTACTCGTACTGACCGAGGGGAAGAGATCTTAGGATACCGACACTCCTAGATCTTATACGGAACTGAATAGCATTTCGTAGTGGTCAGTTGGACTTTGAGTGGTACGACTCAAACTCCCCAGGGCATAATAATAAAAGATATAATACCAGCCGTGTAGTATAATTGCTAGGGTTTAATACGTATCACATTGGTTGATTAACCCTTGTCTTGTCTTTACACTACATAGTTCTTACATGATGCAGACTTATGACAATTGTACAATTCTACTTGATGTTACAACTTATTTGTTTAACTGCTTAGTATGCTTAAACTGTTCAATATGTTCATATTGTTTATTCAATATCCTAACTGCTCAATGTATTTACTGTTAATTAATTTTATAATCAATATATGTTGGAGAGAGTTATATCTCTCGCTGGGACTGGGTCTCACCCGTGGGTCACCACATTTTTTTAGGTGGTCCCGGGCAACGAGGTCGAGGTCGTGCTGTGGAAGAGAACCAACCTGGTGATCAATAGATTCAGAAGGTTGGTTAGTTGTAGATGTTAGTCATAGGTGTTAGTAGTAGAGTCCTAGTATCGTCCCTGTACTCTCAGGTCCTGGTATGGGATGTGTTTTCTAGATGATATAATTGTATCGACACTAGATTTTGGTATTATGCCAATGTTTGTAAATATATGGCACGTACATGTGAAATATCTTTTGTATGCAGGATGTGACTGAGGTCTTTGGACCCATATGCAAATGCTTGTTAAAGTATATGAGAATGGAATGATGGACCTTTTATAAATGTTCTAGAGTTTATTTACATTGTTGGAATCAGTTTTAATTGTTTCACATTTTTGACTATGTGATTAATTAGCAGTTGATCGTGTTTTGTGTTTTGAGTAATCTCGTTTAGCGTGACGATGTGTCACAGTTAAGTTGGTCATATACTTATCCCCAAGCACCAAAATGAGACATTTTATCTCCACCACTTCCCTCCTTCTCCCAAACTCATTCTCTCTCTATGCTTCTACAAATTTTTCTATCCAAGGAAGAAGAAAGTGGGGATCTTCTTGGAAAAAGGATCTAGGGTTGCAATTGACTTCATTTTAGGGTTGAAAAGGCTTCCTTCTAGTGATCTTGACCTAAAAGAGTAAGAATTCCCTTATTTCCTCCGTTTATTTCTTTGTTATCCTTCCTCCTATCTTTCTCCAGGTCGGAACCTTGTTGTTCCATGGTAGAACTTGCTCTAATGTTCTAAAACCCTACCTTTCTTGCTCCTTATGCTTAGGGTTTGCTCATTTGATGAAGAAAGGTGCTAGATGGACGAATTCATATCTTATTCTTGGATTTTCTACACTACCTGCTCGAGTTCTCTTCTGTGTGGGGTTTCATCTTCTCATTATAGGCAAGTTTTATAACTTGGTCCACGTTTCTTGCTTACCATAAGCTTTCTAGATTATGTTCTTGCTTGAAAATGATGATCCATGCACTAAAAAGCTATGCTTGACTTGGATTTCGATTTTTATAATGTTCCCTATTCTGATTTCAGTTCTAGATGAACCTTTGATCATGTGCACAGTTTCACTAGCGTTATGACATGTACCAAGGTGGGCTAGGTTTACACAGCTAGACTATATGTCGCTGGAAGCAATTGACTCAAGATGTCACTGTAGGTTCAATCATACTTACCGAGGGGGTGAGGTCGTGGATTCCCGATTCTTCCACAGACCTTGTATGGCACCAATTTTGACTTTGCACTGGTCGGTCAGATTTGGGTGGTATGACTCAAATCCTTACGGCAAAATAAAATACGTAATCAGCCATGTAGTATACATGTATAGAATTAAATACGAGAACATTGGATGAGGCTTTGCTTTGCTTTTATACTGCTTAGTTTGTAACAGTTATACATGTTCTTCGTATTCCTTTTCAAGCATAAAGATAATCTACTATGTAGTGTAGATTCCTAAACTACTTAAACAAGTGATAGATTCCCTATTTAAGAGAATTTGCTAAATCTAATCATCTTATAATAATATTCCTTTCTACTTAGTTATCTGTGATAATAATAGAGTTGGCGAAGAGTTATATCTCTCATTGGGACTTCTGTCTCACCCCGTTGGTTAAATATCTTTTAGGTGGACGTGCATGCCAAGCTAAAGATCGGATAGCTGAGAACATAAAATGAAGAATAACTACACCTGGTGGATTATGGTATATGGATAGTGTCTAGTAATAGAGTCCTATGTGTTGTCCTTTTACATTCAGGTCCTTGGGGGTGTACTCGATGTGTTTTGATGACATGATGCTTGTTATGTGGTTTCTGGCTTGTGTGCCTTTGGTGGTATGTATCTTCATGTGGAACTGTTATATCATGTAATCAAGTTGATGGTGAATAATGATGTAGCATCTTGAAAATATGTTATGAAATGCAAGTATTGACTCTTGTGTAATAAAGCTCAGCTCATGGTGCTTTCTGCAAATTAGTTTTGATTTCTTGTGATTTTTGGGAATCTGTCGTTAATGGTTAATCATGGTTTAGGTTTTGAGTAATCTTGTTTGTGTGGCAAAGGGTGTCACAGATTCGACCTCTATTGGAGAGAAGTTCCTCAAGAAAACCATCATGGAGAACCAAATTCTGACCGAGAGAAGATAGAGAGAGGTTGGGTTCAATAAAATCGAAACTAAGAAAGATGAACCATTTACCAAGAATAAGGATCACCAAAGAATCATCAAAGAGAGATGCTCCAACCTTAGGTCACCACAAGCTAGGGTTCGGCCACCTTCTTTAAGATCTAGCACCTCCACTTGCACCACCAAGAACAAGGGTAGACTTCAAGCCAGAAGAGAGAAAGAAGAGAGCTAAAAGGGTTACTTGCATGTGAAAAAAGGGGTATAAATACCAAAGGGTAGGAGAGAGATATGAGGTGTCAAGATACTAGAGCCACTCATGACACGTGTCCCTCAAACACCTCGTCCATGCAAGCACTCAAGGGTATGCATGCAAGAAAGTTCATTAAAACCTAGGTCATGTAGCGACCACTTGGTCCAATACACCTCTTGCGGTCAACACAAAACCAAGGAACAACATGGTAGCAACCACTACCCATGTCTCCCAAAGCAAACAGTCGCAACAAACAAAGCACAAAGCCACAACACCTTGGGTTGCTACAAACCAACCAAAGAACGATGTGTATTGGTTGCAACACTCATAAAACACATCAAGCACTACAAATCCAACATCAACATGGTCGAAACCACCATCAACTCAAGCATCCATGCAACCCATGCAAACCCTAACATCAACACGTGATGTCACCTCATCAACCAAGGTCCAACAAGGTGCCCCTATGCATCATACTCTCTCTCTCTCTCATGATGCTAAGACACAAAAGGCACATGCAATATATGGAAAATTGCAATATAAACCCTCAACATGGGTAAATTGCAACTTGGTCCAAAAATAACATATATATAGCATAACCAGCTCAAACATCAACCAAGCTGGACCAAACTGAAAACATAAGCATGTCACATGTTATTAAGGTGCATCACATGGTTGGACTAAGGTTTAAATATTTTATTATGCAAAGCAAGCAAAATCAAGCACTGAGCTAGGTTAGGGGTCTTACACCTGACCTCTGGTACATGTTGTGGGAGAGGGGCAGAGAACTCTCTTCATCCCTAGGAAGTAGTTTGGCTACATACATATGTACCATATGAATCTGCATGCATGTGACACAAACTTTGGTGAGCAAGTACATAGATCTTATGAATCATTATGACTAGTATGTTTGTAATTCAATTAGTGCTAGGACTAATATGGTGAATCCTAATCGAATACTATGACAACCATTATCACATATTAACGCCTTACAGTTGAAGGGTAGAATGGTAAGTTCACATAAATAATAACTTAGGATGTATAAAGTTAATGGATCTAGTGCTCTATTTGGAAACTAAAACCCTAGAACGGGATGGAAATAAATGAGTCATTTTAACCAAATGAACATACCATCTCATACTATGTTGTTGTCCCTAACTAGATAGTATTATATATACTGGATCTTATGTTCACTTATGTATATTAAAAATGTCATTAGGTGACCATGAATAGGATAATAACATTATGAAAATATATATTAAGAATGCATACACATGTTTGATTTCATGTGACTAACATACCAATGTTTACTAGGATGAATACTCAACTTTGATGACCTGATATATTATTGAGTTAATAAAAAACTATGAGGATTAGATCTGTGCTGTAACATCCCTGACCTGGGTTATGAGATAAACCTAGGTGTTTTGCCTAAATATGTAATTAAACCCTAGTGATTATCTTTTGACATGTAATTAAGTTCCTCAGGAACATATACTTTCAATTTTGTCCTTTTTGAAACAATGATTGTAGTATTGATTGGTAATACAGGGACCTATGTGCAAATTACCCAATGAGAGGGGTTAACTTGCAAATAACACAGGTTAAGATGTTCCTCTAATAAAGAGACATCATATGAAGGAATATGATGAGGTATGATCGATTTCCCAAGTTTGGGCACCAAGGTGCAGCTTGTGGAGTAATCCTTATGCTTAAAAACCCTAATTTGGAGTAAAATGCAGTTTACCCAATTTGAGGGGTGCAACTTGTAAAATACACCATCTAGAACATCTTTTATGACTCTTGTCATCATTTAGAGTAGAAATGGTGAAAGGGACACATCAATGAATAATCAGATAAGAAAAAATGACCTTTGTACATAAAATTCACTAAGTTTGAGTAAGGAAACCTTTCATGAATGTACCCCAGTTGAAAGTTGGCTTTCTTTACCCCTAGATCTTGAGATTTCATGAGCTTTGCATAAGTTTAGATGAGATTGGACGTTCCCTTAAATAAGAAAGGACTTGGATGAGAATTTCAAAGTTCTAGAGGTCTTTATGGTGTAAATCAGCCTAAACTATATAAGCACCTTTCTTTCCAAACCAAGCAAACGTTTTCCTTCACTTCCTCACTTCTTATCTTTCTCAACCGGCCAAAGCAAAGCTCAGGAGCTCAAGGGGACGACAAACCTGTTCTGGGTAAGAGAACACCACCTTCTAGCTTGGATTTATGGAGGAAATCGTATTACAAGGTTGAATTGCTAGTTTTCTTACTTAGGTTCCTTGTTCTAGCCGACCATCCCCATCTTTTTCTTGAAGAATTGACCTTGGCCGATATGTGGAGCTCAAGACACCATTAAAGGCTTGAAGCTTGGAAGCTTGGAAGCTTGAGGAAACCACGTTTGAGGTGGGTTTTATAACTCTAACTCTTAGCTTTGTTATGCATATCTTTGTTCTTGTTTTCGATGATTAGTTCCTCTTCTACCTCTCTTCTTCCTTACTCTTTTGCAAGAAAAACGGTGGAGGAACCGACCTGAACAGAGGTTGAGGATGATGGGCGTGGGTTCCTAGGTCACTTTATGAAACGACCTTGAACCCTTTTGGTCCAAACGGGTGCAACTCGTTTAAGGTCAAACGGGTTCAACCCGTTTGATCAAAACGACCCCAAGACCGTTTCATAGGGTTGACCAAGGTACGACCGTTTGAGGGTCTGTTCATAATGTATTGAATTTCTTTCCTACAAAGAATTGTAATCTAATTCCTAACCAATTAAGAGTTGAAGACACTTCAATAATCTAACCCTAATCGGGTGAAAGTTGTTGATTTCTATATAGATCTTGTTGAGCTTTGGGATGAAGGACCCAAACGGGTTCCAACCTGTTTGGGGGTTCATCCAAACGATCTCACATTCATTTAGTGACACCCCAAGATCGTTTGGAGGTCTAGAGTTAAAGAAATTTGATGGTTTGAGGGTCCAATTACAAGATGTTGATAAATTGATAAAAGTACTGATTTTAGACCTAATTAGGGTTCAATCCTAATCAAATCAATTTAGATTTTGGTCAAACTTTGGGCAAACGGTCTCAAAACCGTTTGGAGGTCATACAAACGATCTCAAGACCGTTTGGGCCAAGTTTGGGCCCAATTGGAGTTCAATTGATGGGTTCAATTACAATTTGTTTCCTATTGTTGAGAATTGATGATTAGCCGACTGGAAACCCTAATTGAGTTAGACTTAACCCTAATTGGCTTTCAATTAAGGGTCAATTTGGAGTCCAATTGATTGAGGCTCATCCTAATTGACTCAATCTGTAAGTGGTTAACATGGCTTTGGCCAATTAAAGGCTTCAACATAGGAAACCCTATTCAAACATAACCTATGTGTCACCTTTTATGTTCATGCGGTTTGAACCCAAGTAGACCCACAATCGTTTTAGACCAAACGAGTTCACACCCGTTTAAGCCCAAACGAGTTCACACTCGTTTGAGTCCAAATGAGTCCACACTCGTTTGAGTCCAAACGGGTCCACACTCGTTTGAGTCCAAATGGGTTCACACCCGTTTAAGCTCAAACGGGTTCACACTCGTTTAGGCTCAAACGGGTCCACACTCGTTTGGACTTAAATGTGTCCACACCCGTTTAAGATTAAATGGGTCCACACTCGTTTAAGGTTCAAATGGATTCAAGGTCATCTGAGATTAAACAAGTTCAAGGTCGTTTAAGAATCAAATGGGTTGAAGGTTGAAGGTTAAAACCTAAACCAATCGGAGACCTTCAAGGTTGATTATACTTAATCACTTGAAGGTGTAAATGGTTCAATGATGATCTAATCTAAACCCTAATGGTAACCTAAGATGTTAAGGGACTAAGTGGCTAATGAATTTACCCATGATGATGGTCAATGGGTAAATTACCAAAATGCCCCTAAAAGGTTCAATTGAGTGATACCTTGTTTTAATCAAACCCTAATCACATGATACTGATGAGTTAACTTGTGTTAATCAATGAGGACTTAACCCAACCTAATCTAGAATGGTGTAATCACTATCTACTAGTTAGAGGAGAGAGAAAGTACCAATTATAACGAAAACTCAAGTAAAATACCTTCAATATACATGAATGTGCAAGTTTAGGTATGATCCACTTATGTGAAAATCATGGAAACCCTAATTATGATAATTGATGAATCTTAATCTTATCTGAGGTCTTTAATGATAATGTTTCTCATACATGAGGATGTTATGAGATCATTTCACCATGAGGTGAATAATAAACCCTAATTCTAGGGTGATGACATGTAATGTGAATAGTAAACCCTAATTGATGAAAATCAGGGAAACCTAGCTCTTGTATGAGTAGGGAGATACAACTTCTTTAAATGAGTTATTTACTGTTATTAGTTGATTTAATCATGCAGGTTCCTTTATGAGGATGATCATATCCAGGTATGGATGATGATACTATATTCATTGAAAGCATGTTGTTGGCTTTATAAATATTGATATATCCTGATGCATTGTTAATAGCATCTTATGAGATTGATAGGCTGTGAGAGCCATGAATACCATCAAGGTCATGCTTTAAGAGATGACTTGTGATGAGAATATTGAGAAAGGATAATTGATGAGAGTTAGGCTTGTTACATTTAGTATTCTTCCTTCATAGCTGCTATGCTAATGATTAATGTTTGAAAACATGTATGATGATAAAAGAATACTGAAATGTACCTAACTAACCAAGTATAATCATACCATGTAGAGCCCTGATCATAGATCCATCATTGTCAGGAGTTAAATGATGGTGAAATAGGTTTTCCTAAGGGGATTCCTGGAGCACATATTTTTGAATATGTGGGGTAATATGGATGTGAATTTCCTTACATCCTAGTGTAGGAATTGATGTAGATGTATCTTAATCTATCAATCCTTCACTATGTTTTATGTCGGGGTGATGTAACACTAATCTCCCGAGGAAATCTTTTATACCGCATCGATGAGAGATAAACAAGAAATCTTTCGGTAGCGAAGAGAGTACAGAATGCCACTGTGACTCTAATAGCAAAGTACCAGAATACCCTGGTAAGCTATAGTAGTAGAGACACTAGATGTCCTGCATGTTGATCCTCTTACTGACTGAGGAAGATGAGGTCATAAGAATCCGGCTCTTTTGATGACCTATGTATGATACCGATGCGACTTAATAGTGATCGGTTGGAGTATGAGCGGTATACCTCATCTCCGCAGGGCATAATGATGTTTGTAAACCATAATCAGCCGTGTAGCATATCTGCTTAGGTTGAACTACGAGATACATTGGTTGAAGATACATTACTTAGTATACATGTTCTTCATATTCCTTAAATGTTGTTGTTCTAATTGATAACAATCTGCTGTTGATTACCTTAAAGCTTTTATTGCCTATATTATTCTTGGTTGCTATAATAAAGCTTCTGGCGAAGAGTTATAACTCTCGCTGGGACAATTATTTAAAATTGTCTCACCCCGTAGATTTCAACTTTTTAGGTGGTCATCGAGGGTGAAGGAATCAATCTTCAGGTGACCAATATCAGCAGCAGCAGCATCAGGAGTAGCAGTAAATCTCAGGTGGAGATTCAGACTGCTGAGTTGTATAGTTAGATAGTCAGTCCTATGTGTTCTCTGTACTCTCAGGTCCTTGGAGTCTTTTGGTATGAGATTTTGGTTTTGAGTTCTTGAGATTTTGTATCATGTTGTATATAATTACTCAAGAAGTAATTATCTGAGATGTAAACAGTTTATCTCCTTTTATGAAAGAAGCTTTTATAGATTCAAGCTCTTATCTCGAAAAGTTTTGATTTCCCGTGATTTTTGCCTTCCATTGTTAATCAAATCGCTTCCGCTAAGTTTATATCGTGGTTTTGGAGATCAGAGCCCACAATTAGTGGTATCAGAGCTCTAGGTTCGCTGAGTCTACAGAGACATAGGACTTAGGATGTCGAGTCTATCCTTAGTACTTCTTTCTTATCTAATAGAGTCTTCTGCTCCTCAGGAGAAGAAGATAATTAAGGATTTCTGGACCACAGGAGGAGTACGAGGCCGAAAGTAGTGTTGCTGCGCCTCGAGAAGGTGCAAGGAACCTAGAAATAGAGCAACCTGTACCTGAGCCACCTGTGGAGCCACCTCAGTTTGACCCAGCTGACATGGGAAACCCAGCTGTTCAAACTATGTTTGGGCAGTTTATGACTGCCATGACACATATCACCGACAGGATGCCCATGCCTGCACCTAGGGCACCTGTCCAGACTGAGGGTCAAGGTATCGGTAAAACGTTCGAGCGACTTCGTCGGGTCGGAGCAACTGAATATTTTGGAACAGGTGACCCTGCTGATGCTGATCTATGGTTAACTGAGTTGGAGAAAGCTTTCAGAATCCTTAACATCCCCGAAGGTGAGAAGGTTAGACATGTTGTCTATCTTCTCAAAGGTAGTGCTGGTCACTGGTGGACCATGGAAGAGCAGAAGAGGCCTGGAATAGAGATCTCGTGGGAAGACTTTCGTCGGGAAATTGTCCGCAGATATTTTCCAAAGACCTTCCTGGACGAGAAGATCTCTCAGTTTGAGAGACTGAGACAGGGTATGATGAACATTAGCGAGTATGAAGCTAAGTTCATGGAGTTATTGCGGTTTTGTCCGCACATGGCTGCTACAGAAGAAGAAAGAATCAGAAGGTTCGAGAAGGGTTTAAACGCCGACTTGACTACTCCCGTGTCTGCCCTAGAGAATCGGGAAAGGTTTGCTACCTTCGTTGAGTCAGTCCGAAGGATAGAGAAATCCGTAGTCGAGAAGAGACAAACCCATAAAAGATATCCGCAGTTCCAAGGTTCTTCATCTAGAGACTTTAAGAAGCCTAGATTCTTTGCACCTACACCTCCACCACCCAGAACTAGTGCTCAGACACAGTGGACACTGAGTAGAGGCAGGGGACGAAGCCTACCACTATAAGAGACTCATAATTCAGCATCAATGTCAGTTACAGGACCATCCAGACCACAACAACTGGAGAAGAGTTGTTACAACTGTGGGAAGGTGGGACATTTGATGAAGGACTGCCGATCTAGGCCTGTCAGTGTGACACAGCCTCCGAGACAGAGTCAACAGAGATCACAAAGAAGGCAATCTCAAGGAGCAGCTCGAGGATGTGGACAAGCGTCTCAAGCTGGATCATCAGCACCACCTCAACATCAGGCGACAACGAGGTTCTATGCTATGAACCCACCAGATGCAGTGGTCAATCCACGGGTAGTGGCAGGTCAGATGGAACTTTTATATTCTGATATGTCTAAATCCTGTGTGGTATCTGTTTTGATTGACCCGGGTGCTACACACTCCTTTGTCACTCAGAGAGTGATTCGTAACTGCAATATGACAATTAGTCATAGGGCAGATAGCTTGTTTTTGGAAACTCCGTTGAGTGGATCTGTCATTTTGCAGGAGGTATGCTCTCCCTGCATCCTCTTCTTTTCTAATCATCGCATTCAAGTGGACCTTATACCACTTAATATGCACGGATTTGATATAATCCTCGGGATGGATACCTTAGAAAGGTATCGAGTTGTCTTGGATTGTGAATCCAAACAGGCTGTGTTTGCTGATGATAGCAGCACATGGATCTTTCAAGGAGAGAGAAAGATTCTGCCCACCTGTCTTATATCAGCTATGGTTGCTAACAAGCTGATGAGGCAAAGATGTTATGCATTCCTGGCACATATAGTAGATGTTACCAAAGAAGGTCCCAACCCTGCTGAAGTTCCTATAGTCAGGGAATTCAAGGACGTGTTTCCTAAAGAACTTCCAGGTATACCATCGCCTCGGGAAATTGATTTTGAAATCAATTTGATCCCAGATACAAAACCTATAGCCCAGACACCGTATAGGATGGCGCCTGCTGAGATGGCAGAACTCAAGAAACAACTTCAAGAGTTGCTTGAGAAAGGTTTTATCCGACCGAGCACTTCACCGTGGGGTGCTCCGGTTTTGTTTGTTAAAAAGAAATATGGGTCAATGCGGTTGTGCATTGATTATAGACAACTCAATAAAGTAACAATAAAGAATAAGTACCCGTTGCCGAGGATTGATGATCTTTTTGACCAGTTGCGTGGTGCAACAGTCTTCTCAAAGATAGACTTGAGGTCTGGATATCATCAACTCCGTATTAAGGATAGTGACATATCCAAGTCTGCCTTTAGGACACGATATGGTCACTATGAGTTCACGGTTATGTCGTTTGGACTAACCAATGCACCAGCTGCATTCATGGAACTCATGAATAGAGTTTTCTGACCTTTCCTTGATCAGTGTGTTGTCGTCTTCATAGATGACATTCTGATTTATAGTAAGGATGCTCAGCAGCATGAACAACATCTCCGACAGGCTCTAACTCTGCTAAGAAAACATAAGCTATATGCTAAGTTTAGCAAGTGTGAGTTCTGGTTGCCGGAAGTATCTTTTCTTGGACATGTGATATCTACCTCGGGTATTCGTGTTGACCCTACAAAGGTAGAATCTGTTCTACAGTGGGAACAACCGAAGACACCAACGGAGATTCGAAGTTTCTTGGGATTAGCTAGTTATTATCGAAGGTTTATTAAGAATTTCAGTTCTATAGCCTTACCCTTAACCAAGTTAACCCGGAAAGATGTTCCTTTTACCTGGAGTGATAAGTGTCAACAGTCTTTTCAGCTGTTGAAGGAGAGGTTGACAAGTGCACCTGTGCTTGTGTTACCTGAGCAAGGAAAAGGACACATAGTTTTCTGTGATGCCTCCAAGAATGGACTCGGATGCGTGTTGATGCAAGATAAGCAAGTGATTTCTTTTGCTTCACGACAGCTTAAGAAACACGAAGAGAATTATCCGACACACGATCTGGAATTAGCTGCTATGGTTCATGCCCTGAAGATCTGGAGACATTATCTCTATGGAGAGACATTCCAGATTTTCACAGATCACAAAAATCTTAAGTATATCTTCTCTCAGCATGAGCTTAACATGAGGCAACGTCGCTGGATGGAGTTAATCAAGGACTACGATTGTACAATTGATTACCATCCAGGAAAGGCCAATGTGGTTGCAGATGCCTTGAGTAGGAAATCAACAACATCAACCATGGATAGAGCACAACTAAACTCTTTAGTATGCTCTAAGAGAGATATGCTTATCTCTTTAAGGCAAGACAATGTACAGTTGAAGGTGTCATTGTTAGCCGGGTTGTTGGCTGAGATGCATATTAAACCTACCCTAAGAGAGCAGATTAAGGAGGCACAACAGGTTGATGCTGTAGTTCAGCAGATTAGATCAGAGTATGGAAATGAGAAGCGAGATGGTTTCTATGACTCAGATGATCATGTAGCATGTTATCATGGGAGGATGATAGTGCCGAATATGGATAACTTGAGGAAGTTAGTTCTGGAAGAAGCTCATTCTTCAATGTATGCTATGCATCCAGGAAGCACCAAGATGTATCGAAACTTGAAAGATATGTATTGGTGGCCTGGGATGAAGAAGGACGTAGCTGAGTTTGTTCTGAGGTGTCCAATGTGTCAGCAAGTTAAAGCTGAACACCAGAAGCCTACAGGAACAATGCAACCTTTACCCATACCACAGTGGAAGTGGGACCATGTGACCATGGACTTTGTTGTTGGCCTACCTAGAACAAACAAAGGACATGATTCCATTTGGGTAATTGTTGATAGGTTGACTAAGACAACACATTTCTTACCTGTCAAAACAACCTATTCTGCTGAAAGGTTATCCCAGTTATATGTTCAAGAGATAGTGCGTTTGCACGGAGTTCCTATCACCATAGTTTCTGACAGAGGTCCCCAGTTTACAAGTCGCTTTTGGGAGAAGCTACACAGAGCCTTAGGCACCAAGCTAAGGTTTAGTACGACTTTTCATCCACAGACTGATGGATAGTCGGAAAGAACCATACAGACCTTGGAAGACCTGTTGAGAGCATGTGTTCTCCAGTTTACCGGAAGTTGGGATTTACACCTAAGCTTGATAGAGTTTGCCTATAACAATAGCTATCAGCATAGTATTGATATGGCACCTTATGAAGCCTTGTATGGTATACGTTGTAGATCCCCTTTGTGTTGGTATGAGACTGGTGAACATCAGTTGTTAGGTCCTGATCTTGTGCAGCAAACTACAGAGAAGATCAAAGTTATACAACAACAACTTAAGACTGCACAGGATAGATAGAAGTCGTATGCTGATAAGCGTCGTAGACCGTTAGAGTTCCAGGTTGGAGACAGAGTGTACCTCAAGGTCTCTCCTTGGAAAGGAGTCCTTCGCTTTGGAAGGAAAGGAAAGTTAGAACCTAGATTTATGGGACCTTATCCAATCATTGAACGGGTTGGAAAGGTAGCCTATAAACTAGAGCTACCTCAAGAGTTGCAGAAGTTACACCCTGTGTTTCACATTTCTATGCTGAGGAAATGTCATCGTGACACCGAGTCAATTCTACAACCTATGGAAGTAGAATTGAATGAAGATATAACTTATGAGGAAGGACCGGTGTCAATCCTTGATAACAGAATTAAAAAGCTAAAGAAGAAAGAGATAAGTCTTGTAAAAGTTATTTGGAATCACCGTGGTGATGAAGAAGCCACTTGGGAACTAGAGGATGATATGAGAAGGAAATACCCTGCTCTTTTCTCCTAGTATGCTTTATTGATTTCGGGGACGAAATCCTTGTAAGGGGTGGATAATTTGTAACATCCCTGACCTGGGTTATGAGCTAACCCTAGGTGTTTTGCCTAAATATGTAATTAAACCCTGGTGATTATCTTTTGACATGTAATTAAGTTCCTCAGGAACATATACTTTCAATTTTGTCCTTTTTGAAACAATGATTGTAGTATTGATTGGTAATACAGGGACCTATGTGCAAATTACCCAATGAGAGGGGTTAACTTGCAAATAACACAGGTTATGATGTTCCTCTAATAAAGAGACATCATATGAAGGAATATGATGAGGTATGATGGATTTCCCAAGTTTGGGCACCAAGGTGCAGCTTGTGGAGTAATCCTTATGCTTAAAAACCCTAATTTGGAGTAAAATGCAGTTTACCCAATTTGAGGGGTGAAACTTGTAAAATACACCATCTAGAACATCTTTTATGACTCTTGTCATCATTTAGAGTAGAAATGGTGAAAGGGACACATCAATGAATAATAAGATAAGAAAAAATGACCTTTGTACATAAAATTCACTAAGTTTGAGTAAGGAAACTTTTCATGAATGTACCCCAGTTGAAAGTTGGCTTTCTTTACCCCTAGATCTTGAGATTTCATGAGATTTGCATAAGTTTAGATGAGATTGGACGTTCCCTTAAATAAGAAAGGACTTGGATGAGAATTTCAAAGTTCTAGAGGTCTTTATGGTGTAAATCAGCCTAAACTATATAAGCACCTTTCTTTCCAAACCAAGCAAACGTTTTCCTTCACTTCCTCACTTCTTATCTTTCTCAACTGGCCAAAGTAAAGCTCAGGAGCTCAAGGGGACGACCAACCTGTTCTAGGTAAGAGAACACCACCTTCTAGCTTGGATTTATGGAGGAAATCGTATTACAAGGTTGAATTGCTAGTTTTCTTACTTAGGTTCCTTGTTCTAGCCGACCATCCCCATCTTTTTCTTGAAGAATTGACCTTAGCCGATCTGTGGAGCTCAAGACGCCATTAAAGGCTTGAAGCTTGTAAGCTTGGAATCTTGAGGAAACCACGTTTGAGGCGGGTTCAATTACAATTTGTTTCCTATTGTTGAGAATTGATGATTAGCCGATTGGAAACCCTAATTGAGTTAGACTTAACCCTAATTGGCTTTCAATTAAGGGTCAATTTGGAGTCCAATTGATTGAGGCTCATCCTAATTGACTCAATCTGTAAGTGGTTAACATGGCTTTGGCCAATTAAAGACTTCAACATAGGAAACCCTATTCAAACATAACCTATGTGTCACCTTTTATGTTCATGCAGTTTGAACCCAAGTAGACCCACAATCGTTTTAGACCAAATGAGTTCACACCCGTTTAAGCCCAAATGAGTTCACACTAGTTTGAGTCCAAACGAGTCCACACTCGGTTGAGTCCAAACGAGTCCACACTCGTTTGAGTCCAAACGGGTTCACACCCGTTTAAGCTCAAACGGGTTCACACTCGTTTAGGCTCAAACGGGTCCACACTCGTTTGGACTTAAATGGGTCCACACCCGTTTAAGATTAAATGGGTCCACACTCGTTTAAGGTTCAAATGGATTCGAGGTCATCTGAGATTAAACAAGTTCAAGGTCGTTTAAGAATCAAATGGGTTGAAGGTTAAAACCTAAACCAATTGGAGACCTTCAAGGTTGATTATACTTAATCACTTGAAGGTGTAAATGGTTCAATGATGATCTAATCTAAACCCTAATGGTAACCTAAGATGTTAAGGGACTAAGTGGCTAATGAATTGACCCATGATGATGGTCAATGGGTAAATTACCAAAATGCCCCTGAAAGGTTCAATTGAGTGATACCTTGTTTTAATCAAACCCTAATCACATGATAGTGATGAGTTAACTTGTGTTAATCAATGAGGACTTAACCCAACCTAATATAGAGTGGTGTAATCACTATCTACTAGTTAGAGGAGAAAGAAAGTACCAATTATAACGAAAACTCAAGTAAAATACCTTCAATATACATGAATGTGCAAGTTTAGGTATGATCCACTTATGTGAAAATCATGGAAACCCTAATTATGATAATTGATGAATCTTAATCTTATCTGAGGTCTTTAATGATAATGTTTCTCATACATGAGGATGCTATGAGATCATTTCACCATGATGTGAATAGTAAACCCTAATTCTAGGGTGATGACATGTAATGTGAATAGTAAACCCTAATTGATGAAAATCAGGGAAACCTAGCTCTTGTATGAGTAGGGAGATACAACTTCTTTAAATGAGTTATTTACTGTTATTAGTTGATTTAATCATGTAGGTTCCTTTATGAGGATGATCATATCCAGGTATGGATGATGATACTATATTCATTGAAGGCATGTTGTTGGCTTTATAAATAGTGATATATCCTGATGCATTGTTAATAGAATCTTATGAGATTGATAGGCTGTGAGAGCCATGAATACCATCAAGGTCATGCTTTAAGAGATGACTTGTGATGAGAATATTGAGAAAGGATAATTGATGAGAGTTAGGCTTGTTACATTTAGTATTCTTCCTTCATAGCTGCTATGCTAATGATTAATGTTTGAAAACATGTATGATGATAAAAGAATACTGAAATGTACCTAACTAACCAAGTATAATCATACCATGTAGAGCCCTGATCATAGATCCATCATTGTCAGGAGTTAAATGATGGTGAAACAGGTTTTCCTAAGGGGATTCCTGGAGCACATATTTTTGAATATGTGGGGTAATATGGATGTGAATTTCCTTACATCCTAGTGTAGGAATTGATGTAGATGTATCTTAATCTATCAATCCTTCACTATGTTTTATGTCGGGGTGATGTAACACTAATCTCCCGAGGAAATCTTTTATACCGCATCGATGAGAGATAAACAAGAAATCTTTCGGTAGCGAAGAGAGTACAGAATGCCACTGTGACTCTAATAGCGAAGTACCAGAATACCCTGGTAAGCTATAGTAGTAGAGACACTAGATGTCCTGCATGTTGATCCTCTTACTGACTGAGGAAGATGAGGTCATAAGAATCCGACTCTTTTGATGACCTATGTATGATACCGATGCGACTTAATAGTGATCAGTTGGAATATGAGTGGTATACCTCATCTCCGCAGGGCATAATGATGTTTGTAAAACATAATCAGCCGCGTAGCATATCTGCTTAGGTTGTACTACAAGATACATTGGTTGAAGATACATTACTTAGTATACATGTTCTTCATATTCCTTAAATGTTGTTGTTCTAATTGATAACAATCTGCTGCTGATTACCTTAAAGCTTTTATTGCCTATATTATTCTTGGTTGCTATAATAAAGCTTCTGGCGAAGAGTTATAACTCTCGCTGGGACAATTATTTAAAATTGTCTCACCCCGTAGATTTCAACTTTTTAGGTGGTCGTCGAGGGCGAAGGAATCAATCTTCAGGTGACCAATATCAGCAGCAGCAGCATCAGGAGCAGCAGTAAATCTCAGGTGGAGATTCAGACTGCTGAGTTGTATAGTTAGATAGTTAGTCCTATGTGTTCTCTGTACTCTCAGGTCCTTAGAGTCTTTTGGTCTGAGATTTTGGTTTTGAGTTCTTGAGATTTTGTATCATGTTGTATATAATTACTCAAGAAGTAATTATCTGAGATGTACACAGTTTATCTCCTTTCATGAAAGAAGTTTTTATAGATTCAAGCTCTAATCTCGAAAAGTTTTAATTTCCCGTGATTTTGCCTTCCGCTGTTAATCAAATCGCTTCCGCTAAGTTTATATCGTGGTTTTGGAGATCAGAGCCCACATGTGCAATCTCTATTTAATATTTAGGCATTTAGTCTACTTTGATATACATCTTACCATAATGAGACACCTCTTGATATGTTTGAGCCTTATTTGAAATTTCATATCCTTTTAGTGGCAATCATTTTGAAATATCCTAATACTCTGTTTATTCATATTATATTGGGTTTATACCCATTCATAATTGTTATTTAATCTTTTTATTGTAATTGATGGATATATGTCTTGCTTTCTATTATTGTATGTGATATTAGACTAAGATAACTAAGTGTAGATGCTTATGCATAACCATTAGGGCGTGTCTTTCCACCCAAGATGTGTCTTTCCATCTCTTATATATATAGGGGCACATCTTTCCAGCTAGGATGCGTCTTTCCACTCATTTTAGTTACACCAATGACCCAGTGGTCTCTTGGCCCTACCTTATCTAGCTTTAGTATAAATTATCTCCATGCAAATATTTACTTGTTTATGATATCGTGGATTGTAAAATGGAAAGACTATTTATGTTTCTTTTGGATCAAATGTTCTTATCCCTCATTCTTTTGATATTCATTCTCTTGCTTAATTCTATTGAACTTACCTACTTATCAATATCCCTATATTAAATGGAAACCCCTTTGTTATATTTATTTTATCTTAAAATGCATAAATATGTTTTGTTATGCACATACTTAGTGTTTACTGAAGCCGACTTTTATTTACCTTTTTCTAGATCTTGTTCCCAATCCACCCAGGTGTAGGTAGCTTGTCGGATCTAGACTCAGAAAGATCATGTACATACTTGTGAGTTTGAGGATATATTGGAATGGTTGGATTTCCCTATGCTACTAACCTTACTTGTAGTTAGCTGAAGCTTTTACTTTATAATACCACCTTTTAAGTGAGCAACAATTGTATAATGATACACTTTGTATCTTTGTAATAGTTAATTTTGCGGTGTCTTATATTTACTTGGCTCTATGTATTATACCATTGGAGTGGATCCCCTCTCGGGTCCCACTCTTTACAATATGGTATTAGAGCCTAAGCAATCAGTGACTTGACTATTTCAAGTCATCCCATGTAGTTCCTTAACTAGGTAGGTTAACCTTTTGAGGTTGTTTATATACTTGTTTCTTAGTAGTGGAATACCAAATAGGGTTTAAATCCTTATTGAACTTAGTGATTTCCACTCCCCAACCAGTGATATTGTTGAGATGTAGTTTTAGATAAACCTAGTTATCACGACCCTCTTTATGGATGTGGAGTTCTCCCTACATAAGGGTCGAGTCTTCTAGTTATCAGTCCGACCCTATATTAAGATAGTCCAACTATTACATAGAGTAGGTTACTTGAAGACACATAGTTAGTTTAAACCCTAGTTGTCACTTTGAACCCTTTCCTTGTGGTTTTCTACCATACCTCAAATATGATGACTTTGGGTACTAAGCATGCATGAATGATAAATGAATAATCTTGATATAGGATTTAGGACCGAGATGATTCTTGAGACACTAGGTGATAATCTCAACTAGCTTGGCTTTGGTTAGACATGCTTTGTCTTCAACATAGAGTATAACATAGCTATGCCCCAATATCATCTATATAAGGGCTCGATACCATCCTCATTGAGCTTGTTATGCCTCAAGTAAGTGGATTGGTGGATGGAAATTATTAGTTCAGTGGAATGTTCCTAGGAGTTCACCTCTCTCATGCCAAAGATGTAAATAGTTTACCTAGTGAATGAGATATGGGTAATTTGACTATATACTTCACCTTGTCTTGTGAGGCCACCATGGTTGCAAACCAACAAGTGACTAGAAAATCCTAATACCCTATCCATGGTACTGTATGAGGGCATGGCTCCCTTATGTATCAAAATGAGGTAATGTAGATAATTATAAGAGTGAAACAGAGAATGGAATGTTGTGGCTTAGTAGGATGTGATAAAAGTTGACTATGTGTAACAAGAAACCTTCCTCTTGTACTATGATAGAAGTTTAAGATGCTTTTGGTATAGTCTTTATCTCTTGAGGTAATATACTCATTTGTTGGAATGAAGTGCTAGTAGGATAATAGTATATATCTGCTGGAATGAAGTGCTAGTAGACATCTAAGCCAGACATGATCAGGTTCATGGATTTAGATAAAACTTGACCAACCTATCCATTAGAGTCGTACATACAATCCTATCAGAGTATATAGGCCCATACTAAGAAAGCTAAAAATAAGAACTGCATACAAAACTTCCTATAATCTTCATATATAGTAGGATAATGATCAATTTGTAATTTTAAAAGCTAAAGAAAAAAATATATTCAACCCTTCTACACCTTTCATATAGTCTAATTAAAATGCATAATTACCAATTTAAATAAAAATAGAAAAAATGCTATCCAAACTCTTGTTGCTTTTGTACATCTGTAGTTTTATAACAAAAGACAACACTAAATTGTAAATGAATATATATATTTTTTGACATACAATGCCTCGTATAGTTTTAAGGCCCGTTTAGTAAGGTATAGTCATATGTAAAAGTGTGAATTGTTATACACTGGATTCATTTTACGTTATATTACACCCCACTAAACGTTACCAAACACGCCTTTAGTATATAATAAAATAAAACAAACTCCTTTGTCTACTACCCTATGAATAAGCAAAGGTGTCAAGCTTGTCTGCTTGTTATTCCTTCCTGCTTGAGTGGCTGCTTAATTTTTTTACGGTGATGGCTATTAAATATTATTCCTTCCAGATATTATTCCTCCGACCGTTGTTTATCTCATTTTATAAATTTACAATACAACCCTCGTGTTACGTGCCACTTGCTGTTTTCGGTCAATGTGTCTCTCTCTCTATGTGTTCCTTAGAGGTATGACGTGTCGCTTAGACATGATGCTAAGGCAATACCACAACATGG
The DNA here is from genome assembly GCA_963693085.1 of Alisma plantago-aquatica. Lineage (NCBI taxonomy): Eukaryota > Viridiplantae > Streptophyta > Magnoliopsida > Alismatales > Alismataceae > Alisma > Alisma plantago-aquatica. Next base: position 1,226,193,622 of record OY856412.1, read on the forward strand.
GCATATGCCCTATCGATTATCATCCACAGTCCATGTATTGCCACATAAACACTTTAGTTTCCTTGATCAGGTGGTGTTGTGAACAAAATTGTTCCCTTGCTTTCAGTTCATGCTTATACAAAATTCGACATAATTGCTGTTGAAAGCTTAATTTTCAGGTTTAGGAATGTATGTTCTATTTATTTTAATATTAATTATCGATTGATTTTCACCTAACATTTAACAATGAATATATCACGACTATGGTCCTCCCAACTTTGTGTTTGATTTTTTTTTTTAAAGTGATTTATGGTAATCTTTTAGAAACAAAGTGTAGTTGGTTTGATTTTAGCTTATCACCCGCTTTGTCACTTTGTCTTTTATCTTAATGCATTCTATTTTTCTTATTTGCTTTTTTGCGGGTCTTGTTCCGTGTTTATTTGATTTTTTATAGACAATAGGCTCAAATCAGAAAAAGGATAGCATGTGTAATTTTTAATTCGATATACGTTGCTAATCAGATTGTTTGTTCGTTTTTTTTATCTTTTTTAATATTTTAAGCGACCTATTTGTCAGTTTTTTCTAAATAATTGAGCTAAATTAAAAGATAAATACAAGTATTAGGTTTTAGGTACATATTTTCATCAGACATGTTTTAACCATTTGAGTGTATGCTCATTGTTCCAATCAATTTGTGTGTTCCCATAGTGTTTTTGCATACTAATCGTTCCAGACAAATTAGATGTTTGACATTATTAATTTTCAAAGGGAGATCTAATAAAATCTGTGTCACTGATCCATTTTATTTGTGTGCTCAATCATTCTTTCTCACTACTAATTAGCTCAGTTTGTTTGTGTGTTCAAAATTTTTGCCTAAGTATTAATTTGTCAAATCAGCTTGTGTTGATAGGGGGTCAATTGGCTTTTAATAAAATACTTTCTCTTAGTATGTTTTATATAGATTGGCTCACATTGATGCAGTGACCATCATGACTCCAAAACAAATAATAGTTTTGATTTAGATTTTAGTATTGTCACACTACAAGTTAGAGAGACTCGACTGACCCAATGCATTTGCATGTGCTCCAGTAGGATGGTTATGTGTTAATTAGTCTATTCATTGTATGTGTTCTAGCAACATATATATGTGTTAATGTTTCTAGCGTGTGTGTATGTTAATCAATACAACATGTCTGTATGCTTATAGATTAGAACGAGTCAACTGGATTTAGTTGAGGTATTATGTCGCTCTCTTAATGGAAATCCGTTTTTTTATAATTCACATTTTTTATACTTAATTTTTTATTTTTAGTTATACCTAGAGGGAGTCAACTAGATATTAATTGAGTTATTCTCTTTTAACAAGTTGCATGTAATTATTGTTATTACTAATTACGATCTTAAAGAAAAAAATAATTTTTAGATTAAATTTTTAAATAATCTTCAAGCATTCTTATCATTTGTAATAATAACATTATAGCTAGTGATTCGAAAAATAGAAGACAAATTACATAAAAAATCCGTCACAGTTTTTCTAACATAATACATATGGATATTTAAAATGTAAATCTCTCAACAACTACAAAAAGCAGCAGATTTCTTACCAGAAAAAAACATAAAGCAGGTTTGTTCGTCTTCAGGGAAGTATAAAGACCCCGTAGGACTGTTGCTCGAGAGATCGACGCAACAAAACAGAGCGAGAGAGCGTCTATGCTACCTCCAAATTCCTCCACTCCTCTTGCCGGAAAGGTTCTATTCTCTTTCAGCGCACGCTGTAACAACATCTGCGGTGCAAGTCCCGGCTGGGCTGTGAGCGGAAGGACTTGAACCCCTATCAGACCCATGGATGAGGGAGAACACGACGCTTCCTTCCCCGAGCATAAGCTATGCGGCTTTATCCTTGCAGTCCTCTCAATCTCTTCCTCGAACCAGGAAGAACAGTCGGAAGTGGGAGCTGCTAACCTCGCTCTGCTCTCTCCTGGAACATCCTGTTCCCTGGTCGAAACTGCGGTCGACGTGGGGTTTATTGCAGAGGACGGGACCCTGCTCCTCCCAATTCCACCATCCGACGGCAATGCAGTGCCCACCAAGGGGCCGGTCTCGTCCTCCCCAAGTTCCTCGCTCACAAGGAAGCGGAGGAGAAGCGGAATTGGTCTCGTGAAGGGAAGCATGAGTGTGGTCTACCAGCTCCATGCCCTGGTTGCAAACAAGTGTTTGAAGGCGCGGGCCAAGATCGTTGCCGTTTCGGAACGCGGGGACGGAAATTCCAGAGCTGTGCTTTTGGTTGATTTGTACCTGCCATTGGCTGCATGGTCAGGATGGCAGTTCCCCAAATCTGGAGCATCAGCCGCTTCACTTTTTAGGCATGTCAGGTAGGAGGATCCCTTTAAGGTATATTTCAACTTTATATGTTGAACGCCTGATTTACTCTTTTAATCTTTTTGAAGGAACTTCTAACTTTCACCAACTTCCGTCTTGCTACATGTGAAGTAATGTAGTTTTTCATCCCTGGTTTGTTTGGATGAACGTATAGACGGCAAAATGTATGGACTTGCATTTTTATTAATAACAGTTACCTCTACGCTTGATACCTTTCAGAACTCTCCTTTTGGATGATACTTTTTTTTCTTCTGAATTTGTATTGTAATGTTGCTGACTACCATCAAATGGGATGTGAATATTTTGAGGCTGTCATTGCTCCACCAAAACCAACCCGTCTTGGATTCTCAACTTGAAAAAATGAGTTAGTCAAAGACAGTTTAATTGTATGATTATCTGCACTTGAGTACCTTTTTTTTCATTCCTGACTTGGGTTTAGACCTGGAAGGCTGGAACCTGCCTGTAGAGGTGAATTTCTTTCTGGACAAGTGGGGACGAAGGATTTTGAATAATCTATACATATTTATAGGTTGCAACGAGAAATCAAGAGTTTCAATCACAAAACTCACCTCATCAGGAGCTTCAATCACAAAGCTCATCTCCGACTGTTTTATTGATTTTCTTCAGGCAGTGGTCAAAAAGGAAAAACCACTTTTCTAACAATTTTCTTTTGCAGTGACTATTGCAGAGATGGATGTCACTCGTAAAGTTTTTTTTTCTTTCTGCTAAGGCAAATTTAATGTGATTAGTTACAAAATGTGAACAAATTATGGTCAGTTATAGGTTTAACTAAAGTGACACATCCGCTATACACAAACTTGAAAACTTTGTTTTCTCAAACCTGTCAATGTACAAATGAGAAGTAAAAAAAAACAGAACCTGAGATGATAACCGCTAGGGGTGTCAAATAATGGGCTTCGGATGGGCTCCACATCCGAGTTGATGGAAAACTGCACAACCCGGAACTAACACGGAACTGAATCCGATCTTGTAATTTCTAAGCTGGATTTGATCTTGGATTCTATAAGTCTTCCATACATACTCAAATAATGTTGCTTTGCATTTCATGTGGCCTACACTTACAAACTCCAAACCCGGAACTGACCGAGTTTCAATTCAAAAATCAACTTCCAAACTTGGAGTTGACCCAGATTGACAAAATCCAAACCGAGAACCGCTTTTTCCAGACCGGACTGGTTGGGTTCAAGGGTTCAGACCCGAAGTTTGATCGCCGTAGAGACTCCTTGCCTTCTGCCTATCCAATTCTAGTAAATTGGAAGTGACAAAATACTCTTTTTTCTTTTATTTAAGGAGGTAAATTGATATCTTTTTCACTTTTAGAAATATTTATTTTAGCAGTAAGCATTATGGCATGTATGGAGTGTTTCAATAAGACACAAATGCATATTCAAAAAACTGAGTATGTGCAGCAAGTATGTGCTCTTTTCTAGCAATTGGCACAACACACATCTTGATCTGTTATCATTTAGTTAGAATCCAAAATATTTGTTAGACACAACAAAGTAAGAAATGGTTCTTTAATGCTATTATAATCCAAAAAGAAGATATCAGATGCATATGCAAAGTAAACTGTGATCTGTTATCATATAATTTATTATTTAGAAGAATACTTTGATTGGCAGATAGTACATGATGAAACTAAGGTCTAGTGAGGACACAAACAAAGAAGTACGTAAGGATTTGCATAGATTTAGTCCAAACTTAAAAGGAAAAAATCAAAAGGAAATTGGGATGCTAAAATTTCTGACATTTTTTTTCCGGGAAAGTTGATATCCCCCACATATATCGCCGGCCTTTCATATGCATGTTATGTGCATGATCAAACATAGCTAGTGTATGATAAAATTGGGGTTAGGTTAGATACACAGGCTTCAAAGTTGTTGGATCTCTTCCATAAAAGAAACAACAAAATTTACCCCAAAATAAATGATTTTTAGATCCACGTACCAAACTGTTGAGATGGGACATGACATCTCTCACAACTATTACTGTAAAGAAGATTAAATATCGTTATTTACCTTACTACCAAAAAAAAAGATTAAATATTGAGGAGTTCTATTTGTTAGCTTTAAGGATGTGTGATGCCTCATCTTCACACCTAAGATAACAGTTTTTTCTATACTGTGATGATTCAAGGACAGATTGACAACATCGAGGCGATCTGACATTTTTCTGGCAGGACAGATATCAAATGTGTGATTTGTGGGTGTTTTAAGAGCCTACACATCACATTTTTTTGGGGAATATAACTCACCTTTCTTGAACTACTTGTAAACACGCACGTGCTAACACACATGGAAGTTGAAGTTACAAACAATTTTTTTGCATAATAAACAATTTTTATTATAATTTTTTTTCATAAAATTTCCTAAGTTACCTATTTTCTTAATTATTTTTTTATTATATGATCAACCATAGTCACAAATTCAGTATTTGGGATACGTTCGGTTGAGTAGTAAAATTCAGAGTTCGGATTATGCGGGAAATTCAGGTAAAAAGCAGTCAATGTATGGTAAAAAGGTCAATGATTCGGGAAAAAGTTGGAAAAATTCAAAAGATATATACATATATTGCATACAGATTTATGTATATATATGTTTTGCACATATATATGTACATATATATTGCATACATATGTCTATAACTATTGCATACATATACATACACATATATTACATACATACACACACTTGCATGTGCTTACAAACACACACACATACATATATATTACATATATATAAACTAAGTTAGAGTTGTAATCAATATAGTACAGGAAAAGAAATTATAAAACGGGAAAAAACACAAACATGAATCAGTCGTGAATCATACGGGAATAAAACGTACTATTTGGAAATTGGGATTTATTCGGCTGTTTCATAGGTCAAGGGACAAATTCATATGACTTTTTCAAAAAGTCGGGAGTATATTATGACTATGTGATCAACAATATGTATTGCAAATTCGATATACAATTTGAAGTGGTCTATATCCCTAAAGATTATTTTTTTATAGAATTGGTACGTGGTAAAAGAATGACAAGGAACCAAAAGGGTATTAGTGAAATGGTAAAGGGGGAGGGGGAAGGGGAAGGGGAAGGGGGAAATTATGAAAAATACTTTTTGGTTAGATGCGCATGGGGAAAGAAAAAGGAAGGGAGAGTTGTTACTTAAAAAATGTTTTTACATCAGCACAAGGATGGATTAGGGGAAAGGAAAAGGGAAAGAAGGGGAATCGTATTAAACTAGGGGCAAGGAAGGGAGAGGGAAGAAGAAGTAAGTCCAAAAAATACCTTTCTCCCCATTGTTTTTCATCCTTTTCCGTGGGGACAAAAATAGGCTAAAATTCCTTCTGAACTTTCCATAAGTCTATTCCCTCCCCATCACCATGCCAACCAAACAATCTTAATAATTATCTGATGATCCCTTTTATAATTCACCATGTACCAACACGACCTTAATGTGTTATATGATGATTCTTATGTATTTTTCTTGTGTAATTTGAGAAATTATCAATTCTCACTTTGATGAATAGGAGTTGGGAAACATTATATGCACAGAAGTAGGAAGTGTATTAGTACAATTCACTTGTTATCAAATTATCATCATCATCAACATCATCATTATCAACTAAGCCTCAATCCCAACTACGTTGGGGTCGGCTACATGGATCCTTCTTTTCCATTCAGCTCTATCATGGATCATATTCTGGTTGAGATGTAGAGATTCAAAATCTCTCTTTATAACCTCTTCCCATGGGAAACATTACTTGTTATCAAATTATATGCAAATAAATTATGTCATATAAGATTCATTATATTACTATTCGTATTGATGTCGTATATTAAAGTTAGTTGCATTATCTAGCTACATCTAGAAAGCAATGGACTTTGTGGACCATTTAACCCATAGCCTTTCAATGTTCCTCTCTCTCTTCCATCGTATTTCTACATATAACTAATATGCCTCACAAAATCTTATTTTAGACATATAACTAATTGTGTTTCTAGCTAGTTATCATGGCACGTGATTTCCTATGCCATTGAATAATACATCAACCTCTATATATGGTCCCATGAAAAGACTAATAAATCAGACCATGTGTATATTCTAATTATTAAGACCATGTGTATATTCTAATTATTAAGTGCGTCCCTTGACAGGGCTAGAAAAGTCTTGAATATATACTCATCTGTGCAACACAACTATAAAGCATCTAACAAACTCGAGAACAAGCCTGGGCTCAAGCGTGAGCTAGATGGACGTGCAACATATGTTTTCTTATTGTATGATTATCACAATTTGCTGTTGTAGTATAAAGTTCTCTTTCACTAAATGGAGTTGTAGTAAATCTAAACCTGCAAATGTAAGCAAATAATCAACAAAATATGGGCGTTTAATGCCGAGTCTTGTTCACATGGCAAGTGGAGTATGAGTGACCTCTGGAACTCCTTGATTACGTCTATGAAAAGGAAAGAATCTGTATTTGGCGCATTGAATCTACCATATTGTGTTTCTGTATAACACAAACATGATATCCGACCGGTCTATAAATTAGAACCAATGTTTTAGAAAGCACGAAGCAGGAGGCGGGTGGACATGACATTGTAGCCGTTTAAGCGCCAAGCGGGCGTTTAAGTGGGTGTTTTTTGATAAGTGCATGCTTTAGTTTGTGTATACTTTATACATAACACACACACACGTATCTAATCATATATTTTTGAACTTTTATGCATATCTAAACACATGTAATAGTGTAAAGTTGATTTCTATACAATTTAATAATATTACTGTCAGAATATAGCCTATTTAGTTAATAGGTTATTAGTCTATTGTCTACATGGGCCTGTTGCCCATGGCCCATTAGGGTTAGTCCGCTTCCTTTGTGCTTCCTTGTAATAGCCTCCTCTCCTATATATAGGACAGGGGTGTACATATCAATCGGACAACACAACATTATCATATACACTTCTTTACATGGGACCCTAGCCACCGCCCCTCCTTCCCTCTTCTCTCAAGTGCCCGATCCAACCCTAGCATCCGCCGCCCCTTCCTCTTTTAGAGAGAGCAACCAGGGGAAAGCCCGCCTGCGGGCGGCTGCTGCCTCCTTCCATGGCTTAGGCCGGCTGCCCGCTAGGTACATCCCGGCCACCATGGTCGCATCCTCTTCCCCTTCCACATAGATTTTTATCTATGCGCCGACGCCACCCTTCCCGACACTCTATCCAGTACGAGTCTCTAGACGATGCTATTTCCCGTCCAGATCTATCCGTCGTCGTTGTTACCTTCCCCAAGATCCGTTCGTCAAGCAGCTCCAACCGCCGCCATTGAAGCAGCCACGCTAAAGCATATCTGCCTTCCACTCCAGCAACCGCCGCCATCGTCTTCACCGCCTCGTTGCCCTGTTGTCTCTACGTCGAGCCGCTGCCCATTCATCATCTCCGCGTCTAACTGCTCCATCACTCCATTGCTGCACCACCTCTTGGGACCCTAGACGATGCTACTTCCCGTCCAGATTCGGTCGTGGTCAAGCAAGGAGCCACCTGTGTTCATGATCAAAGGAGTACAAAAACGACGCTAATTCCCGTCGATTCAAGGTGCTAATTCCTAGGGTACTTGTCTCCTTGACGACACGAATTCCCGTCGAAATCGTGCATCAGCTGCCGCCGACATGGCATGTTGTCCAAACAAATGTGTCGTGCTTCAAAAATCATCTTCACGGTGCAGAATTTTGTCCGGAACGCAAAAGACACGGCGTGACACACGACGTGTTCGATTCCAAAACTCATCCTGACGGCACAGATTGCAACAAACACGACGTGTCATCCTTGGAACACGGCGTGTCAGCGGACATCAGAGTTACGCCTCTGACTTCAGGCACGACATGTCCACTTGGAACACGGCGTGTCCCCGGAGATCCAGTTCACACCTCCGACATCCGGCACGATATGTTGCAAGGAGTCAGTCAGTTTTTAGCAAAGGAGCTACACGACGTGTCAGCAGCCCACACGACGTGTCATCAGGAGTCTGCATCTCACCCCTGACAAGTTACACGATGTGTCCAATCATAGACACAACGCGTCAAGAGCAGCCTGAACACTTTCAGTTCCAGTTTGACGTCCTCTAAAGGTCTATCTCTCCTCCAATACTTATGATAATCAGATCCTACTATTATTTTTTTTACCCATCAATTTTTTTTGCGGGGGCCACACCCCCACATTTGTTGGCCTAAGGGCAGGTAAAATGTCCTTTTTCGGGTCAAGAAAAGATCCATTCATTTCTCTATCCGGATCTTAATCGGGTTATTTTTGCATGTTGATTCCGGTTATCAGTTTTCATGCCGAGAAACCATTCCGAAAGTACTGCTTCCTCCCCTACCGAGCAAAATTTTGGTAGTGCATCTCCTCTTTCTACCGATGTTTCCATTTCGGTAGTCTTCTTTTTGTTCTTCTCTCCATACTACACCTCTCATTTGACCTTTTCCTTTCCCACCTTCCCACTCATCATGTGTGCGTCTCCACATGCGGGGGGGCATATTTCTCTTTTTCCACACCATCTACTCACTCTCGTCGTATTTGGTGTGCGGGGGGGGGGGTAGAGGAGAGAAAGAGGAGGGTATGAGGAGATAATGAGAGAGAGGATATGAGGAGAGAGACATGATATGAGATGAGATGATATATTCCAGGCTATCTTCATGGAGCTTCATGTTCTTCAGCGCATCTGGTTTCTTGATGTCTTTGTGGCGCGTCATTACCACTTAGCATCACATTACTTTTCAGACAACATTGAAGGATCTCACAGTTGCAACATTGACACCAAGACTTCCGCGTTCATACCGCATTATGTACGTCAGGATAAGAGCTGTGCTAATTCCGGCTTCTAGTCCCTTTGGTGTTGATGACGTTCCAGTTGATCATCCATGTTGCGTTGATGGTGTTCCAGATGGTTGCTTCTTCGTCTCAGAAGCTCGTCATCTTCAAGCCTGTGCCAAAATTGTATCTGCAAGGATTTATCCAGAGTGATCTTCACCGAGCTACTTCATCACGTCTTCTCCGAGTTGCATTTGCTTCTTCTACGTGTTGAGACAACACCTCAGCAACTCGCCAAGCGTATTTGTGCCACGTTATGCACGTCAGTGGTTTTCTGCGCTAATTCCAGTTGGCTACACTTCTCAAACAATTCAGAGACATCTCCACTGCTACATCGACACTGTGCCTTTGCTCGTGCCGTGTTATGTATGTATAATGTGTTGAGTGCGCTTATTCCACTCCACATTCCCCTCCAGTGAAGATTGTGTAGTTGTGGTATTTATAATTGTCTGCTTCACATGTTCTTCATTTCAGATGCACTTCAAAAGAAAGACCTTCTTCAAAGCTCGAGCTTCTCCAACTTGCAAAATACATCTCAAAGAGGCGTCATCATATCTTTTTAGTTAGGAGGTATTGTTTAAGGGGGAGTAACAATTTTTGTATGGGGAGTGACACTTCTATCTTTCATTTATCGTTTATTTCGTATCGTTCAATTGAGTCATGTAACTCCAAGCTTGGACATGTGTTCACCCATGCTCCAGCTTGAGGGGGAGTGTTAGGATATAGCCTATATAGTTAATAGGTTATTAGTCTATTGTCTACATGGGCCTGTTGCCCATGGCCCATTAGGGTTAGTCTGCTTCCTTTATGCTTCCTTGTAATAGCCTCCTCTCCTGTATATAGGTAGGGGTGTCCATATCAATAAAACAACATAACATTATCATATATACTTCTTCACAATTACTATGGTGCTTCTAGTAATATGTGTTAGTAAGTAAAAGACGGCTAGTTGTTGTATTAGATGGGAGAAACCCTACTATAAATAGGAGAACAGGGAAGCATACAGGACATAAGACAACCCTAATGGGCCAAGACACTTAGGCCCATATTACAAACTAATAATAAAACACTAATTAAATAGCTCTCAAGAGTGTCAACATTCCCCCTCAAGCTGAAGTTGGGAGAATCCCAAATCAGCTTGCAAACAGAGAGTCAAACTAGAAAATAAAGAAACAAAACAAAAAAGATAAACCAAGCCCATGCAAAATTTCTCCCCCTCAATATTACATTAAAGCACTCAAACACTCAAAAACTCCTACACTCCCCCTAAAGTAGATACTCCAAGCAAGCAGGCAAGCAGGTCACAGAAGCTTCTCGATCATCTGGAGCAAAAGATAAAATAGCTGATAGGCACCAAGGTCTTCATCAAAGTCGTCCTTGTAGTAGCCAGAGAGTGCTGGGTCACATTGGCAGAGCAGCATAGCCCAGAGAGTGCTGGATCACAGTAGCAGTAGTAGTCGACGTACAAATAAAGTATGGACGGGTCAATGTGCGAAACAGGGCACAAACGGGCCAGAGAGTGCTGGCACACAGTAGCAGAAAGTCAACATGCAAGCAAGGCACGAACAAGTAGAGAGTCGACGTGTCAAAAACACGAACATGCCAGAGAGTGCTGGCGCATAGCAGTAGAGAGTCGACGACGTAGGCAGATAGAAGACCAGTAGGCACAGTAGCAAGTAAATAAATAACTCCAGTAGACGAAGCTCCATGTAAAGTCAGTAACAAGTATCTTCATCATCTTCCCTCTTTATAAAGTATCCATCACAGTGGCAGACGTCAAGGTCCAGAGAGTGCTAATAGCAGCAGAAGACTCCATATATCAACAGTAAATGTAGCATGAAGATCCATTGAACATCATAATGAAATTCTTCTTCATCTCATCTCTTCTCTATTTCTCCCCCTTACACCAACCACGGAAAGAATCAAGAGTGGTTGGGGTGGATAATGATAAAGGAACACCCCAGAAAGAAATATAGGCCGCAACACTGCCGGGGGGTTTGGGGGGCACGACCCCCCAATTAGTGGGTCTCGCTGCCCCTCAGCGGGCAGGAGTCGAGGGAGACCGCCCCTCGCGGGGGCTCGGGGGCAGCACCCCTGAAAAAAAGGTCTACAAAGATTTTTGAAGAAAAATAACGCACAAATCTTCATAAAGATTAATAATATTACGGATAAAATCCATCAAAATTTGCTCTAGCTAGTCCAAGAAATTTGCAGCGGGCAGTAGTGGTGGGGGGCGTATGGAGTAGGAGCGGCGGAGGGGAAGGCGGCGGCGCAAAGATAACATCAAGTAGGGCGGCAGCAGGCAGCAACAGACTCAGAGAGCGGCATAATGCATGGGCAGCGGCAACATGAGGGGGGAACCAACAATGTTGGCGGCACAACGGCAGCAAGGCTACGACAGCAAGGCTGCTTGGCATGACAAGGGGCTATCATGCAGCAGCAACATGGGGTGGCGGTGCCTGGCGCAAGGGGTGAAGCAGGCGGGTAGTAACAACGCGTCGCAGAGGGGCAGTCGCGGCGGCTGCTGTTGCGGAGGACCGCTGGCAGGGCGGCCGACAGGGTAGCATAGAGCGGGAGTGACACAATGGCGGGGCACGAGGCACGCGAGTGCAACAGTAGCGGCGACACATAGAATCGGGAAGGAATGTCGGCGGCTATGCTTTACACAGCCAGCGACGCACAAGCAACAACGGCGGGCCTTGAACAGTACGACGAGTGTAGGTTGGGCGCATGGCGCACGTCATAGTGGCGCAATGTAGAGTAGGAATAGATAGGAGTAGTAGAAACAGAAGATTGGAGAAAGAAGAGCTACGAACATGGAACAACCCTGCGGGCAGCCAATCTCCGCCAAGGGCGGCGGCCACCCGCAAGGGGGCGGGGGCGCTCCTCCTTTTCTTGCTCTCTCTCACATAGGTTTTTTTGTTGTCCCTAGGACGGCTGCTCTGATACCATGTTAGTAAGTAAAAGACGGCTAGTTGTTGTATTAGATAGGAGAAACCCTGCTCCTATAAATAGGAGAACAAGGAAGCGTACAGGACATAAGACAACCCTAATGGGCCAAGACACTTAGGCCCATATTACAAACTAATAATAAAACACCAATTAAATAGCTCTCAACAATATCCATATATACTATGTTGTACAGTAACATAAAATTTGGTAATAGAGTGATATAGCCATAGGTGTACAATATATTGCATATTATAATAGTGAGATCACAACACTAGAGTAGATAATACAAAAATACTCGTATTTCACAAATTTACAATACTAATATAGATTATACATCTACACATAGTAGTACAAACATATAACCGAACAGAAAACAGTTATATGCAGTTGATTACATAATGCAATAATGTCAATATTGTGATTTAAAGTTGTAGATGTGCAACAATAATAAATTATATACTACTAATGCATGCTAACGTGGTAATATACGATACCATATATAACAATAGATATTGCTTACTATACAATACAAATACACATTATACACAGTAGATATTGGATATCTATAATTAGTATTTTATTCTATATGCTAGTATAAATGTATAGAGGTACATTGAGAAGTGTGATTTAGAGACGTGGAAGAAGATATCTTGGGCCTAGCCACTCACTTACTTTAGGCGGCCTCATGCGGGCTCCTAAAGCGGCAGGGACATTGCAGCGCTTAAGCGGGCGCTCAGAACACTTTTTAAAACACTGATTAGAACTGATTGTTCATATTCAATGTTTCATTCCAACAAGCACAAATGTAACACCCAAGATGACTGATGTCTGCTATGTTAGAGAGTGTTCCATGTGTCGTGTGAGGTTGTCACAACTGCATTTCAAGCAATATATTCAGTGTTAGTCCTTTGCCAGGGTATCATGTATTCATGTTTTATCGGAGAGGTAGAGCGCCTTTTTCAAAACTATCACACAACTCAGGGAGGCAGGTATTTGAAAATATCCGAACTCAAATTAACATGTGTACAAATTGATGGTCTATGAACATATCTGGAAGATTGGCAACGTCATGCCTCTTCTGATGCAAATATCAATGCCGCATGCCATATAGACAGGATAACTGGTAAGTGGTGAGACGGAGACCCTAAGCAATCCAATCCATACGTACCTTGTAATTCTAGATGTAATCGTCCATTTTGACTTTGATACAACTTCAGAAGCTATCTTGAAAATCTTAATTGGAATAGGAACATTACATGTCAATGATGAAAGGAAAACTTGGACACTGTATCATCTTTACAAATTACATACCTGTCTAGGCCGCTCACCTGTGTGTCTACACAACATCGTCCAAAATTTATAGAGATAAAAAATTTGCTCTACAATGTTTGACCGACATGGACACAAAATTGGCAGACTATGTTACAGAAAGACTTTGTAATGAAGTGAGAAAGGTTGGTCGAGTCACCTTAGACACAAGGGCTTCCTACAATGGTCTGCAAAAATTCAGCATGGTGTTGCTGTTGGGCGTTACCAGGGTAGAGATCTGTTAGTAAATATGCATCCATGTTGTCCGGTGTATAGTTGCAAGGAAGTTAGTTTCAAATTGGCTTCTCGGTCATGAACATCCACGTTCACATAATAAAGATTCCTAACTAATCGCTATTTCTGATTATGGTGATTATTTTTGATAAAAGAAAACCAATAAAAAATAGTGAAAAAGTGGAGAAAAATTCCCAGAGAGAGAGAAATCAGGAGAATGCAATATTTTTGAAACGGTGTGTTCTCATTGGCTAGACAATTTCTAGAAGAGAGAGAATAACACGGATAGAGTTAATTACATAGACTCACTCTTTTTAATGTAGTACAGTGTGATTGTTTAGGTTGCTTGGAGAGTCCTGATTCAGGCAGGAAATTTTATCTCGATGTGCTCTCTCTTTTGAGAAGGGGGCATCATGATATTTGTGTGCGTGCTTTACTGCTTGTTAGTGGATTGCTATCATATCTCTGGAAAGAAAGACACCCTCAAAATATTTTCATGGTATTTCTCATCTCTGTGTTCAATATATAGGCAAGCGACCTAAAAGTTTAAACATCCTCTGTTGAGTTGAGGTGGTGGAAAGGTAAAAGAATTTCTTTTCTCATCACGGGTTACGTGGTAATCCTTTTGTGCATCCTCTGCTAAACTTAAATGTAATTTAAAGACTTCAGAGACGATGTAGCACCAAATAAAACATGGAACAAATAGAATACAAATGTTCTCATAAAAGAGAATAACAACAAATGGGGAGATGCTAGATTACCCAAGGAACAAAAGAACACAAACAAACTTATGTTAAAACGCGTTCCTTTAGCCGGTTGCCAATGACAACCTAGGTTAGAGACAGGAAGCTTGATGAGCAAAACTCTAGTGTAAGATTTAATTCTTTGATACCATGTAGGAAATAATTTTAGAAGGGAGAAAATTTCTTAATTATGTGAAGTCTTACATTCATTTATAATTGTAGTAGAGGGATTTATATTAACATTTAACTAATACTGATTTTAACCACGTAACTGCTAATAAGTCCTATTTATTTTAGATGCTGTTGAACAGTTTCTTCAGAAAAATATGGATTTGATATAAAAACATTACATGTTAAGACAATCTTTGAAGTCGAAAAAGCTTCGATGGGCCATCAGCATATGGGGCTCTATGTTATAATTTAACCTTAGGCCTGTTGGCAACATGTAATAGTTTAACCTTATGCCTCTTCTGAAAGGTGTTTGATTATAGGTGAAAGGTATTGAATTCGTATAATTGGATATGGCATCAGTTTTTATTTTCCAACGCCACTGTTGATGCACAGTGTTATTTATATTCTCAGCTGCAACTGGAAAATGAGATCATCACTGCGTGCGTGTAATGGTGGCGAGAAGTCTCTTTGTGAGGAACATATTTGGCAGTCGTCATATTGTCATGTTCTTGGTTGTAAATTGCACAGTGATATGCTTGACTCTAAACGCAAGTTATTTGACCTTCATGAAATTTTCAAGAGTTTGCCTAGTATTGTGAAAAAGGGAGAACACTATTCTACTCAGATAATTCCAGAATATGCTTCAAACTCCAGAGGAATTTGGGATATATCTGATGACATTTTGACTGCCATTCTGTCTATGCTTGGAGCGAAGGATCTGGTCAATGTTGCTGCTTCATCTCAACATTTGAAGTTATTGGCATCTAACACAATACCGTATCTAAAACTTAAGCTTTTCCCTCATCAACAAGGAGCAGTGGAATGGATGTTACACCGTGAACGTGATCCTCAAGTTTTACCGCATCCTGCATTCTTGCAATTTGAAACTGAGGACGGATTCAAGTATTTTGTAAATGGAATTTCTGGTCAAATATCGTCTGATATTTTTCCAACTATTAATGATTTCCGTGGGGGTATGTTTTGTGATGAGCCTGGTTTGGGCAAGACGGTGACCGCTCTATCTCTTATCCTTAAGACACGTGGCTATTGGGCACAACCTCCAAATGGAGTGAATGTGATATGGTGTACACACAATCACGCCCAGAGATGTGGATACTATGAAGTTAGATCTGATATCAACGGCAATAGAAGCCTTCTTTCCTCCTGTCGATTCAGAGGGCAGAATGTGCAAAATGAAATATTTACAGAAAAAAGGTTGCTGGATAGCACTGAATCTGACAATTCACAAGGTTCTTCTGTGAAGTCATCTTTTGATTTAAGACCATCTTCAACTGATACTTTTGAGACACTAGAGGAATCAGTACTATACTCAAATGGTTTGCGAGAAACTCAATGTTTTAGAGGCTTGGGTCGTGGCAAGAAAGGACCTTTTGAGAAGAAGCATTCAAGTGAAATCCCATACAAGAATAAATCTAGTCATACAATAGGGAAAAAAACTTCTCGAAATTGTGTTGCCAGGAATAATGACTTCCAGACTGTCTCCAAGAAGAAACGTAAATCTGATGTCAATGCTACTGATTTAAGTGACACTTGGGTCCAGTGTGATGCATGTAAAAAGTGGCGGAGACTTCCTGAAACAAGTATGCCAAATGCTACGAATGCTTGGTTTTGCAGTATGAATAGCGATCACTTGCATCAAAGTTGCAAAACCCCTGAAGAGTCCTGGAACAGCAAGGAGGTAATAACATATTTTCCTGGGTTTTATTCCAAAGAAAACCCTGCTGGAAATGAACAGAATGTGTCATTTTTTCTAAGCATTTTAAAAGAAAACTTCTCATTCATAGATTCTAGGTCAAAGAAGGTATTGCATTGGTTGTCAGAACTTTCCTCTGATAAACTTGCTGAAATGGAGACACATGGTTTAACACTTACAGGGATATTGTCATATGGTGTCCCATCACAAGGTTATGAAAAGGTATTTGAAGCATTTGGTCTCATAAAGAAAGTTTATAGAGGAATAAATAGATGGTTCTATCCTCGGAATCTAAACAATTTGACCCTTGACACTGTTGCACTTCAAATTGCTTTGTCTAAGCCATTGGACTCATTAAGGTTATATCTTTCAAAAGCAACTCTTATTGTTGTTCCTTCTTACTTAATTGAGCATTGGAAAACCCAAATCCAGAAAGTTGTTGGGTCTGGACAGTTGAAAGTTTTCATCTGGTCAGACAGTAGAAAACCTCCTGCTCATAATCTTGCCTGGGATTATGATGTTGTTATTACCACATTCAATCGCCTAAGTGCTGAATGGGGTCCAAAAAAAAATAGTGTCTTGATGCAAGTTCATTGGTTCAGGATAATGCTTGATGAAGGCCACACACTTGGGTTAAGCCTTTGTCTGACCAATAAGTTGCAAATGGCAATCTCTCTTACTGCTAGCAGCAGATGGATATTGACTGGCACACCAACTCCAGATACTCCAAGTAGTCAGTTGGCCCACCTTCACCCAATATTGAAATTTCTGCATGAGGAAGCCTATGGAAAAAGTCAGGAAACATGGGATGCTGGTATACTCAAGCCATTTGAAGCGGAGATGGAAGAGGGGAGGATTCGTCTACTGGAGCTACTAAAGAAAACAATGATTAGTTCTAGAAAAGAAGATATAAGGACCCTTCCTCCCTGCATCAAGAAAGTGACATTTTTGCATTTCAGTGAAGAACATGCAAAAAGCTATAATGAACTTGTTACTACAGTTCGGCGTAACATTTTGATGGCTGATTGGAATGATCCTTCTCACATTGAATCTTTGCTGAACCCAAAACAGTGGAAGTTCCGTTGCAACACTGTCCGAAACATCAGGCTTTCTTGTTGTGTTGCTGGACACATCAAAGTGACAGAAGCAGGACATGATATTCAGGACACCATGGACATACTTGCACAGGAGGGACTGGAACCTGACTCTGAAAAATATGGGTTAATAAAGTCCTCCCTGTTATATGGAGGAAGCTGTTCAAGGTAAAAGTTGTACTTTTGACATCATTGATAATATTTTTCCTGATGAATCTACTATTGGTTTTAGGTGCAAGGAATGGTCCCGTTTGCCAATTATCACTCCATGTAGGCATCTATTGTGCCTTGAATGTGTTGCATCAGATAGCAAAACATGTACTTCTCCAGGCTGTGGGAAATCTTACGAAATGCAGTTTCCTGAAACACGTCCAGAAAATCCTAATCCCAAGTGGCCCGTCCCTAAAGATCTTATAGAATTGCAACCTTCTTATAGGCAGGTATATGCATCTCGAATGATTTGATTTTGTTTTAAAGCTTAAAAATGGCGGATATCGTTGTTATACATCTTCTTCTTAAGGCAAGATGTGGCGAAATGATAAAATAGTTAAATACTGATTCCTCAAAGTCCATAATAGCTGCTTAGCTGACCTACACTATTAATAGTTATCAAGTACAAACATGACGCTTGTCAACTACAATATTTCATTTTCAACATTTTCTTCCATTTCTTGTAATTTCTTATTGCCCCCTTGTAGTGTTGTCCTAAATCTCCCTTGAGGCTCTTGTTTGTACTTGTTTCTTACATTCAGGCCTTTGCTGTTTCTGAGAGCTATATGTATCACTGTAGCTAGCTCTAATTGTTATGCTTTTGCTTTATTTTCTCGCCTTTAAGGATAATTGGGATCCAGATTGGCAGTCTACTTCGAGCAGCAAGGTGGCATACTTAGTCCAAAGGCTTAAGGATTTGGAGGAAGCTAATAACAAATCCAATCACACTCAAAGCGGAACAGAAACTGAAATAGCATTTCATTCAGAACACTGCGATAGTGATGTAACGAAGAAAGAAGCTTCTTTGAATATACTTCACAAAGCATCTTGCCTGATGCCTATCAAAGTCATTATTTTTTCTCAGTTTCTTGAGCATATCCATGTAATCGAGCAACAGGTACATGCACGTCCAGAATATTAGTGATTTAGGTATGTTTTTATGGTGAACAAGTGCCAACGAACACACAACTTTCCATGCAGTTATCAAATGCTGGGATAAAGCACGCTGGGATGTACAGCCCTATGCACTCTAGCAATAAGGTAAACACATTTTCCATCTTATAAAATGCAAGTTTTCCATTCATGAAAACATGGCAAATGATGAATGAAATTTTGACTTTACATTATTATTTTGATGGAAAATATACGGTTTATAGTACAGTTTCTATTTCTTTAGATAGGAGCCTAGATCTCCACCTTGAAAAATAAGAGTAGAAAAAATTTGGTACTTAGGGGTACCATGGGCCGAGGATGGCACTTGGAACAGTTTCTTACGCTGAAAATTTTGTTATTCTATATATCATGTTACACACATGTTTGATACGGGTAAAGGTTCTTCATGCATTGTTCGGCTTCTACTTCACTCTTATTTGATGTTATAGGCTGTAAGGTATTAAACAAAATAATAGGTATTAAACAAAATAATAGGATGTTTTAGGATGAAAAAAAGCCGAAACTCTAACATTTGGTCTGTCAATTAGATTTCTCAGAACTTCTGTTCACAAGTATATATTCCAAAATATATATCCTAAATCCTCTGAAGTTTTCAAATCTTTTATTTTGCCTCGAGTTACTAATCCTTAACCTCCCGACCAAGTTTGGTCAGATTTTAATGCACCGATAAATCAAATAAATTCTTGGCCAATGTGATCCAAAATAACATATTCAAATGTATATATTATCCAATGAAAACCATTGATCTTAGTTAGTGATTATAAATCATAAATCACCTCAATTTTGAGTTCTTTAAATCCAAGTCGAACCTCAATCCATTGGGGTCTTGGTTTTCATATATCATTTTAAGAAAAATGAATTTCAATTATCATCACATTTATCTTATGCAATATAATCCCAAAACTAGGTCATCACAGAATCTCTACTCCCAGAGTCACACACAGACACACACACACACACACACACACACACACACACACACACACACACACTTGGATTCCGACAACTAATCGGACATAAACCTACATTAATATTACGAAAAGCATTTTCACTTAGAAATTCTCATTAAAGCTGGATCATGGTGGAGTTCCATGTTCAACTTTGACTTATAAACACCAACAAGACATACAAACTCAAAGAGACATAATCAATCACTCCCTCGAATCTCTCAAATGAGGCAGTTCCCCTTGAAAATGTAACACAGGCAGAGGTATACCATGTAACTGGTGAGCTTCTTGACCAAAGCAAAGTAGGCATCTGAAACAACAATAGTATTTAGGTAGTCACAACAACCATTGTCTCAATTATTAACATCACTCAGGTCTAGAGTGACACGTCCATAAAAAAGGAAAAATTCAAAAGAGTGTTGGTAGTACATGCTGGAAGGTAGTCAACGTCCACAATAGAGAACAGATAAGTATGTAAGCAATGTAGCTGGATAATGCACTTCTGCTATGAAATACTGTGCTAAATATGACATATTCAGACACAAATCAAACTCCATGATGCTTGAATGAACTAGTCAAAGTTTCAAGGGAAAAATTAAAAAACCCTGGATTAGATATAATTATTGAGAAAATTTTCATTCTCTCACTCCACCTCTCCACTTTTCTCATTGACACTCATTACTCGATATCTTTTGCTCACGCCAACTATGAACAAATATTGAGAGTAGTTTGGGTGGAGAGCACAAATTCCTTTTATGGAATGAATGCGAGATGGAAAAGGGGACAATATCGTGTATGAGGAGATGAAGTATGAATTAAGATTACAAAAAATTTGAAGGCCAATAGATCATTTCTTCTATTGCTTCACCAAAAAATTGTATGTATGACTATCATTAGGCTGAGAGGAACCAGGTTGTAAGTAAATCAAGAGAAGGGGTGCTAGTATTGTTTCAACCGAAGAAAAATTTAATGGTATAATGGGTTAGGGAAGCACACTAATATACATTGAGTGCAAAGAAGTGAA
Organism: Alisma plantago-aquatica; assembly: GCA_963693085.1. NCBI lineage: Eukaryota > Viridiplantae > Streptophyta > Magnoliopsida > Alismatales > Alismataceae > Alisma > Alisma plantago-aquatica. The sequence continues at coordinate 1,226,214,217 of OY856412.1, forward strand.
GATCAGAGGAGATGTGACAAAGAAAGAAGGCATTGGGCAAATGTAAAAAGGACAACTACTATGCACAAGTGAAGAAGGGATGCAAACTAGGTAAGCCAACATATGGATAACATGTGAGGAAGGCCGTTCTTGTGTCACCATGAGTACATAATTGACCATAACCTTCTCTTCCTTTGTAGATGATAGAACAATAGGATGCTATGATCTAGAGCAAGGTGGCAAACTAGGCAATGGTGACATACTCTGGTGGCCATTGTAAGCAAAAAAGACAACCTTGGTGGGCATGAAGCAACTAATTGGGATTGGCGACTAGGGTGGTCTATCTCTTGCTTGCTTGCTCTTAGCATCAAATTTACAAACCCACAAAGACTGAGCATATTTGTTGGGGAGTAGTAGTAGGACTCAACAATAGTGACTAAAAAGACCCAGTTGACTTGGTCTGCTAGTAAGATGGCGGTGCAACACTCCTTCTGGCACCATAACCACAATTTTCCATGTGATTTGGGTGCTACATCGGAAAAATGATACCACATTAATTAAAACAAACAAAAAACAACAATCAGTTTTTCTTTTTCAAATAAAAAACATAACAGTTTAGGAAGCACAAACACTTCTCGGAGGCTGCCGTGTCTGTGTCCAACACGGACACACTGTGGACATACGTGGACTCGCGGTGGACACGACCCAAATGTGTCCAAGTCCCCATTTTTTATTAGGAGTTGAACACAACCCGAACACAACTTGGGCATAGATAGAACACGACCCAACACTAATTCAGAAGGGGAAACACCCTATTATACATAAACTCTCTGACAACATAGTCCAAACCATGTGTAACATGATACGATACCAAAGTTCAATAACATCAACAATATGAAAACATAGTATGTCTTCTCGACATAAAAACACAAAATAAGGAAAAAGATATCTTGTCCAGTTAAGGGACTACATCAATATGCTATAAAAGAAAACTTAGAAAAGTAAAGATAATATGGCTAAACAAAAGACACCTCTCCATGCTCCTAGCTTTTCCTTAGTAACGTGCACACAAAGGATCTAGGTGAGCAGTCCCTCTGTCCATGCAATATCCCATAGGGATTCATCCCCATCATAGAACAAAGAGAAAAATAGGTCAGCAAAGCACTGGTATTATATTTTTATTCTTGAACTATCTAACATATGCACAAAGTATGATTTACATGCAAGGTCAAATCTAGGAAGGGATTCTTCGGTGGACTTTAGGTTAACAAAGTAGGGATTGAATTGACAAGTTTCAAGATGGCAATTTCAGAAGATTATTAACTATGCTAGATATTTCATAAAGTAGGGATTGTGTCAAGTTTCAAGAAGGATTGCAAGGTGCATGTCATTGTTGAACAACCTCGACCTTTGTAGGGTCCACAACTATGTGGCCCACAGAGATAACATGCCCTAAAAACATTACTTCAGAGAGCTAAAATTCACACTATGAGAATTTAGCACATAATTGATGTTCTCTACGAATGTTCAACACGATTCTCAGATGTTCTCAATGTTGCTCAAGTGTCTCAGAATAGATGAGTAGATTGTCAATGATGACCACTACAAAAGAGTCAAGATGAGGCTTGAAGATCCTGTTCATAAGGTCCATGAAGGCAACAAGGACATTCGTCAACCCGAATGATATGACAAGATATTCATAGTGCATGTACGGGTGCAAAACGCAGTCTTGGAGATATCAAATTTAATTTTCATTTGGCGGTAGCCACTGCGAAGATCTATCTTTGAGAAAATTGTGATTGACTTTAGCTGATAAAAAAGGTCATCAATCCTTAGAGGAGGGTACATATTCTTGACTATGACCAAATTTAGCATGTGATAATCGATGAACATTCACATGGACCCATCCTTCTTTTTGATGAAGAGGAGAGGTGCACCCTATGGTGACACACTAGGCCTAATGACGCCACATGTAGGAGTTCTTGTAACTGCTTTTTGAGCTCTGCTAGTTCTGCCAGGGCCATGTGGTAAGGGGCTTTGAGATGGGAGTTGTCCCTGGAAGAAGTTTGATATTGAATTCTACTCTCTCTAGAGGAACACTGGGAAGTTCATTAGGGAAGACTTCGGGGTACTTCTCACTATGTCTATGTCTTCAATTTTTTAGGATTCCTTGTCTGTCACCACTGGGGCTAGGAACGCTTTGCATTCGAAGTTTGAGCCTTCATTGTCGACATTAGGATCTTATCATACCTTATGCGTCTTGAGATCACTATTTTCTCGTCATTAGGGTGCGTGAGGACAACTTGCTTCTTCCCACACTTGCGTGAGGACAACTTGCTTCTTCCCACACAGGAGATGAGCTTGGTGAATGGACCACCGATCCATTCCAAGAATTATGTCGAAGTAGACCATGTCGAGGAGGTTGAGATGAAAATCTTTCCCATCAAGAGAGATGTCAGTGGATTGATCTTACGACAAGTGAACTTTAGGCGTCCACTAGGTGTACTGACATTTAAGTTGAAGTCCATATATATTTTTTCTAATTGTAAGGCTTTTACTAGGGCTTCAGAGATAAATGAATCAGTGGATCCAGAATCACCAAGGGCCTTCACAGATTGGCCAATGATAGTAAGTATGCCTTCAATGACATCCTTGTCGTTCTAGGCTTCTTCAATGGTCATGGCAAGCAGTCTCCCAAAACGCTGTTCAGTCAGCTTGGGTTTGTTGTTGTGGTAGTTGTTCTTCTATCCCGCATTGTTAGGAGGGTTGTCAGGATGGGACCGATAGTTATTCATTCTTCAGGACTCAAGGCAGTCCATTTGCTGGTGTCCTGGCTTGAAGCAGTTGTAGTAGAGAGGGCTGGAATAGTGACACTCCCCAAAGTGCTTCTTCCCGCAGTTGTGACAGAATGGGTAGGCCCCTAAGTAGGGTTAGGGGCAGATTGGGAGGCCTGTTACGATTATTGTTGTTACCTTTGTTATGGCGATGATGATTGTTGTTATAGCCATGGTTGTATAGGCGGCCAGGCATTCCAGGGGGACGCCCAGACAGCCTAGGCGCCCAGGCGGTGGCCCAGGCGTTTCCAGGCATTTTTGTTTATTTTTATTTTAATAGTTATACATAAAATTCCTGAAAAATACAATCCTTACACATAAATATACATGATAAATATGCAATCAATGTGCTAGCATCATATGAAGCAACAAAATCATTAGATATGGATTGAATTGTGGAAGTTTAACCTAAAAAAAAATGATGTAGAAATCAGAAAGCTAAACATGTATTATGTTTGTTGCCAAAACATGTATAATACTAGTATGTAGAATTTAGGCTAAATTAAAACTAACAAGACCTAAACTAGAACTGATTGGCCCTAATTTGAACTCATTTGATCCAAATTTGATCAAATTTGACCTAATTTACCCTAATTTTTGTCTAAACCAGACCTAATTTTGTATACCATGACCTAATCAATCCCAATTTCCCAAAAAAAATTCATATATTCAAGTAAATGAGACAAAATTTGGCCAAACAAGATCTAGTCATCTAATTTCAAACAATTTCCCCCAAATCATACTTGTTTCCCCTAAATTAGACCTAAGTGCCCAATTTTGACATGATTTGGCCTAAATAAATCAAATTTTGTATATTATGATCCAATCAGACCTAATTTTCCCAAATTTTCCTTATATTGACCTAAAAAATAACCAAATTGGCCAAATTAGACCTAATCTTACCATATCAGACCATTCCCCAAAGCCAGACTTGTTTTCCCCAAATCAGACCTAATCTGCTCAAATTTGACATAATTTGGCCTAAAATCAAACCTAATTTGCATAACATGACCAAATCAAACCTATCTAACCCTAAATTTCCCTATGTTGATCTAAACGAGGACTTACATGACCCAATCAGACCTAATTCCCCTAAATTAGACCTAATTCCCCCGAATCAGGAATTTTCCCCCCAAATCAGACCTAATTTACCCTAAATTGACCTTGTTTGGGAAAAATCAGACCCAATTTAACCATAAAATGACCCAATTTGATCAAATTCATATCTAATTTATCCTAAATTAGCCTTGAATTGGCTTAATTTGGGCCTCAAAAGGCCTTAGGCGACAAGTTAGGTCAATTAGGGGGCTAGGCGCCCAGTTTGAGGCGGGCTGACTTAAGCCCAGGCGGGCGCCTGTACAACACATGTTATAGCGGTGTTGGTGGCCTCCATGATAAGGGTTTCTGTCGTTCCTCAGGGGTGCCAATGCAACATCCTCTTATCCTGGTGGTGCATTTGGTAAATTACGCCTTGGCCACCAAATGCTCAAAATTAACTAGAAATAGCAGGGCCAGGCTGTCACTCAGGTGTTTGTTGAGTCCTTTCATAAACACATGTATCTTCCTTTGCTCATGACACCAATTGCATGTCTCTCTAGAAGGGTGAAGCTGTGTAGGAACTTGGCCATTGAGTTGCCGCCTAGACATATCGAGTTGAATTTCATTCCCTTCTTGATGAGCACAAACTATGGGATGTGTTGTTTACAGAACAACTTCAAAAGCTCCTTTGAAGTCATCGAGGAAGTCTCCTCAGGTTGGGTATGAGTTAGGTTTTGCCACCACACTTTAGCCAAACCTTTCAAGACAACAGTTGCATACTTACCCACAGATATTTGGGCAGCTCATGCCCTTCAAAATGTCTTGGGTGGCCAAGATCCAATTCTAGGCCTTCTCAACCATCTCTCACTTGCTTCCTCCCATAAATTCAGAAGGTTTCAGCTTGATAAATAAAAAATGGTGGGTCCCTGGACTAGTGTTCTTGTTGACGAGGCCCTCCATGATAGTCCCCAAAATGGCCGTAGTTGAGCCAGTTGGGTGGCAGGATCACCCTTAGCTGTGGGAGTACCTTTAGAGTTGAGTGGAGAGGGGGTCCTAGACTTCTTGTAGGACGAGGATCCTCTATTCTTTTTCGAGATCTTGAACTCGGGCTCCTTGAAGTTGAACAAATAGTGCTTCCTATAGGAAAATAGAGAGGGACAAAGACTATGTATCAATATATGGTTCTAAGGAGTCATTCTAGTTTCGAGCAAGAAAGATGCTGATTGTTGATGGTTCTAATACCATTTCATGTGACAACATAGTTCCAAACCATGTGTAACATAATACGATACCCAAGTTCAATATCATCAATAATACAAAAAACATAGTGTTCGTCTTCTTGGCATAAAGGCACAAGATAATGGAAAGGAGTCTTGTACACTTAACGGACTACATCAACATGCTATGAAAGAAAATTAAAGATAATATGGCCACACAAAGGATACCTCTCCATGCTGCTATCTTTTCCTTAGTAACCCGCACAAAAAGGATCCAGTTGAGCAGTCCTACTGTCCTGCAATATCCCATAACGATTCATCCACATCATGGACCAAAAAGAAAACAAATCACGAAACGCTTGTACTACATCCTTATTCTTAAGCTATTTTAACATATGCACAAAGTATGATTTAGATACAAGATCAAATCTAGGAAGGGTTTTTTTGGTGGACTTTAGGTTAACAAAATAGGGATTTCAAATGCCAAGTTTCAAGATGGCAATTTCACACTATGCAAGAATATTTCATATTCAAGATATCGAAATCTCCAAGATTATTTGCAGTAAGAAGATTAACTTCAAATATTAAAATTAAGCATTGTCATATCGTATCTTTTTTCAGGGCTAGGTGCCTTAGTGTTCTCAAAGTCTTTGAGAGAACGACACAATAGCCTAATTTTTGTTTTAAGCAATTTACTAGTGGACAACTAATCCATTACAAACCACTATATAGGGTGGTGGGACGTTACCCAACCTCAAGTGAGCCAAAGCCCAAGGGACTAAAGTCCAAAAACGACCCAAAGCCCAAAGGGAGTCAAAACTCCATTATATCAACTCCAGTGCTATCTTAATATTCAACAACATTCCACATTTGTCAAAAATAATGGCGGTGACCTTTAAGAGAAAAGGAAGGGCTAAAATAATTTGGGTTCACCACCATACTAAATTCTATGCACGTAATTTCAAGAGGGAAAGAATAACTCAACAATAAAATCAAGAGTCTAGTGCCTTTATTCCAAGCAAAAGGTCAATGTTTTTCACAAATAGGGTTCAAGGAGCTCTCAAATTTTATCAAGGGAGTATATTCCATTAACTATGCGATATTGGCTTGGCACTTATCAAGTTTCATTAGATGAATGTTCAACATTATTACATTGTGTCGCTCTATGTTTGTATTTATAATTCATCTTCGGTCCTTGCTTTTCTAAATCATATGGTGCATGATATACTATAGTGTCAACATGAGGTAGCTATACTAATATATCTCCCACATGTTTATTCATATACCTAAGTTACAACCATATATGCTTTTTTTGCAAAAAGGGTATTGGTATACTAGGGTATATCCTCCATATACTTATAGATAGGAAACAATACATACTTGTATTGCAAAAAGGGTATTATTGTAGTAGGCTATATCCTCCATATACTTATAGATCGGAAATAATACTATAAAATGGGATCATAGTTTTCTCATCTCATCCTTCCCATATTCATTTCTTAATATTAGAATGTGTGGTATTCAACCCAAAACCAATTGGCAATGGGTGAAGGAACCACATACCTTATAAGTTTCAGGACCTCCCTAGAGCTCAGTGGTATGGGACTATTCTAACATCCCCCCTCAAGTGCAGCCACTTTTGTGTGCTTGCACTTGTTCTTTTTTTAGGTAGGGTGTGGTCCTCACACTTGTCTCGTGGGGTTCGCTCTGATACCATATTAGAATGTGTGGTATTCAACCCAAAACCAATTGGCAATGGGTGAAGGGACCACATACCTTATAAGTTCCAGGACCTCCCCAGAGCTCAGCGGTATGAGACTATTCTAACACTTAACATCCCTATTTCCTTTCATTTTGTTCCTAGGTCGAATGATTACTTTTATCATATAATTCAATGAGGAAATATTTCAATCAAGGTCTAGTATTGAGGAGTATAGTTTATAGCAATCGATTTCATTAGTTGGCCATTTCCCAAGATTTTCCTTTAGGTTTTAGGCCTTCATCATTTATCCTAAATTGCTTATCTAGGGTCATGCTCATTTTCCTATGAATTAGATTAAACTAAAATGAATCAAGTCTATAGGTTTAGGTCATGATATGCATCATTGAGTGTAGTCAGTTCGTTGATTATCTCGTTGATTCCTTTATCTTTACAATTAGCCAAACTGTACTAGTACTGTTATCAAAGAAATGACTAAGGGTCGAGTCTAGTACCTCTCGGTGGCACATGAGAGCTTGTCCGCGACACTTTCTCTAGGAGTTGAGGAGAAGATCAGCCAGTGTCGCACAAACCATTGTGATGAAGCAGGCCTTGCTGGGGTCAGCTGTGTCGTTGGCTGCTAAGTTAGCAACAAGTTTGAAGAAAGTAGGTTGTTTCTGGTTAGGGACAAGGACAAGTAGAAGAGGCTTATGAAGGGATGACTTCTGATATCTAATGGTGTCCAAAGTCAAGGGGAGGGCAGTGGGCAGAGAAGGTGAGGCTTGGTGAGATCTGAAGCTCGCCGGAGGTTTCTAGCAGGCCGGGGAAGATGGTGCACGATCGTCTACCAACCTACGGTATTTATAGGCCCGCGAGAAGTGTTGAGGCAGTAGATGGAGCATCGAGGTTAGTATGAATGCCTTAACTAGTTGTGAGAGGGCAGAGCAGGGGATGAAAAACCACTAGAGGGGGGGTGAATAGGGTTTTATAGAGATTTTAATAATAATTCAACCAAAGCGAGCAATCACAAAAATATTGGACAAGGGGACAAGGATTTAGAGTGGTTCCAACCTTAGCAAATACTAAGGCAGTCAATCCACTACTCGGTTGCTTACCCAACCGGGATTTTGAAAGTACTTAAATTTTATTACCTCGCAAGGATGTTACATAAAATTACAAATACTTTCACCAAACCCTTCGGACAGCCTTCACCTAGAAGTAGTCTCACCAACCTCGAAGCAGCCTTCCTTAAAGTAACCTCAAGCTCTCCCTTGAAGTAGCCTTCCTCTTAAAGTAGCTTCCCGTTGAGACAACCTTCTTGGAGTAGTCCAAAGTCCACCTTCTCCACTGAGAAGACCCTTCTCCAATCCGCAGCCTCCAACCCTAGGAGTAGCAAGGAGAATACAAACAATATAAAGGAACAAGAAGGAAAAATAGAAATTACAATTACCACTTGTAGCACAAGGCTTGATTTCCTATATCAAGCGTTTTGATCTCCTAACCAATGTATATGGAAGTGTTGGTGCAGTGGGTAGGAGATGCTAGCCTATAGGACATGAATTTGGAGCAAAGGAGATGAATAGCCAATGTTGGAGTTGCTCAATTGCTCACAAGAATGAATAGCCAATTGCAAGTATTATGCTCAAGTGTTGCACAAGTGTGTGTAAGGTGTCCTAAGGCTTGTCCTATTTATAGGAATGACCTATGAATGCTTAAGGACGTTCTAGACACTTTCTAGGGGGTTCTAAGTGCTCAACTAGCCGTTAGGTATCCATTAGTTGCTTTAACAACGACTAGTTAATTAATCCTGAAAATTGCAGACATAGACATTCTCGGTCGAGGAATTGTCGACCGAGATCCCAGTCGGTCGAGGTCTTTGTCGACCGAGGGACTGTCTGGAGCAAGTGTATGTAACGTTCTGATCCAACTCCCAACTACCTTGTCTGCTGTGTCTAATGGCTACCTGGGTCATTCTTGGTCGAAGAGTTTGTCGACCGAGAGTGTCTCGGTCGAGAAGTTTGTCGACCGAGAATGACTCTGTTTCAATGTTTTAAACTAAATACTAAGTGTGTGTACGAGTGTGCAGTTGTGACACTATTATAGGGGATGACCTATCTAAGTGTTGTGATTGACTAGGGAAGATCTAAACGCTTGATTTACATGATATCTAAGTACTTGTACATTATATACTTGTACAAGTTTTTACATTTGATTACAATCATGAATTAAAGCAATTAGAGCATATAGATCTTCCAAGTAGTTTGTCATCCACCTAATTCCTGCAACACTCAAGTAGCACGTTAGATCCACAAGAATGAAATGTTTGTCATCATCGAAACAAAGGGATTATAATAATATCCAATTTAGCCAACAATCTCCCCCTTTTTGAGGATGACAAACATTTCCTAAATATAAATTAAGGAAATATAAATCATATGAGTTTCATACCTGAAGTTTACCTTTTTTAGCCATTCTTGTTTTGCAAGTGTGTGCTGGCCGAGATATTATGAAACTCATTTTATTTTATGTTTTTGATTTTATATTATTTCTCCCCCTTTGTCATTTCAAAAAGATATCCAAGATAATCATTTAGTATGACTTTTTATTTCTCCCCCTTAATTTTATGCTATGCTCTCCCTTAAAGAGATATTCAATTTAAAAGTAAGGGATTAATGCAAACCAATTATTGTTAAATTTAGCCACAATTTATTTCTCAATCATTTGCAAAGGATGTTAAGCCTTGAAATGGTATGAGTTCCTTTTAAGTTCATGGCATATGTGTATTGATTTCTCATCCATTTTACAAGGGATGTTAAACCCTGAAACTGAAATGAGATTCCCTTATGCTCATGATGAATACGTATTGATTTCTCATCCATTTTGCAAGGGATGTTAAGCCCTAAAAATGATATGAGAATTCTTTAAGCTTATAGTAGAATGTATCTCTAATCAAATACACGGGATGTTAAGCCCTAATTTGTTTAGAGAATTCCATTAAGAACAATATATATGTCATATTCATGAATATTGTAGATTTCTTTGTTTTCATAACCAAAATTACTTTTAAGGATACTAAGGTCATAACAAGCTTCAAATGATGTTTACAAAGTTTTGTAAGCTTCTTAATCTTATAATCAAGATAGTTTGTGTGAGCTCCCCCTTAATCTTATAGTCAAGATAATTTAAGGATTCTAAGGTCACAATCAATATTAGATCATAATAAGTTGACCTTTTATGAGAGTTATGCACTAAAAATTATGTTTTCAATATGATAAACACATTTTGAATCAAGATACTAAGATTAAGTGCAGTAAAATGATGTGCAAATAAGCATTTTGTCAAGCTTATTTTAGGTCGACCTTGACTTCGACCATAGCGCCCCTTGGTCAAACTTGATTTCAACCAAGAGGCAATTTCTGCAGATTTCCAATTTGAACACTTATATGTGAAGTATAATTTCTGCAGATTTTCAATGCATTTGTGCCATGAAGTTTTACTGTTTATGCAAAATGGCATCTTCATATGAGTTGAATCACAATGATCAAAAACAATATTCATTCATGGTTTGTTTATATGGATCAAAGATTATTTTAGACAAACCAATGAAACACAATGATCATGGCACAATAATTATGATAGAACAGTAGAAGTATATCCACAATACAATGATCAAGATAGAAGCATATAAATACGATGATTATGATCATTAAAACTAAATTTCAATGCACATGGTTCCCATAAAGATAGACCAAGGAATTCTTTAGGAAAAAACCATGTGGATTTTGATAAGACAGTAATTTGCTTGATTAAACCAACATGGTTCATAGTTTTCAGTTTTAAGTCCAACCATGTAGAGGATAAACCAAAATAATCTCATTCAAAGTTCATAAATTTTCAACTTTAAGACAAACCATGAACATGGTTAATAAACTTTTTCAAGCAATGAATAAGGTATATTCAATATCAGTCTTCATATAGCATTTTTGCAATATGTTTAAATATTTCATATTCATAATGTTATACCTTTAACAATTTCATGATACAAAAGATCAATATGTTTAAAAAAATGGTCTCCAAGATTCATTCTTGATTTTCATATTAAATCAATCATTAATAACAAATTGATAGCAAACTAGATTAATTAAAAACAGGTTCAACAGAACTTGGTTCGGTCGAACTTTTTGTCGACCGAATTTTATCTCGGTCGACGTTTTTCTCGACCGAGAATGCTGCTGTTTGTACAGATTTTATCAGTTTTGTTGCAGACTTCAAACAATAACCTGCTCGGTCGACTATTTCTCGACCGACCGTGTTCTCGGTCGAACAGTTTCTCGACCGAGAATGTTTCTGTACTGTTTCAGAACTGTTTTCAGTAATTGTTTCCAAGTAAAATATGAAAGTTAAAGCTCGATTGTGTTGAGATATGACATTTATATATCAAGAATCAGTTTAGGTCAAATCTCAACTAGTCATATTTAAACTTCTAAGTTTTAGGAACCCAAGCTAGATCATCATTCTTTTTCTTGTATGGGCATGAAAAAGAGTAGTGTCCAAGACGCAAGCAATAATGACAACTAATAGAGTCAATCTCATTTCTCTTTCTAGGAGTTGAGTTGTTCTTGGGTACATACATGGATTGATTCTCTAGCACTTGTGTCCTTCTCCAACTAGGTTTTTGATAAGATTTTCCCTTAATCTTATAACCTAGTCCTCTCCTTCCAATTTGACGATAAGAATCATTTAAGATATTATCAAGAATATTATTGTTACTCAAGCTACTCACTTTTTGTTGTAACTTCATAATCTCATCCATTTTCTTCTTGATATCTAATTTTGCTTGATCTAGATTAGATAATAAAGAATCTCTTTCTTTCACAATAATATCATAATCTAGATGTGTACACAAAACATGTTGTTTTTGAAGATCATTTACTTTATTTGATTTCTTAAATTTCTTCTTGCATTCAATATATTTCTCATGTGTATCTTGAAGACTAGCAATTAGATCTTCTTTTGGCAGATCAAAAAGACTTACCTCTTCTTCTTCTTCTTCATTTATTGTAGCAATAAGACATTCTACTTCTTCTTTTCCATCATCACTTTCATCACTTGAATCATCCCATGCAGCTTTATATGCTCTTTCTTTCTTTTTGTGAGATGATTTCTTTCCTTTCTTGAGTTTTGGACAATCACCTTTCATGTGTCCCTTTTTGCCACATTCAAAGCACCTGGAAGAAGAAACACTAGAAGTTTTGTTAGTTTTAAAGCTTTTATACTGCTTACCGTTTACAATGAGAGTTTCTTCTTCACTATCATCTGCACTTGTGTCATGACTAATCTTGGTTGATGCTTTGAATGCAATGTCCTTCTTTCTCCCTTGTTGAAGTTCACGTTCTCATCTTTCTTCCTCTTCTAAAGTTGCCTCATGTGCTTCTAAGTTGCCAATGAGTTGTTCCATCCTTAGCCGGGTGAGATCATTTACTTCTTCAATAGCAGTCACCTTGGGCTTGTACTTGGGAGGAAGAGACCTAAGACTTTTTGACACTTGATCTTCTTCACTGATCACTTTACCTAAAGCATTTAAACCATTCACAATAGAAGAAAATTTTGCATACATTTCACTAATTGACTCATTTTGATCCATACGAAACTGTTCAAATTTTTGCTTAAGCATTCCGATTTTAGAGTTCTTAACTTGAACAGTTCCTTCATAAGTTATGGAGAGTCTATGCCATATTTCATATGCCGTTTCACAATTTGATATTCTATTGAATTCACCAACGGAAATTGAACAATAAAGTATACTTACAGATTTTGCATTCATTTGGGCTGATCTTACCGTATTAGCATCCCAAGTTGCATACTCTGTTTGAGGGAATTCATATGGATTTGATACCATTCTCCATAGATCCCAGCTAATTCCTTGGAAGTAGAATTGCATCCTCCTTTTCCAGTAGGTGTAGTTAGTGCCATCAAAAGGTGGAGGTCTAGCCACGAGTGTCCCTTCTAGGTTGAGGTTGTTAAGTACCCCGTCACCCATTCTTCAAGACTTTGTTAGAGTTCCTTGAAGCCCTGCTCTGATACCAATTGAAAAACCACTAGGGGGGGTGAATAGGGTTTTATAGAGATTTTAATAATAATTCAACCAAAGCGAGCAATCACAAAAATATTGGACAAGGGGACAAGGATTTAGAGTGGTTCCAACCTTAGCAAATACTAAGGCAGTCAATCCACTACCCGGTTGCTTACCCAACCGGGATTTTGAAAGTACTTAAATTTTATTACCTCGCAAGGATGTTACATAAAATTACAAATACTTTCACCAAACCCTTCGGATAGCCTTCACCTAGAAGTAGTCTCACCAACCTCGAAGCAGCCTTCCTTGAAGTAACCTCAAGCTCCCCCTTGAAGTAGCCTTCCTCTTGAAGTAGCTTCCCGTTGAGACAGCCTTCTTGAAATAGTCCAAAGTCCACCTTCTCCACCGAGAAGACCCTTCTCCAATCCGCAGTCTCCAACCCTAGGAGTAGCAAGGAGAATACAAACAATATAAAGGAACAAGAAGGAAAAATAGAAATTACAATTACCACTTGTAGTACAAGGCTTGATTTCCTATATCAAGCGTTTTGATCTCCTAACCAATGTATATGGAAGTGTTGGTGCAGTGGGTAGGAGATGCTAGCCTATAGGACATGAATTTGGAGCAAAGAAAATGAATAGCCAATGTTGGAGTTGCTCAATTGCTCACAAGAATGAATAGCCAATTGCAAATATTATGCTCAAGTGTTGCACAAGTGTGTGTAAGGTGTCCTAAGGCTTGTCCTATTTATAGGAATGGCCTATGAATGCTTAAGGACGTTCTAGACACTTTCTAGGGGGTTCTAAGTGCTCAACTAGCCGTTAGGTATCCATTAGTTGCTTTAACAACGACTAGTTAATTAATCCTGAAAATTGCAGATAGAGACATTCTCGGTCGAGGAATTGTCGACCGAGATCCCAGTCGGTCGAGGTCTTTGTCGACCGAGGGACTGTCTGGAGCAAGTGTATGTAACGTTCTGATCCAACTCCCAACTACCTTGTCTGCTGTGTCTAACAGCTACCTGGGTCATTCTCGGTCGAAGAGTTTGTCGACCGAGAGTGTCTCGGTCGAGAAGTTTGTCGACCGAGAATGACTCTGTTTCAATGTTTTAAACTAAATACTAAGTGTGTGTACGAGTGTGCAGTTGTGACACTATTGTAGGGGATGACCTATCTAAGTGTTGTGATTGACTAGGGAAGATCTAAACGCTTGATTTACATGATATCTAAGTACTTGTACATTATATACTTGTATAAGTTTTTACATTTGATTACAATCATGAATTAAAGCAATTAGAGCATATAGATCTTCCAAGTAGTTTGTCATCCACCTAATTCCTGCAACACTCAAGTAGCACGTTAGATCCACAAGAATGAAATGTTTGTCATCATCGAAACAAAGGGATTGTAATAATGTCCAATTTAGCCAACATGGGAGAGTGACATTGCCATTCATTTCCGACCAACTTAGGTGACTTAAATGGCACTTCGGTTTATGGCATTTGAAGCTCCTTGAGACCTTGCCGTCAGGTCAGTGGGCTAGAAAACAGAGCAATATCAATTGAAATCAAGAGAAATGGTGGAAGGAGAGGGAGAGCCAGCTCTCCCTCGTTCTTCTATAACCGACGACCCTAGGTTGTCAAGGCGGCTAGGCGGTAGGTTTCACCCTATGGGCTCCTAGCCTGCCTAGGCGCCTAGTAGGGCACCTAGGCTTTTCTGGGCGTTTTTGTTTTTTGGTTTATTTTTAGTTACGTATTTATTTATTTATACACATATTTTACATTCAAATTTTGCAACTATTTGTTCATTAAATGTTGTCATATGCCTAACTTCTATAGATAACTGTTGGGAGGATTAGAGGAAGGAGAATTAAGAGGACGAATAACAACAGGAGGAAGATAAGTAGGAACTGTAGGAGAAAGAAAACAGGAAAAAAGAAAGCAAAATGCAAGTGGCTTGTAGGAAGAAGTTAGAAAATGAACACACAACAGCAGTAGAGGAGGAGATGTGAAGGAGGAAGAAGTTAGATAAACAAAAAGAATCAGCTGTAAAGGAGTTGTTGGAGGAGACTTGGGGAATGAAGAAGAGATAAAGAAATTTTAACTCATACATGCAAACAGCAGTAGCTGTTGGAGATGTAGGTGCAAGTATAAGTCAGAAAAATAGTAGTACCAGTAGGGTAGTAGATGTGGAAGCAGGAGACGTCGTACGAGTGTGAAATTCTGAAATAAGTAACATGGGGATAGCAGTAAGAGGAACGTTGGAGGAAGTCACGAAAAATTAAGAAGCAGCAGTAGCAGGAACCGGAAATGCAGCAACAATTGTCAAAAAAGAAAAGAAAAGGAGCTAGAATAGGAGGCTCAAGAGGAAGTAAAAAAAAAAAAAGAGAAACAGTAGTAAAAGGACTGACCTGTTTGCAGCAGTTGTAGCAGAAGCACCTAGGCTGTCCGCCTTGACTGCCTAGCCCACCCAGCCCCCATAGTTTGTCCAGCTGACCTATGATCCCTAGGCGCCTAGATTTGAGAGACGTGGAGCACCTAGGACGCCTAGGTCAAACCCTCTTTTCACCCAGCCACTAAACCGTCAATTAATTTATTTTTTACCTCTTACTCTCATGATCTTTCAAAATTCATATCCCCCAAGTTACAAGTCTGTTTGTCCTGAAATGGTAACCATGTGTATAATTTGTAATAACTTAAATTTTGAAAATATTAATTACCCTATTTATGGTTCTGGGATGGCCAACTAAATACTCTCCTAATTAGATCAAATATTATAATCTAGAAATGAAATTTGTATATTAGTTTGATTCCAATGCCAATAATCTATAAATAGGTTCATATATTCAACTGTGGGTCTTGAATGGGGTGATTTTATCAAAATGAGGCATAATTGGCTTTTGGTGCTCGAAGTTCAAGATATTGAATGAAATGCAAAATATACATAAAAAATTCAGCAATAAGGATTTTCAAATTGAGAGAATTTTGTAAAATAGCTCAAAATTAAATTTCGTACCTAAATTCGGTATGTAACAAACTCCCTCCTCCCTACTCCTGATACCCATGTCTCCCCCCTTTTCTAATCTCGACTTAGGTGATTTCTCCTCTTCTTCCACCTATTGCCACTGGCCTCTCCTATCTCTCCACCCACTACTGCCAACCTCCCCTCTTCCTTCCTCTCCTCTTCTTCCTCCACCTCCACTAACTATGTTTTATTTATCCACCACCACTACCACCAACAGTAGTCTCCTTTTTCCCCTCTTCTTTCTCATCCTCCCACCTCCATCACTCTCCTTTTCTACTAATAACAACATACTCCTTTCTTTTTTTGTCCACCAACACCGCTACTTTTTACTGTCCAAAATCTGTATGTGCAAACTTTTTACCATGAGTTCATTTTGCGGCGTTTAATTCAGATTCTATATATGTATCAATTGTCTATTAATTTGGCTATGGTTGTGATTACAATGTGGGTTTATTTCATAATATATCTTTGATGGCTTGATTTCATGATGTGTGCAATGTATCTTTGGATGCACATATGGAATTGAATATAGCTTGGATAAGATGATCTTTGTGTTTGAATGGGCTTGTTCTTTTTTTGTATATACAAAATAATTAACATGTGTATGTATTATTTTGTTGTGTCCAGCACCGTGTCCGTGTCCTATATTTTTCAAAATCGTTGTGTTAGTATCCATGCTTCATAGATAAAGGTGCATTACTAAAAAACATCCATCGAAAGTGATTATAAATCATCTACCTTACTTTTAAAGGTCTAACTACTTTATATTTACAACACCGAATGAAAAGAAAGTGCATGCACATTATTACATTTACGTACCCATCTGTCTCCCCCTAGACCCAAGTGACTTAGGACCAACAACTACATAACTAAACTATTGCTGTCTCAACTTCTTCATAAACAAAAATTACCAGCGACTCTCCTTAGGTTTCTCCTCCAGTTTCTTGCCTCAACCTGAAAATTAGTAGCGTGTGAGCTACTGATTCAGTTAATAAAATTCCTTAACCAATATGTACTAGAAAAATAATATCATATGAATGGAAGTAGATAATTGAATAATAAATATACACACATGTATACATATATACACACAAACTTGACAGTTCTAGCAATTTAATAGTAAACTGGCAGATTAGGGTTATTTTAGACTATAAGCAAACCTGTGTAAACAATTAACTAAAATATAAAGAATTAATATCAAATATCTTAATTTGATTCAACTCTTGACCTAGTAAACTTTTTCATTTGAGATTTCTCCCTGAACTCACTCGGGATATACCACCTAAGTCAAACTCACTCAACTAAGATGAGGACTCATATTACAAATCTTAAGGTAAAAACCAGGGGCCTCAAGAACTACTGAGCTAACTACCACTTGAGTTTTTGAGGACTCACATTACAAATCTCAAGGTAAATACCAAGGGCCTAAAAAACAACTGAGCTAGCTACTTACGTCTGCAACGAGGTTCACTATGTCTGGCTAAAAGACCAAGAGACAAACTACTATATAGCTAAACCACTGCTATCTCTCAACCACTTCTTAAACACATATTACCAATGACCCTCCTTAGGCTTCTCCTCTAGTTCCTTGTCTCAACATCAAATCATTGTTTAGTAGAGTGTAAGCAAAATTCCTAACCCAACCAACATTAAACAAAAACAAATAATATAACATGCAAGTAGGTAGGCATATAAAAGAAATTAGATAAATAAACTTGGTAGCTCTATCAATTTTATAGTATATAGGAAGGTTAGGGTTGTTTGGATCAGTTTAAGAAAACATGTATAAGCAAAGAAATAAAAATATTAAATATCTAATATCTTAATCTGATAGAGGATAAAAAAATCTTAATTTGATTCAACTCTTAACCTTTTAAACTTATTCATTTGAGATATACATTCTAACTGAAAGTCACTTGGGATATACAATCCAAGTGAAAGCCATTAAACTAACTTGATGACTCACCTTACAGTTCTTAAGGTGAAAACCTAGGACCTCAAAACTAACTGAGTGAACTACCTTGGTCTACAACAAGCTTCACTATATCTAGCTATGATGCCTCAAAAACTGGCTGGTAAACCAGGTCCCATGTCCTTGATACTTTGGGGGGGGTGCCAAGGCTCTAAGGCCTGTAAAAACTTGGTGCAGCGGCTCCACTAATACTGACTTGCTACAACATGGCTAATGAGCATGGTATTAAAAGTCATTGAAGTTGGGTGAGTTTTCGCCGATTTTGTTGATCTCGACAGTTGGCGATGTCGATCCACGTAAACATCCTCATTCCACAACATCCTCGACACTTTGTCGAAGTTGTCGACGTTCGCCCATTTTTCGATGAAGTTGGCCCAGGTCCATTAAAGAATTCCCTAACTTCCTCACATAAGTCGAAATTGGCGACATTCTTGTGGTATTTTCTGGAGTATGTCATGTGAGGGGGGGAGAAAGTGTTGGAGCTTTAGGTACAATAATTTTGATGTTGTTTTTTTATATTCTAAGCTAATAGTAAATTGGTAATAGATCTACCCCCTCTCTGCTAAACCGACCTTTGATTTTTACCTTTTTATGTAGTTTGTTTAGTGTCATAAATTTATATATGGAAGAATTATGTAGTCTGGAGACGACTGTATGTAACAGTGTCTTTTCTACACATGTAAATCTATGTGGATGGCTATTTGTAATCAGATATTGTGTTTTTTAGCAACATTTGATGAAATCTATTGATTTTCATCACAAAATCACTATTTTTAGCTTAATTTTTGTTAAAGTTGCGTCAAAGTTTAGTTATAGAAGTCCTCGAAGTTTCCTCGATGTTTCCACAAACTTCGACTTCCAACACGTCAAAGGTGACATCCTGTTCTATGCTAATGAGTAGAAGAATGTCATTCTCACCATTCTCAACATAGGTCTCGAGCTGGAATCTGTGGTGCTCAGGACATGCTAGAAATCTAATGAACTACATATTATCATCAATTCAACGATCTTACCGTTTGCTATGTAATACTTGGCTTTGGTTTTGCTAATTGTATTTGTGTCTAATTTGCCAAAAATGACCATATTAGGGTTTATAACTAATGTACATATCAATTATATATATTTCATATGGAAACAAAAATCAAATGATTCAAACTTATAGTTATAGTAAGAGATATAAATTGTATGAATCAAAATTTAAACAAGTTTTTTTGTGTGAAAATAGGGAAAACCGGATGAGCCCAAATTTCACTAATTAAAAATTTAATTAAATTGCAGAAATGAGATATATCACTAATATAATTTCCATTTAGTATTTAAAACCAATCTCAAACCAATCAAATACCATTTTAATCACAAATTTCAAATTTGATCTCAGAACAAGAAGAATTATTGAAAGCATTCATTAATTTCTATTGAGATAAATATATATCTCAATAATTTCCATTCATTTCCCATTTTTGATTTTGATTATGATTAGTTGGTGTTAATATATCTTTACTTTGTGTTTATTTCTTTTCTTATATTACTGCTGTACCTACATGTATTTTTCCCTTTACTATAAATAGAGAGGAGAACCCTATTGGGTTGCTCACGTTGCCTACGTGCAACAACACCACAGCCGTCTCTCCTTTCACATGGTATCAAGAGCAGGTTAGGCTTCCGCAGCCGCCGGCCCTCCGTCCCAGCCCGGCGCCGCCCCCCCCTCTTCCGCCGCTGTCCCCTCCCTCCTCTCCCACCCACCGCCCCTCCTCCTCTACAGCCGCCGGCCGCCGCCGGCTTCCCTCTAGCCGCCGGCCGCCGCCGCCAGCAGCAGCGACTGCTGCTCCTTGCCGCCGGCGTGCGGCAGGAGCGCGGGGCCTCCGTGCGACGCCGCTGATCTTCGGTGGTCCTTCGCATGCTGCCGTAGATCCCGCCGCACCGATCTAAAGGCTCCGTCTACGTCTCCGGTCTCTTTTTCAGCCTTTTTCGGTTCCTTTTTCGGGCGCCGATCTTGCTGCTCGGGGATCTCCGGTTGATACAACGGCCTTCTAAAGCCCTACCCGGAGGTCTCGTCTCTTCCAGCGTGACTTCCTAATCACATCTCCTTCATGTGTGATTAGGAACTTCTCGTTTGAAGGCTGTCGATGCGTCAGTAACGCATCCTCTTTTCAGTTTCTGTTGTGACGTGTATCTCTCCGTCACGGGACGTGTATCTATCCGTCCACTCAGCCTTCTGCGTGACGTGTATCACTCCGTCACCCATATCCCAGTTGCATCATGGAGAACAAGACCTATTATGAGGTCTCGCCTATTCCTATCAAGCTCAATGGGAAGAATTTTCTGCTTTGGATGAATGCGGTTCATACTGTCTTGGAATCGCGCGATCGAGCAAAGTTTGTTGATTCTGCACCTCTCACTAGCACTGACAAAGACTATGCCGAGTGGAAACGTCTTGACAGCCTGGTGAAGACTTGGCTATGGGGTAGCATGGAACCTTCTATTGCTTCGAGGTTCATGTTCTACTCCACTGCTAAGGAGATTTGGGATGCCGTTAAGCAGCACTATGCTCAGGAGAAAAATGCTCTTCGCCAGTTTATGATCTATGATCGTCTGTTTGCAGAGAAACAGGGTGATCGATCCCTTGAAGAGTATTTTGGTGTGATTCAGGCTATTTCCCAGGAGTTGAGCTACTATCATCCCGTGAAGGTTGCGGAGCAGATTAAAGACAGAGATGATCTTATCACTGCCAAATTCCTATCCGGCCTTAGCTCCTCTTTTGGTTCAGCACGCAGTGTGATTCTTGCATCTGACAAATTACCAAGCCTTGCGGAGGCCTTCTCTAGGATTCAACAGTCCACCTTTGAATCTGTTGATCCTTCTCCTGTTGTTCCTTCTGGAGATTCTCATGCCTCCATTGCTGCAGCAGTTCGCGGAGGACGACCTGCTTCTACTACAGCTGACAGACCTGGCTTGGGCAGAGGACGTGGGACTCGTCCTCGATGCACTTTCTGTGATAGACCGGGACACACTGTTGACAAATGCTGGAAGAAACATGGGCGACCTGCCGCCCCACCTGTTGGAGCTGCCAACTGTGCTACTTCTGACTCTACACCTGCGAGCTCGAGCTCCTCTGGCATCACACTTACTCAGGAGGAGTATGACAGGTTTATTCAGGCCACTCAACATTGGAGTGTGGGCGCCTCTTCCGCTTCTTCAGCAAATCTTGCCTCTACCGCGGGTAATCAGGCTACATCCTTTATGGCTTCTGGATCCGCAACTCCCTGGGTGGTTGACTCTGGTGCCTCCCAGCACATGACTGGTATGAGGCGATTGCTCCGCACATTTGACTCATATATTCCTCACCCATCTGTTACCTTGGCAGATGGTTCTGTGAGGAAGGTGGTCGCTAGTGGTTCTGTGTCCCTTACTCCAGATATTGATCTGAAATCTGTTCATTTTGTGCCTGAATTTCCTTTCAATTTACTTTCTGTTGCCAAGTTGATTGACACAGTAAACTGCACAGTAACATTTGGGCCTTCTTGCTTTGTCTTACAGGATCTCAAGAGTTTGAAGATGATTGGTGGGGGGCCTAGGAAAGGTGATCTCTACCTCTTTCCTGGTGATTATCTACCTCGCCATCCACCTCCTGCTCCAGTTTCTTCCGCCATGCTGAGTGGTTCCCCCTTGCTGTGGCATTGCAGATATGGCCATCCCTCCTTAGACAGCTTGAAGAAATTGGAACCCGATCTTGCTCATGTGTCCTCTTTAGAGTGTCAGTCCTGTCAGTTGGGCAAACATCATCGGTTGTCCTATCCTGTTCGTGTCAATAATCGGGCTTCTAGCCCGTTTGAGTTAGTTCACAGTGATGTATGGGGTCCTGTTAAAAACCAGAGTTATAATGGTTTTAGTTATTTCATTTCTTTTGTGGATGATTACTCTCGCATGACATGGATTTATCTTTTAAAAAGTCGTGAGTCTGTGCTTTCCATTATCAAACATTTTCATAAACAAATTCAAGTTCAATTTAACTGCAATATCAAAATTTTTCAATCTGATAATGCCCTTGAGTATGTTCAGAAAGCGATGCATGAGTTTTGCAGTTCGGTTGGTATGATTCATCACACCTCTTGTCCTCACACTCCTATGCAGAATGGTGTTGCTGAGCGAAAGAATCGCCATCTTTTGGATATCACTAGGTCTATCATGTTTGAATCCAATGTGCCTAAACGTTTCTGGTCTGAGGCTCTTCTCACTGCCTGTTTTTTGATTAATCGGCAGCCCTCTTCTGTTTTGCATGGGCGCACTCCCTTTTCTGTCTTACGCCCTATGGATAAACCGTTTCATGTTCCGCTTCGGGTTTTTGGTTGTACATCCTTTGTTCATAATTTTGATCCCAAACAAGACAAACTCTCTCCTAGGTCCTTGAAAACCTTGTTTCTTGGTTACTCTGGTACGAGTAAAGGTTACAAGTGTTATTGCCCAAGTTTGCGTCGTATGTTTGTTTCTAAGGATGTCACCTTTCATGAAACCAGTCCGTATTTTGCACATGCTATGAGCAAGGGGGAGCAATTGAGTGAGGGAGTGCCACCCGCAATTCAAAGTGAGGGAGTGCCACCTATCATTGTTGAAGCCCTACCGCATGATCCACCTACCATTCAACCCTATACCCAAGTTTATCATAGGCGAGGTAGACAGGATCCAGATGAGGTAGCGGCACCGGTCCATGAGCCTCCTTCACCATCTTCTACTCAAGAGATTCCTGCAGCGGCCTCTGATCTTGATCTTCCTATTGCTGTCCGGAAAGGTATACGATCATGTACTATTCGACATCCCATATCCAATGTATGTTGTTTGTCGCACTTATCTACACAGGCTCGTGCATTTGCTGTTGGGATGGACTCTGTTAAGATACCAAGGAACCACTTAGAGGCTCTGAAGGACAGTGGCTGGCAGCAGGCAATGCAGGTGGAAATCTCTGCTCTGGTTGACAATGGCACATGGGATCTTGTTACTTTACCTGCGGGCAAGAAAGTTGTGGGCTGCAGATGGGTCTTCACAGTCAAACACAATCCTGATGGTTCGATTGAGCGGTTGAAGGCCAGATTGGTAGCCAAGGGCTACACACAGACATATGGAGTGGACTTCTTTGAGACCTTTTCTCCAGTTGCTCGTCTCAATTCTGTACGGATCCTTATATCTCTGGCTACTACTTTTGATTGGCCTCTTTTCCAGCTGGATGTCAAGAACGCCTTTCTTCACGGGGTTCTTCAGGAAGAGGTGTATATGGAGCAACCACCAGGTTTTGTTGCTCAGGGGGAGTGTCAGCAAGTCTGCAAATTGAAGAAGGCTATCTATGGGTTAAAACAATCTCCTCGGGCTTGGTTTGACAGGTTCAGTGCTGTTGTTTTACAGATGGGCTTCTCTCGTTCCATGACTGATCACTCTCTATTTTATTCAAATTCTTCTGGTGGGTCCATAATTATTGCTGTCTATGTTGATGATATTGTGATTACTGGCAGTGATTCTACAGGCATATCACGTGTGAAAGAAGGACTACAACAACATTTTCACACAAAGGACCTGGGGAAACTGAGATACTTTCTAGGGATTGAGGTCCTTAGATCCCATGCAGGTATAAATCTCTCCCAGAGAAAGTATGTGCTTGACTTACTACAGGAAACGGGTATGACTGATTCTAAGCCTGTATCCACTCCTATGGATTATCACATCAAGGAGGTGGAAGATGATACTGCATATTCAGATCCAGGTCATTACAGGAGAATAGTTGGGAAGTTGATTTACCTAACTGTCACAAGACCTGATATTTCTTTTGCTGTTGGAGTAGTAAGTCAACACATGTGCACACCACAACAGTCACATTGGACAACTGTATGCAGGATTCTGAGATATCTGAAAAGTGCTCCTGGAAAGGGGATCACTTATTATAAACCCAAGAGTCCTCTATCTTCTTTGACTCTCACAGGTTATGCAGATGCAGATTGGGCTGGTAATCAAGTTGATAGAAGATCTACATCTGGCTACTGCACCTTTCTTGGTGATCATCTGATTACTTGGAAGAGCAAGAAACAACAAGTGGTAGCACGATCTAGTACTGAGGCTGAGTACCGTGCTATGGCACATGCATGTTGTGAATTACAATGGGTCAAATCTGTCTTATCTGAGTTGAAGATTTTGATTCAAACTCCCATGATTCTCAAGTGTGACAATCAATCTGCTATACATATTGCCAGGAATCCTGTCTTTCATGAGCGCACAAAGCATATAGAGGTTGACTGTCATTTCATCAGAGATCAGATAAAGAATGGCAATGTGGTGACGCCATATGTTAAGTCTGAAGATCAATTAGCTGATATCTTGACAAAGCCATTAGGTCCAGCAGTGTTCCAGAATTTATGCGGCAAGCTAGGCATCCACAATGTGTACACTCCAGCTTGAGGGGGAGTGTTAGTATATCTTTACTTTGTGTTTATTTCTTTTCTTATATTACTGCTGTACCTACATGTATTTTTCCCTTTACTATAAATAGAGAGGAGAACCCTATTGGGTTGCTCACGTTGCCTACGTGCAACAACACCACAGCCGTCTCTCCTTTCACAGTTGGTAAATATAAAAATTTTACTCACCTCAGTTGTTAAAACCATAACCTTATCTGAATTCTAGCTCTCAAATTCTGGATTTGTTCAAAATCCAGATTTCACCCAACTATTCTTCACAAACTTACATTTGGTTCTCATTATGGAAAAAAGTGGGAAAAATAAAACTAGTTTGAGAAAACTGAATGAGATTCTTCCACCTTAGGCTAGATTTGAAAATAAGAAACTAACCTAAACAACTAACATTAGCTAGGGCCTATAGATCAACTTCTATTTTTACTATACTTCTCTTTTTCCTCCAATTTTCCCAATATCACCCTAAAAGCCACTCTAGCTGAAACTAGGGTTTAGATCGGGTGTAATCTTAATTATCAAGGCGCCCACCTAGGTGCCTAGGCTTAAGGAAGGCCGCCTCAAACTAGCCGTCTAGGCTTAAGGAAGGCCGCCTCAAACTGGGCGTCCAGCCCCTAGGTGACCTAGGTGGACGCCTAAGCCCTTTTAGGCCCAAAATTAAGCCACTTCAAGGCTAATTCAGCATAAATTAGGTGTGTATTTGATCAAGATGAGTCATTTTATGGTTGAAATGGGTCCGATTTATCCCAAATGGCATTAAATTAGGTTTGATTTGGGGGGAATAGGTCTAATTTGGGGGATTAGGTCTGATTTGGCAATGTAAGGCCTCATTTAGATCAATATAAGGAAAATTAGGGCTAGTTAGGTTTGATTAGGTCATGTTGTAGAATTGAGGTTTGGTTTTAGGCCAAATTATGTCAAATTTGAGTAAATTAGGCCGGATTTGGGAAAAACAAGTTTGATTTGGGGGAAAGGGGTCTGATTTAGCCAAATCTATTAGATCTTGTTTAGGTCAACATAGGGAAAATTGGGGAGGTTAGGTCTGATTGGATCATTATATGCAATATTAGGTTTGATTTAGGGCAAATCATGTCAAATTTGGGCACATTAGCTCTAATTCGTGGAAAACAAGTTAGATTTGGGGGAAATAGTTCTAACTTGGGAAGATTAGGTCTAATTTGGTCGAATTTGATCTCATTTAGGTCAATATATATAGATTTTAGGGATATGGGGTCTGATTAGGTCATGTCATACAAAATTAGGTTTGGTTTAGGCTAAATTAGGGTAAAATAGGTCAAATTAGATCAAATTCGGATCAAATGAGTCCAAATTAGGGCAAATCAGTTCTAGTTTAGGCATTTTAGGTGTGATTTAGCCCAAATTCTATGTAATACTATGTAATAATGTCATTATTTAATATTTACATATATGAAAATATGAATGTAAATATAAACAAATCATCATTATTTATAAAAACTAGCTAAAAAACACGTGATTAATAGTTGAGTTAACTAAAGATAATTTTGTTGATGTTACAATTACATGTGATATAAATGCTTCTTATCCAGTTATACAAACATTTGTATGTATTTAATTTTTAGCATGTGTTGTAATTGAAGATAGTCATGTAGACATCTAGCTTTGGGTTGCTCGAATCACAGCTACACATATTTTGATGGAGCATATCTAAAAGTTAACATTTTTTTTTGTACCTACAATAAAGTTAAATGTCAGCTGAAGTGGATTAGTGAAACAACACTGAGCTCCAGTCTCTGTCATAATTTTTGTAAAAAAATTAGAGAAAAATCAATGAAAGTAAATTACTCAAATAGGTCGATAGTAACTCATATGTATTGTTTATATAAAATCTGTAGTGGCAAGCTGCTCGAGCAATATCTGAATAGATGAAGCAAAATGTTCAAAATTAACTTGTTCAGATAGTATCCAACACAAATTTCTATCATCATTTTTGAAGAAATAAAAATTCTAGTTGAACTATGTTATTCAAACAACGACAATTATCACTTAGAATTTAACACAAAGGCAATCATCTCCAATTGCAGCAGTCACCACTTTAGTTGGTAATATCTTGCGAATTACATGGTAAAAATCTTGTATTGTATGATATGTATTAACTAAAGATAATATGTAACTAAAGAATACAACCAACTTGGTTCACGTAGGATGAGCCAGTGAAAGGAATTTAAAACTTACCCAGATAGATATAGATGTTAATATAAAAAAAAATTATACAAGTGACAACTGTAAAAATATATGGGCACATTGTTGCTTTACGACGTGGTAGTACGTCATTAAACCCATGTCTAGAAAAAATGAAAGAGATCAACATTGAAGCACACATGGCGACAACTTGCACATGAATATTTTTACTTTGCGACGTGGCAATAGCCCATTATACAAATGTATAAGAAAAAAAGTTAACGTTGAAACACACAGGGTAACAAAACCTGGCAGTGCACCCATTATACAAATGTCTATGAAAAATAAATAAATAAAAGAAATTAACGCCACAGGGTGACAACCTGCACAGGAAAAGCAAGCATGTAACGCATGATTCTTTGTATGGATGTCTGGATAAAAATAAAAAATATTAACGTTGAAGCACACATGGAGACAACTTGTACATTAATATTTTTACTTTGCGACGTGCAATAGCCCGTTATACAAATGTGTGAGAAAAAAAATTTAACGTTGACACACATACAGTAACAAAACCTGCCAGTGCCGGGTTATACAAATGACTGCTAAAAAAAATTAACACCGAAGCACACAGGGTGACAGCTTGCACAAGAAAAGCAAGCATGTAACCCATGCTTTTGTATATGGAAAATATAGATATACATATGGAAAAGCAAGCATGGCGCCGCTCCTACCGCCACACCGGTGCTGCTCCTACTGCACCGCGGTCTAGGCTGCCTTCGTCACCTGATTTTGCCTGCTCGTCATTGTCTAGCCCTGAGTCTCCCTCACCTTCTCCGCCACGGCGTCAATGGCAGGTGATGCGGCTACCACCACTACTGTGTTGCCGTCTGGGCCGCCTTGATCGCCTGCTTCGCCGCCCCGGCCTGGCTTACCCCTGCCTCTGCTGGTGCACCAGAGACATGCACATCCATGTTTAGATCGGTGCAGGGGCGTAGCCAGGGGGGGGGGGGGGCTGCCGGGGTTGTAGCCCCCCCTCCCTCCCCCAAAAATCAAAAACCACATGTTAGAGAACTCGTATATATACAACGTTTGCGGTTGTAAAAGAAGCACGAACCCGTTGGTGGAGTGGTAAAGGAAGGAGGTATATGGTAAGTAGCCCCGGGTTCGAATCCCCATTCCGGCGTTTTTGACATAAAAAGATTCTGTTCGTTACATTCAGCCCCCTCCATTCCAAATAACAGTCATTAATTGCAATTCAGCCCCCCCAGTTATGAAATTCTGGTTCCGCCCCTGGATCGGTGGGCCGTCCGAGAATCAAGCCGCCAACATGTACTTCAGCGAGTCCATGTGTGCATATCCAAATTGGGAATCTACTCACCCAACAACTTGGATTCCACCGCAAAGTAATTTAATTTTGTTTTACTCGCCTACAATAATTGAATTTTGTTCAACTGAACAGTAAGAACAATGGCGATAAAAAATATAACTTGATGTGTTTAGGAATTAACAGAAGAAAACCTCCAACAAGGCTAGTGGACAACCAAAAAGACTTAGGGTAAGAGAAACTTGTTGAAAATTAATGGACGTTGTTGAATATTGACGGCTTCAGCTATGCTAGACTGAGCGAAGAAATCTGTAATTCAAAAGCTTTGCAAGCTTCAAATGACTCTAGATAGATTGTGCTGCGGGTAAAGATCGTCATTGTACTTGATATCAACTCGAGTAATGTCAGTTGCCTACAATTTATAGTGTCATTACTAATAACATGTGTCCCCCTTTTGGGCCACGTGCCTCTTGATAGGTAACACATAATTATTACTCATAATATTTTACAGACAACCTGCTATAATAGTGCAATTACATAAACTGTCGACTGACTCCTCCATCTGTAGTGTACGATCACCAAAATTACACTTTAGAAAAAAAAAACTAGTAAACACACAAATGATCTACACCGTTGATCAAAGACATGCTCGTGTAGCATACAATCATGGTGGTAGGATGAGCTAGCACATAGAGTTCTAACACCCTTATATAGGTTGGGCCACTGAACTAAAAGATAGGTGTTGAAGTACGTATACAGAATACTGAAGTGCATAGATGTTTTGCTGAAGCATGCTGACAAAGCTCGCGAACATGCTCTTGAAGCATACAAAAATGTTGGTGAGTTGAGATAAAAAAATAGATGTCCTAAGCAGGCAGGCACAAAGGTGGAGTAAGCATCCATACACATAGGCGCAAATAGTAGGCATGTCACCAAAATTACTTGTTCTCTTTCTGGAATGTGCATGCTGACTAACATATATTTTGTACTCACAATAATTTAAATATAAAATGTGAAAAGAGAAGAACTTGATTAATCTACTTCTACCATTTCATTACCAAAATTACGTGTATGTTGACTGCTAATATATAATTAGTACGCATATTAATTTACATACAACAATCTGACGGAACAGTCTAGTAAATAGTGTAAGGATTGAAGCCATGCCCATACCAATCCAATGCCAACACAAGTCAACTCCACGAAGACCAACAATAACGATGATCCAAGTTTCCAATTTTGATACATATTTTACAAAAAATGAAAATTCACTTCAAAAGACAACCATAGACCAAAAACAAATGGAAATCGCCAAAACCAAAATAGAAGAAGTACCAAATGTCGAATTTTTCGACTACACTGTAGAGAGACATCGCTAATGGAGACAATTCGTCTGCAGCAGAGATGAAAGTCGGAGCCCCCATCATCCTCATCCCCCCAAGGCCTAAAAGTACCTATTCCCCACCCAGTTGCTACCTTCTTTACCGTAGAACGACTCCAAAAAATAGCATATACGTCCTTTTATAGGATGGTTAGATATACACACAATAATTTATATATAACCAAATATATACCCTCACGATAATTTATTTACAACCCTCCAACTTGTAGTGTGCCACGTACAAAAATTACATGTGCTCCCCTTCTTGGATATGTTCCTGTTCATGATATATTATTAGTACTCACAATAACTTTATACAAATTGTCAAAAGATAACAACTCGATTAATGTCAGTTGACTCCCTCCAGCTTCTAGTGTGTTACTACCAATATTTATATGTCCTCCCCTTTTTAGTCATGTGCCTCTTGGTGGGTAACATTTAATTACTACTCATAATACTTTGCACACAACCTGCTATAAGGATATAATTCTATAAATTGTCGACTGTCTCCCTCCAACCTATAGTGTATGATTCTCAAAATTACTTCTTTTAAAAAAAAAGAGAAGCCAGTAAACGCACAAGTGTGACATACCGTTGAGTTCAAAGACATGCTCATAGATATGCTCCTGAATCACATAGACATCTTGCTGAACCATGCAGACATAGCTCTTAAACATGCTCTTGAAGCATACAAAAATGTTGGTGTTTGGGATAAAAAAAAGCATAAGTAGGATGGCACATAGGTGCAATAAGCAGCCAGGAACAAAGGTGCAAATAGCACGCAGGTCACCTACGTCTATTTATATGGTATACGAAGCAAACCGCCTAGAAACGCCTGGGCGCCCCCTCAGGAACACCTAGTGCCTGGCCGCCTTAGCAACTATGGGTATAATAGGTTAGTTGTGGTCTACAAATAGATTTTTATGGATTAAACTGAAGCAAGTCTCTTGATGTTACGTCATTGTCTCTCGTAGAAGCTGCTCCTGCCAGCATCAAGAATTTGGCAACCGATTTGTCAATTGGTCAATCCATCATGATCAGTTAACCAACTAGGTCATCCAAAAAGTTGGTTGACTTTTTAAAAGGTTTTTCGACCATTTGCATGTCGATCCAACAAGTTGGTCGACTTCTACTAGTTGACAAGATGCCTAATTTACCGATACATCGGTTCATCAAGCCAGTCAACTAACAACAAGCTAGTTGATTTATGAAAAGTCAATTGACTTATGACCATTAAGTCAAGCTTGTCACATGGACTACGTGAGAAGTCAATGCCTGACAAAATGTAGCCAACGATCTAATAGGTAGGTTGACTTATTATAAGGTTGGCAACTTCTTTATGCCAACTTGTCCAAAATGCATTTCTATGCATTCAGATGTTTGACAACCTAAACCAAAACTCATTCCGCGTGTATGATTAGATGTTTTTAACTTGTTTTGAGCATTTCTAGTCAACCTAACTATTATTCAAATTGATCACATCATTCTGAAAAAATTAGGATTTCATCAAGCTGATATTCGATTCTATTGATATATCATTCAAATCCAACATAATTCTACTAAACTTAGGATTTCTTCAAGCTGATTTTCAATTCTACTGATATATCATTTGAATCCTACATGTAATTCAACCAACAAATGAAATTTTATCGTTCTTAAGTTAAAGTACTTTTAAATTACCAAATTAGGATTCCTTATAACCCTAACCATCTGTATGTACTAAGCATAGTTGTCTAGGCGGCCAATCGGTCATCTTTTCTACTTGGGCGACCAACTGACCAGTCGTCGACCAGTTAACTAGTCATTCGCCCAATCGTAGGTATAATATCTACATAATATTAGTTATGTACATATAGTCATATACAACATTGTATAGATCGACTAATGTAAGCATGTATCCAAGCATATAATAATCCAAATTTGGTAAATAATGTGATAATATATCTCAAACAATTTTCAATGAAGACTATTTAATGTATTCAAATATAACAAGTATAATTAGATAGAGAAGAGTGATATACCGTTGTTAAATTGAGACTTTGAGTGCTTGTTGAAGTGCTGCAAATAAAATCAAAATTATATACTAAACTAGTGTAGTGTGAATGAAATTGATTTCTAGATCAAATCATGGTAAAAGACTAACACAACCATTTTGGATAGGGAGTTGGGGGGGACTAGAATTGCTAAAAAAAACCTTACTATTCCTGAGCCCATGCCTAACTAAGCGGCCGCCTAAGGCAAACTAGAATTGCTTAAAAAACAAACCTTACTATTCCTGAGCCCATGCTTGACTAAGCGGCCGCCCAAGCTTGGCTTGGGCTAACCAGTCGGGCTAGTCGGCCTGGGCGGATGCCAAGCCGAGGCCCAACCATGGGCGACTGGCTAGTTAGCCACCCCCCGTAGCGATCATTCGACTAGTCAACGACTAGTTGTCGACTAGTTAGCCGACTCAACAACTGTGGTACTAAGCACGGTAACACACATATAAAAGGATAATCCACTAAAAATAAGAGAAAGCTGCTAAAATGTAATCAAGGTGTTACAAACCCTAGGTTACTAAACTGAAATAGGGCCATAACAACTCATGCCTTAGATTGGATAAAATCGATCAAGAGAGGAGAGGGCCTAAACAAGTAGTGTTAGTAGGTTTTCTCCTCCTTGAAAGAGAAGGAAATGAGAACAACATAGTAGTACAACTTGTGGGCCATCTTAGAGCGGAAAAGCCTTTGACTAGCTTGAGAAATAATGATGCCGCTACATACTAGGGAACATATAGAGTCTCTTGTGGGTTAGGTTTTTTTAATCTTAAACAATAATATCATGTAGAAAAGTGAGATTAGGGAAATAGACATTGAATTGTATCTACTAGTGAAACCCCATTCCTACATATATGTATGTATAGAAGAATGAATAATATAATAATTATAATCATCATCTAAGACTTAATCACAACCATGTTGATGTTGGCTACATGAACTTTCAAATCATCTTTGTTGCGTGTCATATTCTCTAAAAGATGTAAAGATTCTAAACTCCCTTTATATGCTCTCCCCAAGTTAATTTAGTTCTACATCTTCTCCTTTTTAACTATGCTCGATGTAATAGCATTGCTTCAGATTGGTGCATTTGCCTATTGGCTTTGCACATGCACTTACCAATTGAGGTGACCCTCACATAACTTTTCCTTTGTACTAGCCATTAACGTTTATGAATTAGGCAGACACTTAACTTGGAGTTTCTTTCATAAACTAATGCTTACTCTTCTATATATTTTAAGATATAATTACACACACATATATAAACAATCATATAATTTCAATCTTTGACATGAATTGCATTTATACACATGTGATAGTGTAATAATATTCATACACATCAATATAAACAATTTTAAACATAACAATAGTTATATATTGTACTTATATTGATATTAAACACTTAGACAATAGAGTAGTTACATAAAATAGTATTATATTACTATTACATAGTATTATACAATACCAATAGTATAGCATATTAGTAGTTATATAGGTATAGTAGTCAACGAGTTATAGCATTGGAGAGATATCAAAATGACATACTTAAACATTACAATGATTACATAAGTAGTGGTATATGCAATATGGATTGATATTACATGCTTAGATACTACCGCAGTTACATACAACAATTCTGTATTACTATTATAGACCTAGACAATAGTTACATGTAGTACTTGTTTTAATATTAATATTGTAAACGAGATTATGGAGTAATCCTCATCAGTTAATATAAGTATACAAGGCCTATATATATGAGGTTAGGAAGATAGGTGGATACTTTTGTGGGTAAATGGACCCTCACTTAAGTATACAAAAGGATTAAAGATATAAAAGACTAATACAAGGTACACGGGTCAAAGCCTAATAGCCACTTAGACCAACACTCCCCCTCAAGCTAGAGAGTATACATTGTGTAGTCCCATCTTGATGCTCATATTTTGAAAAAGAGCTGGAGGTAGTGACTTTATCAGGAATATCGAAAATATGATCCCCTGTCTACACGTGAGGGGCCACAATTGTCTTTGATTTGACCAAATCCAGCATAAAGTTGCAATCTACCTCGACGTGTTTTGTGCACTCATGGAAAACTGGGTTGTTTGCAATGTATATGATTGTCTGGTTGTCACACTAGAGAGTTGTTGGAGTCTAAACAAAGATCTGAAACTCATTTGAGATGGACTTCACCCACTGTAGGTCACAATTGGCACGTGCCATTGCTTCATATTTAGTTTTGGTGTTGGATCGAGCAACTATAGATTGTTTTTTGCTTCTCTAGGCAACAGGGTGATTGCCTAACATGATACATAAACTAGATGTAGATCGTTGGTTTTAAGCAATCTTGCCCAATCTAAATTTGCATACCCAACAATAGTAGTGTCCTTCTCAATGTTCAAAATTTCGACGAAATTGTCCAAAATTCGGCCGAAATTTCTGTTTCTGTGGCAATCAGACATCGAAATTGACTGACGAAACTCTCGAAACAGGCAGATCATCGATTTTTTTTCGATGCTTTCATATACTATGTACTATCTAGAGCATATTTTTTTGCACAGTTTTATGTTTTTAAGTCTATATATTGTGCTTGGAAACTATAATGACTTAATTCTCTGATTTTTCATTGAAAGTTAACATAAAAAATCCCCATCGAAATGCCCATCGAAACAATTCAGGGTCATTCACTAAAAAATGATGTGACCCCACCCCTCACATATCCAATATGAAATATTATTACATATTTGAGTAGATCTACACTAGTAGATCATTCTGGTAAAATTTCATAAATTAATTCGTTTATTTTGCCGTCAAAACGCCAGGAACGCATTTATCAAAATTTTTGTCGAAATTTGTCAAAATTTCTATTTCTGTGGCCATCGAAACGACATCGAAATCGGACATCTTCCTTGGTCCTTCTACTTAGTTCAGTTGTAAAAAATCCTCTTCTTGGATCACTCTTTGAGGTATAACGAGATATGTTGAACACTGCACCAAAGAGCTTGAATAGGATCACTCATATGTTGACTAACTACTCCGACGACATAGGCGAAACCCGGTCGAGTAATAGTCACATAAATTAATTTCTCAACCACACGACGACACTTCTCTAGATTAGTGAAGAGCTCCCCCTCACTTAGAGATTTTGTGTGGTAGTCCATCGAAGTGGAGACTGATTTGGCATCTGTCACCCATCTTTTCTAGCAGGTCGAAGATTTTTATCTCTGATATAAGTTGATTTGTGTGTTAAGCATAGGATTCCTATGCCGAGAAAATAATGTAGATTTCCCAGATCCTTAGTTGGAAAGTGGGATTGTAGAGATGTCTTTAGACTCAAGATGCGCTTAGTGTCATTAGCAGTGGTCCCAATGTCCTCCACATATACAATGAGAAGGATGTGACCTCAAGATGAGGAGATAAAACAACGAATGGTTTGTGGGTGATGTTTTGAAGCCCAAATTCTCAAGGACAATGCTCAATTTATTAAATCAAGCCCATAGAGATTTCTTGAGGGCGTATAATGTGTGTTGAAGACAACAAACTTTGTGAGAAAACACCCCTCAACAACAAATCTGAGAGGTTGTTGCACATACAAGAGCGACATGGGTGACTGGGGAGAAAGTCTCAAATAGTCAACACCAAACGTCTGCGTAAAACCTTTGGTAACTGAGCGTGCTTTGAGTCAGTCAACAGAGCCATCAGAACAGTGCTTGACAGGGAATACCCACTGACTTTTCTGGCCAGGAGAGGATCCAGTAGTACCTTTTAGAGAGTCTGTTTATTTATGTTATTAAGTGTTTTGTAGTATGGGCCTAAGTGTGTCTTGGCCCATTAGGGTTAGGTTGTGTTGGTATGCTTCCCTATTCACCTATTTATAGGAGTAGGGGTTTTTCTATTCAAAAGAACAAGTAGGTGTCTTTTATTATTTTACATGGTATCAGAGCGTTGATCCCACCCTAACCCTAGAGAAGACAAAAAGGTTTTCTTTCGCCGGTGGACGACCGCCGCCTTCTTGGCCTAGTTTGTCTGCCCGCCGGGCATTCCCTTCATCAACTCCTACAAGCGGCACCCTGTGCACAACGTCGGCCCGCTTTACGCTTGCACCCATCAGTCGTTGACTCTCTTGCTACCAACCATGATCATATTTCTGTCAAGCCACAATCTCCCTATAAACTCAAATGCCGACAAACACGAGGATTGGCTAGCCCACCCGGATGGCCCTAGCGGAGCAAAAGAGGCTAGTAACTGCATCGGCTACCATCGACTGCGTTTGTTGGCCATAGACCCACCACAACAACTATGAAATAGATCGGACAACAACTATTGTTGCCGCCATCGCAAGCACCGATACTGTTAATTCAACGATGATAGCTTCCAAAACCGAGAGTTCCGAAGAGATGATCACCGAGAAGAGGCCATGCTCTCCTTCTGTCTCCGCTGAGAACATCACTGCTACCTCCTCTGACGCCCTTGTGTCGGCCATCAACACCTCTTCGACTCTGGCAATAGCCGCGTCGTCCATGAAGATCCCTATTCATCGTAGTAAGACTGGCAAGCTCTCTAGCACTATCGCCGTACCCGCTGACCAGAATCCACCTCCCTCTCAGATTCTCATCTTTGCCGATTCCACCTTTGTTCCGCACTGCTGTCCTCTTGAGGCCTGAGCAAAGGCCTTCATTTCACGATCGTGTCCGATCATTACAAGACAAAAAAATGGCATGATGTTTCAAATCCTTCACGCTTGTTGACGGTGTCCATATAGTATGGTAAATCCTTCTCCGGTTCCCGATTAAACAATATTGTAAATCAGTACGCCAGGCATGGAATCTGATAATCTCTAATTCTTGTTTCTTCTCTGACAATCAGACAAAGGTGGCTTCTTGTGCAGATGGAAGAAACCACTATTTTTTCGTGACTCGCTAATATGATTTTTCATGGATTTTATCCGTCATGGTATTCATCTCTATGAAGATTTGTGCTTGAATTCTCTTCAAAAATGTTTGTAGACCTTTTTTTTCTTCAGGGGCACCCCCTAGTTGGGGGACCGCGCCCCCAAATCCCCGACATTGCTCAGACTTATTTTTCTGAGATGTTTTTTCATAATTGTCCACCCCAACCACTTTTGGTTCTTTCTGTGGTTGGTGTGAGGGGGAGAAATAGAGGAGAGAAAGATGATATGAGGAAGAAGATATATTCTGCGGCTTTATATTTCTGTGGATCTTGATGTACTTCTTGAAGTACTTGTGAACTTCTGCTATTGATATATACTGCTATATGCTTCTTGGAAAGCTTATCATCTGGAGATTCATGTATATTGCTTGCTTTTTTCAAGATCATCGTCTTCTATCCGACTATGTCGATTCTACTGTCTACTTTTTTTCCGTACTTTCTTTGCACGTTGACTATTACTGTTGTGCGCCAGCACTCTCTGGCTTGTCCATGCTTTGCACATGTTGACCTTTTTTACTTGTCTGTGCCTTGTTTGCACGTCGACTTTCTGCTTCTGTGTGCCAACACTCTCTGGCCCGTCCGTGCTTTGTTTCGCACGTTGACCCGTCTGTGCTCTATTTTGCACGTTGACTACTACTGCTATTGTGACCCGACACTCTTTGGGCTGCGATGTTAGAGACTGTGATAAAGACCATGATGCTCTGTTGCTGCTTACTTCTCCAAATGATCGAGAAACTTCTGCTCCTGATGATTGCCTGCTATGAAGTATCTACTTGAGGGGGAGTGGTTGAGTGCTTAATTGTAATACTAAGGGGGAGAAAATTTTTGTATGGGCTTGGTTTATCTTTTTATTAAGTTTCTTTGTTTTTTAGTCTGACTCTCTGTTTGCAAGCTAATTTGGGATTCTCCCAACTTCAGCTTGAGGGGGAGTATTAGAGAGTTTGTTTATTTATGTTATTAAGTGTTTTGTAATATGGGCCCAAGTATGTCTTGGCCCATTAGGGTTAGGTTGTGTCACTATGCTTCCCTGTTCTCCTATTTATAGGAGCACAATTTCTTCTATTCAAAAGAACAAGTAGTCGTCTTTTATTATTTTACAGTACCCACATGCCATTTTAGCACAAGGTCCACATTTCATCCATCATATCAATTTTCTACCCAGGGTGCCACAGGGCATCAATCATGCGTTAGGTCACACATGTTATCAATGCCATGGCAAAGGCATATGCAGAAGAGGAAAGATGAGACATGCAACAAGTGTCAAACATAGGAAGCTTTAAAGTGCGAGAGTGGATAATTTTCATTAGTTAAAACCAAAGCACATGGTGGGTTTAGAAAGATATGTGGATACTTAAGTGGCTAATTGGATCCTCACTTAAGTATACCAAAGGATAAAAGAAATACAAGACTAATACAAGTACAACGTACATGGGCCAAAGCCAACAAGCACTTTTACCAACAAGTATATTACATGCATAGACAATGCAATAGTTGCTTACATTTTTTGGAACAACAGTAGGGGGGTAATCCCCTAGTGCCTAATAACCACACACCCTAGAGTGCGCGATGGGGAGGCAAATCAAGGATTGTTTTTGGGGTTTGAACCTGTGTTGTTCAGTTGCGGACTTTCAACTGTACTAACATGCTATCCCTAGGACACTGCCCGGTTAGTAGTTAAATTCATTACTATTATGAGTATTACACACATAGACAAAAATGAGTTACATACATTAGTATTGTATTACTATTACATAGTAGTTGTATACTATATTGATGTTATATACATAGACAATACAACAATTACAAAAACAACAATTACTTTTGTATTGAATCACTATATATAGCAGTGTTCAGAAAATCGGTCTAATCGGCCGAATAATCGGCCGAATATTTGTTTTTGCAGGTCCACCGCCCCGCATATGCATAATCGGACCTATAATCGGTCCAGGGCCGATTAAGCGGCCGCTCGGGGGAATAATCGGCCGATTAATCGGGGATTTTCTAAACCCAACAGAAATAATATATTTTTTTACAGTAACTTTTTCTAAACCTACTATTGGTCATTATAATTACATTCTCTTGCCCCTCTTCACATATTAGGTCTTTTCCCCATGTTTTCTCAATAAGTTTATAGTTAATGTTTATTGAATTGATTCTTATTATTGATGTTTTCATCTCTAATATCATCAATGTTTCTAATTACTTATTTATTGCAATATTAATCTTTGATTAATTGTTCTTCTTTGTTGCTCCATTTTGAATATTGATTTAGATGCATATTCTTTATATTGATGACTTAGATATAGTTCATTTTGTTTGTATCTATGCTTAGTTACAATCCAAATGAAGTTTAGCTTCCCCCTTTTAGAACATGATTAATCTCATATTACAAGAAGATTTTACTCAAATTTTAGTTGTACAATTCTAATATATGACTAATACATAACTTGGATATAGTCAACATATAATTTATATATATTTATAACTAATTAAAAAAAAAATCAAAACCGATTAAAACCGATTATTCTCCTGCTTATACTCCCGCATACCGTGTATACTCTATTCGGTACCCTGTTCGCCCGTACACCGATTACCGCTCTTTTCAGAACATTGATATGTAGTATTACATGCAAAATTAGTGCAAAGTTTTCTAGGTGGCTAGGCGGTGCCTTCCAAGGTTGGGGTGCCTAGACGCCTAGGCGCGACCTAGCCTTTTTTTTAATAAATATATGTATTTCTAGTTTTATTCTATGTACATATAATAAAGTTAGAATATATATATACACACACACTTATATATATATACTTATATATATATATATATAGAGAGAGAGAGAGAGAGAGAGAGGCTAGAATACACTCAAGTGTATTGGAGACACAATACACTCAAGCCGTTTCCATCATGTCACATTTTCTAACGACAAAAAAATGATCCACTTGTAATTAGTTATGTGCCTCGATTTTATTGGCCTTGGTTGAGTGGCTTACAAACAACCAAATGATCTCAAATTTTGCAAGTATCCTACATTTATGATAACAATGCATATCAACAGTTTGGATTTCTGTAATATTTGCTCTTGATGTATAAACACCACTTGAGTGTATGGGGTGATCTACACACTCAATTGTATCCTGGCTTGACTCTCTCTCTCTCTCTCTCTATATATATATATATATATATATATATATATATAGTCGGGCTGGAATACACTTGAGTGTAAGGGAGACAAAATACACTCAAGTTGTCTTCTACCATACAACCTTTATTTTGAAAATCAAAACCGCTGATCTTCGTAAATATCTTATGAACAGATTGCACATTAAAATTTGAGCTTATTTGATAGGCCATGCATCTAAAGGTGACAAAATAATATAATTCGAATTAGTTTTGCCCGTCAATTTTGTTGGTCATGAAAGAGTCACTTAGAAGAATCCAAATGAGTTCAAATTTTACATGTAGCCTATATTTGTTACAATAATGAATATCAAAGGTTTGGATTTGGAAGAAAAATTATGTAGATATGTAAACACCACTTGAGTGTATAGTGTGATCTGTACACTCTTAGTGTATTCTAGCCTGACTCTCTCTCTCTATATATATATGTGTGTGTGTGTGTATATATATATATATTACATGTATATTATATTACATGTATTTGCATATAGATGCTGACATACCAACATATGTTTAATTAAGTTTTACATTGGTGTACTCTATGCTTAACTAATCCTAAGTACACCAAATCACACCCCACATGACCTATATTAGACCTAACTTGACAAAATTATGACCTAAATGCGACTTAACTTACCAAAATGTATTCAAAATCAGACCTGATTACAACTAACATTCCCTACTTTACCTCAACATGACCTAAATTGAGAAAAAGCAAGCTTAATTTTTCCTAATTAGACCTAAATTAAGCAAGAGCAGACCTAATTTTACCAAACCAGACTAATTTGACCCTAACAGACCTAAATTGAACTATATCAGACCAAAATTTGACCTAATTTAACCCTAACATGACTTGGTTTGATCTAATTCAGACCTAATGTAAGTTAATTTACCCTTTCTTGAGTGAGCGGTAAGTGTTGGG
Organism: Alisma plantago-aquatica; assembly: GCA_963693085.1. Lineage (NCBI taxonomy): Eukaryota > Viridiplantae > Streptophyta > Magnoliopsida > Alismatales > Alismataceae > Alisma > Alisma plantago-aquatica. Next base: position 1,226,254,452 of record OY856412.1, read on the forward strand.
GTGCACAATGTGTGTACCCCATATATTTATAGAATAAACATTTACAGAAAAGTCCTTACAGAATATGTAAATATCAAGACAATATAACAAAGACATAAATAAAAATATTATCTAACACTCCCCCTCAAGTTGGAGCATAGATGTCGATCATGCCCAACTTGTCCATAAGAGCACAAAAGTGCTTCTTATCCAGCAGCTTGGTGAAGATGTCAACAACCTGATCTTCAGAACGAGTAAAGGGAGTACAGATGCGTCCAGACATGATGGCCTCACGGATAAAGTGGCAGTCGACTTCAATATGTTTAGTCCGCTCATGAAAGACAAGATTACTCGCAATAAAGATAGCTGTCTTGTTATCACAATGCATAGGAACAAGATCAGATAAAGACACATGAAACTCCTTCAGAAGAGATTGCACCTACATAAGCTCACAAGCAGTATGAGCCATAGCACGATACTCTTCCTCAGCACTGGATCTAGCCACCACATTTTGCTTTTTGCTCCTCCAAGTGACTAAATTCCCTCCAACATAGGTGCAATAGCCAGAAGTTGACTTCCTGTCTGTCTTGCTACCAACATAGTCAGAATCAGAATAGCCCTCAAGAGAACAGTGACTACGCTTTCTATAGTGTAAGCCTTTACCAGGAGAATTCTTCAGATACCTTAAAATATGAAATAAAGCTTGCCAATGACATTGTTTAGGCTTATCAAGATAGTGGCTAATAAGACCAACTGTCGTAGAAATGTCGGCTCTAGTAACAATGAGATAAATCAGCTTCCCAACCAGACGTCTGTATCTTTTACTGCTTGGATACAAAGGTGAATCAGCATCATCCCAATTCACATTGGGGTCAAGCGGTGTGTCAGCAGGTCGAGCTCCAAGCATACTCATTTCCTGTAGAAGATCTAGGACATACTTCCGCTATGACAGAACAAGAGCACTAGAGGTCCTTGAAACCTTAATTCCCAGAAAATACCACATTTTCCCCAGATCTTTAGTAACAAAATTTTTATAGAGATAGGCTTTGGTTGCATTAATTTCAGAAATATCACTGCCTGATAGAATAATGTCATCAACATATACAATAAGGACAAAAATACCAGAAGATGTCTTCTTAACAAACACGGAATGATCAACATGAGATCTGAGAAACCCACAAGTAGACAAAGTGGTGCTTAGTTTATCAAACCAGGCACGAGGGCTTTGCTTCAGTCCATAGATAGATTTCTTGAGGCGACAGACTTTATGTGACTCCCCCTGAGCAACAAACTCAGGTGGTTGCTCCATATACACTTCCTCCTGAAGATCACCATCAAGAAATGCATTCTTGACATTAAGCTGAATGAGAGGCCAGTCCAGATTAACAGCCACAGACAGAAGAATTCACACTGAATTCAGCCTAGCAACAGGAGAGAAGGTTTCAAAATAATCAAAGCCATAAGTCTGAGTGTAACCTTTCGCCACAAGCCGAGCTTTCAGGCGTTCTACAGTCCCATATGGATGATATTTAACAGTGTAAACCTAGCGGCAGCCAACTGGTTTACAGTCAGAAGGAGGATCAACAAGATCCCAGGTACCCCTGTTAGTGAGAGCAGCCATCTCCTCTGTCATGGCTTGAGTCCATGCCTGACTCTTTAGAGCATCCCCAACATTTTTGGGTACACAAATGGCAGATAAAGCAGTGACAAAATTGCTAACATGAATATTCAGATGGTCAGTAGAAACATGATTAGCTATATTATGAGATGTACAAGATCTAGTGCCTTTCCGGAGAGCAATAGGTAAGTCTCGATCAGTAAATACCTCTGTGGGCGCAGGACCTTCAGAAGGAGAAGATTGGTGTGTAGTGGGGGGGTCTTCATCAGTAGTGGGTTGTGCAGCACGATTTCTGCATTGATACACATGTAAAGGAGGACTAGTAGTTGTCTCATGCTGTTCAGTAGTGTTATCAGAATCACAAGTCATAGGCAGATGTGCAGAAATCAAATCTGAGCTCAGGTGTGTCCCCTTAGAGGAATAGTATGGAGTATTTTAAAAAAAAACCACATCACTACTCAGAAACCATTTTCTTGTCTCCGGATCATAACAACGATATATCCCTTCTGAGTCTGTGAGTATCCCAAAAAAACACATTTTGCAGCTCTAGGGGACAATTTATTTTGATTAGGACCAAGCAACCGCACAAAACACGTAGACCCAAAAATCTGCGGAGGAACAGAAAAAGCAGAAGACTTGGTTGGAGAACCTATACAGGTATCTTATTACCAATGATAGAAGACGACATGCGATTTATTAAGAAACATGCAGTAAGAATAGCTTCCGACCAGAAATGTTTGGGAACATTAGAGTGAAGCATAATAGTCCTGGCAACCTCAAGCAGATGCCTATTTTTCCTTTCAGCCACACCATTTTGTTGGGGTGTATACGCACAAGAAGTTTGATGAATCATCCCCATAGATCGACAAAACACCTCAATAGAGCTTTGAACAAATTCTAATGCATTATCAGTTCTAAAGTTTTTAATAGGCATCGAGTACTGTGTTTTAATCTCAGCAAAGAAGAATTTAATTGTAGGCACTACTTCATATCGGTTTTTTAACAGAAATAACCATGTAGCCCGAGAATAGTCATTAATAAACAAAATAAAATATTTGTAGCCATATAAACTAGGAATGTGACATGGACCCCACACATCGGCATTTACTAAATCAAACACAGCAGTGCTAGCAATTTGAGATTTTTTAGGGAATACATATCTAGTTTGCTTGCCCAATTGACAAGCTTCACATTTAAATATAGGCATACGACCACCAGGAAATACATATTTTAACTTTGCTGCTGACGGGTGTCTAAGCCGAAAATGCCACTGTAATGCAGAAACAGATGCTGATAGAGCCAAAGCAGAAACAAAATTGCTGAGCAGTCATAGATCATCCAGGTAAAAGAGTCCATATGGTCCTTCATGCCCCCCACCAATCTTCGTCCTCGTGCGAAGGTCCTAAAAAAAACACTCACCCGGAGCAAATGTCAGACTGCAGTTAAGGCCGCAAACAAGTTTGCTGACAGATAACAGATTTAAAGGAAAATTCGGCACATATAAAGCAGAATGTAGAAGGATGCGTGCAAAGACATCCCCAATGCAAGAGACTGTAGTCTTGGACCCATCAACAAGCATCACAGTAGACTTAGATCGGGGTTTAAACAGATTAGAAAAAAGAGAACGGTTGCCAGAAATATGAGACGAGGCGCCGGAGTCGATCACCCATTTTGTATTACCAGTAGAAGAAGAGGCACTCAAAAAGGCAGAGTCAGAACCCGAGTAGGTGGCTGCGTGAGCACCAGAAGTCCCAACCGATGAGGATGAAGCAACCGCTCCTGTAGCAAACGTTCTAGCTCTGAGCGAATAAACTTAGCAGTGGCCTCAGTCGAAGTGGCAGTAGGAGCAGTCGGAGTAGTACCCTCTGTAGCAGCGTTTGCCTATGCAGGAGTGTCGTGTTTCTTCCAACACTTGTCTCAGTCTAATTATTAAGGCCACAGAAATCACAGTACCGCTGAGGAGCGGCTCCAGCAGATGAGTCAGTAGATGAGCTACGACCCAAAGTACTGCAACCAGAAGATCCTCGACCCCGACCAGGAGCAGTAGGAGGGCGGACGCGACCGCAACCACGACCCCTGCCACCCATGGCAGCAAGAGCAGTGGGGTCAGCTATATCAGTGGATAGATCAGTAGAAGAGGTCGGCATGCGTTAAAGGCGGTGGAAGGCGAGCAATAGGTAAGTCTAGATCAGTAAATACCTCTGTGGACGTATGACCTTCAAAAGGAGAAGATTGGTGTGTAGTGGGGGGGGTCTTCATCAGTAGTGGGTTGTACAACACGATTTCTGCGTTGATACACACGTAAAGGAGTAGTAGTAGTTATCTCATGCTGTTCAGTAGTGTTATCAGAATCACAAGTCATAGGCAGAGGTGCAGAAATCAAATATGAGCTCAGGTGTGTCCCCTTAGAGGAATAGTATGGAGTATCTTCAAAAAAGACCACATCACTGCTCAGAAACCATTTTCTTGTCTCTGGATCATAACAACGATATCCCTTCTGAGTCCGTGGGTATCCCAGAAAAACACATTTTGCAGCTCTAGGGGACAGTTTATTTTGATTAGGATCAAGCAACCACACAAAACAAGTAGACCCAAAAATCCGCGGAGGAACAGAAAAAAGCGGAAGACTTGGTTGGAGAACCTGTACATGTATCTTATTACCAATGACAGAAGACGACATGCGATTTATTAAGAAACATGTAGTTAGAATAGCTTCCGGCCAGAAATGTTTGGGAACATTAGAGTGAAGCATAATAGTCCTGGCAACCTCAAGCAGATGCCTATTTTTCCTTTCAGCCACACCATTCCGTTGGGGTGTATACGCACAAGAAGTTTGATGAATCGTCCCCACAGATCGACAAAACACCTCAATAGAGCTTTGAACAAATTCTAATGCATTATCAATTCTAAAATTTTTAATAGACATCGAGTACTGTGTTTTAATCTCAGCAAAGAAGAATTTAATTGGAGGCACTACTTCAGATCGGTTTTTTAACAGAAATAACCATGTAGCCCGAGAATAGTCATCAATAAACAGAATAAAATATTTGTAGCCAGATAACTAGGAATGTGACATGGACCCCACACATCGGCATGTACTAAATCTAACACAACAGTGATAGCAATCTGAGATTTTTTAAGGAATACGGATCTAGTTTGCTTGCCCAATTGACAATCTTCACATTTAAATACAGGCATACGACCACCAGGAAACACATATTTTAACTTTGCTGCTGACGGGTGTCCAAGCCGAAAATGCCACTGTAATGCAGAAACAGATGCTGATAGAGCCAAAGCAGAAACAGAATTGCTGAGCAGTCGTAGATCATCCAGGTAATAGAGTCCATCTGGTCCTTCATGCCCCCCACCAATCTTCGTCCTCGTGCGAAGGTCTTGAAAAACACATTTACCCGAATCAAATGTCAGACTGCAGTTAAGGCCGCAAACAAGTTTGCTGACAAATAACAGATTTAAAGGAAAATTCGGCACATATAAAGCAGAATGTAGAAGGATGCGGGCAAAGACATCCCCAATGCCAGAGACCGTAGTCTTGGACCCATCAACAAGCATCACAATAGACTTAGAGCAGGGTTTAAACAGATTAGAAAAAAGAGAACGGTTGCCTGAAATTATGAGACGAGGCGCCGGAGTCGATCACCCATTTTGTATTACCAGTAGAAGAAGAGGCACTTAGAAAGGCAGAGTCAGAACCCGAGTAGGTGGCTGCGTAAGCACCATAAGTCCTAGCCGATGAGGATGAAGCAACCACTCCTGTAGCAAACGTTCCACCTCTGAGCGAATAAACTCAGCAGTGGCCTCAGTCGAAGTGGCAGTAGGAGCAGTCGGAGTAGTACCCTCTGTAGCAGTGTTTGCCCATGCAGGAGTGCCGTGTTTCTTCCAAACACTTGTCTTTAGTGTGATTATTAAGGCCACAGAAATCATCGTACCGCTGAGGAGCGGCTCCAGCAGATGAGTCAATATAAGAGCTACGGCCAAAAGTACTGCGACCAGAAGATCCTCGACCCCGACCAGGAGCAGTAGGAGGGCGGCCGCGACCGCGACCACGACGCCTGCCACCCATGGCAGCAAGAGCAGTGGGGTTAGCTATATCAGTAGACAAATCAGTAGAAGAGGCCGGCAGGCATTGAAGGCGCTGGAAGGCACTCTCCAACGTGGGCAGTGGGTCGCCAGCAAGGATCTGGTCAACCACTCCAGCATAGGAGTCAGGAAGACCACAAAGAATCTGGACCACCTGAAGTTCCTGTCTCTGGCGCTGCATGGTGGCCAAGTCTGTAGAAAGAGGATGCAACGTCTCAAGTTCAGCCCAAACACCCTTGAATGTAGAATAGTAGTCTGCAATGTCCGACCCAGTAAACTGTAGGCGAGCCAGCTGTTTGTTTAGATCAAACACCTTCTTTAGATTCTTGCTGTGGGAGTAGGTGCTCGCAAGCTGATCCCACATCTCTTTCGCTGTCAGAAGGCGCAGGAGAGTAACACTGATGCGAGTCTCGCTGCTGTTCAGAATCCAGGTCATCACAGTAGAGTCATCCTTGACCCAGTCATCATAGAGTTTTTTTTCCTTGGACTTGGCAGTGGCAGGTGGGGCAGGTGGCAGATTCTCGGTCAGATGCGAGTGCTTCCCCTGAGATTTTGCAAAAATCTCCATGGAACACACCTAGTGTTGATAGTTGCGGCCCTCGAGTTTCACAGTTGTCACCTGATGGCGGTAGTCCTCATGTGAAGAAGCCATAGATGCAACAGCAAGTCGGGTCCAAACACAAAGCAGAAAACAGCAGTAGAGGAAGATCGTCTAGATCCGCCAACTAGACGGCAGCAGACAGAGCAGAGATCTACAAAGAACCAGCCTACATAAGGGCTACGCGTAGGCGCAACAGAGAACCCGACGACTCAAGGGCCTGCATGGGCATATATAGAGGGAGAAGCACGAAAGCCCGTCAACTCCCTAGACAGAAGCCAACTAAGGGATCCGCCGAAGATTCAACCAGCCAATACGTGCACGGAAGAAGGAACCAACAGGACCGCACAACGACCAACTGGAGACGAAGTACCTGCCCCCCAAGAGGAGCACGGCGGCGGCGGCCGGTGGGGTTGCCGCGCGGGCGGGGGGGGGTCTAGGGTAGAGAAAGGAGAGAGGAGGGGAAGGTGGCGGCTAGTGTGCCTGCCCTGATACCATCTTAAGTGAGCGGTAAGTGTTGGGGTGCACAATGTGTGTACCCCATATATTTATAGAATAAACATTTATAGAAGGTCCTTACAGAACATGTAAATATCAAGACAATATAACAAGGACATAAATAAAAATATTATCTAACACCCTTGAAATAGCTTGAAAAGGACCTAAAAGTCCCTAGGTGCCCATGTAGGCTACTGAAAGGCCCAGGCGCCTAGAATTGGGACCCCCTTTAGCAACTAGAGTTCCTAGGTGGCGCATGTACAACTATGACTTAGTGTAATATTAGTTCCATATAATGATTTAGTAGAATAAATTCATAAACTTACATATATATTTTAACTTGACCGCTTGAGAAATGACTATATCAGGAATAAAGTGGGGGTGACGAGCATTGATGACAAGTTGCGCCAGGGCCGACTTAGATGGTATGGACATGTGCAACACAGACCGACTAATGCACCTATACGAAGCAATGCCATTGAGTCAAGCACAATAAATAGAAGAAGGGGAAGGCCTAAATTAACATGGGATGAGCTTATAAAGAGAGATTTTGAATCCCTACATCTCGACTAGAATATGACCCATGATAGAGCTGAATGGAAACGAAGGATCCATGTAGCCGAACCCAACATAGTTGGGATTGAGGCTTAGTTGATGATGATGATGATGACATATATACTTTAACCATATTAGTTTACATCATAAAGAAACTATTATATATGCTTGAAAAGTGTGCCTCAATCCTCCACTCCATCTGGAAGCTTTGAAGCGGGTGTTTAGTAGCTAGGAGAAGGTGGCCAATTAAGTGGGGTAAGTAGGCAATAGGTGGCTGCTTTCTGTAAAACAACTAAAGCGATAGATGCCTAGGCTGCTTAAGCAGTAACCTGTGCCATTTTGAAAATATTTTTTGCTTTTCAATACCTATCAGAGTTCCAAGCCTTTAGTGTTCTTACATGTTAATAGAAGTTTTACCTCAACCATATCCTTTTTTTCTTCTAGATAATCTCCAATTTTTTGGGCAGTTTTTCTTCTAAAATCTCATTTTTAATGGTAATAGAAGTATGTTATTTTTAAACTTTTATTTAATAAAGTGCAGATGAAATCTTTGATAAACTTTCAAAGTGATGCCAATTGTTTGGCTCTAATAATGGATGGAAGTGCTGCATTAGGCCTAGATTTGAGCTTTGCTACACATGTTTTTCTTATGGAACCTATATGGGACAGGAGGTATGACTTTATAGAAAAGTACTTTTTTAGGAACTTTGATGTTTGAACTCCACTTTAAACAGGCCAGTCTAAGGAGTTTCTACTTCCTAAGTTTCACAATTTTGACATTGTCTGCTAGCTATACATATCAGTGTAATTATTCTATGATAACTAATGTTGTTTGACATGTTCAGATCATTATTGTTGCTAATTGGAAAATATGGTATAGATGAGTAAAACAGTTACATGACCTCCCTTATTATAAGAGGTCAGAGAGGCAATACAAAGAGACATAACCAAATGTGGGACTAATAGAATAAAATAGAAATGAGGGAAAATATTTTTTCACTCCCCTCAATCTGGAGTATAGATGTCGGTCATGCCCAACTTGGCTACCATAGCAGTAAATCTGGACTTCTAAGTGACGTTATGAAAATATCAGCACGATGCTCCTCGTTCCTGATGCAGGTAGTAGAGATGTGTCTAGGGCCTCTAGGCACAATTGCCTCTCTCACAAAATGACAATCCACCTCAATATGTTTGATGTGCTTATGAAAAGTAAGTCTGCTAATAAAGATGGCCTTATTTTCATAGAATATAGGCACATGTTCATCATCAGAAATATCAAATTCTTTCAGAAAACGAAAGCCACATAATTTCACAGCTACTATAAGCCATGGCTCTATATTCAACTTTTGTACTTGAGCATTCTACGGAAGTCTGCTTCTTTTATAGGTGACCGCACTTCCTCCAGCATAAGTGCAATATTTGGAGGTTGACTTTCTGTCAGATCTACTGCCTACATAATGAATTAGAATATCCAATTATCTTAAAATGTCTGTCTTTTATAGAAAAATGCTTTCCCTAGGGAGCTTTTCAAATATTTGAGGATCTGACATAACTTTCCAGTGACATTGTCTTTGGTTGTCCAAATATCTACTAACAAGCAAACAACAGAAGTAATGTCATCTCTGGTCACAATTTAGTATATCAGTTTTCTAACCAATCATCTGTACTACTTGTTGGAATATCATGAGAGAAATTGCTCTGGTCACAATGAAGTATATCTGCTTTTCAACCAATCTTATGTGTTGTTTGTTGTTGGAATATGCATGATAGATATCAATACTTGTCCTCTTAACCTACTAGATGAGATTCAAACTAATTTGTAAAACTTTGTTAGCTCTAGAGGAAACACCACTTTTTTGAAATGTGGAGAGTTGAACATTAGATATGTGTTTATGGGCTAAGATTGAAACCCCTTGTATGAGTAGCTTTGTGAGAGTCATATATATATATATATATATATATATATATATATATATATATATATATATATATATATATATATATATATATATATATATATATATATATATATCGGAATCAGGTAAATATATTCCGACTTCCTCCTAAAATTATAGGAGGTTAAAAGTTACATGTAGGCCCAACGCCATACACCATGAAACAGAGCAACAACTCGCACATTTAACTAATGTGCAACTCACGTTCAACACATTTATAAATTTTTACAGCAATACTCATTGCATTTGCTGCAATATCTCGGCGTCTTCTGGCCAAGGAATGAAATATCGCCGATATCGCCGGTATACCGGTCGAAATATCGATACCGACGCCATCGGGTATCGGTTTGAGCAAGTCTATCGCTGGTACCGCAAATATCGGTATACCGGTGGACTTACCGCCACTTACCGCCGAAAACCGAGGGTTACCGCTGCAAAAATCCCAACTTACGGGCGATATAGGCGGTATGCCGCCCGGCATGCCGATATTTGCGAACCGGGTGCTTGCTGCTGCTGTTTGAGTGGAATTTCTTGGAGATTAGAGGTTATTTCTTTCCTTGGAGCTCGAATCAGCCCCGATCAAGGTATGTTTTCTTAATTTATTTCATTTCTCATCTTCTCTAACCCCTCCCCTCTCTATTTTCTTCTATTTTTAGCATAAAACTTCTCCAAATTCTCTAAATACACCCAAAATCTAGATGTACTCCTAAAAACTTAGGATTAATGCTATTTAACAATAGATCTATGATTAATTTATGTAGATATACTAATGTATCACTAGATCTACTACTATTAATTAATATTATCACATAATTTCACTAATTAATATAAAATTCGTAATAATACAATAAGTACTATTAATAATAGGTATCTAACTTAGGTTTAGTAGAAAAAGTTGTACCAAATACTAATATGAACAAATACAAACAAAAATATACTACAAATAAATATATTTTTCGTTTTTTCATTTATTAAAAATGCTGAAAATAAAAAAAATGCATTTTTTTTGTTTTTCTTTGTTTTTTTTGTTACTAGGGCTGCACCTCCACAAGAACAGGGAAATCCCATGGCTGAAAAAAGATTTCAAAGAAGAAAAACTCGAACTGGGAAAGATTACATCGGTGCATATCATAGCCAAAGTGATCATCATTCTGATCTTGCTGATTCAATGGATAACATGAGCATATCTGACTCTCAATCTCAACAATCATTCGGAGATATGTTATTTGGGCAGACACTTCCATACCCATCTCAGCCCCAACATGGGTATCCTAGATATCATGCTGAACCACCACCAAGATTACAATTAGAACTTGGACCTGGTATGGGATATCACGAAGCATACTCTGTCCGTAGCCCTTATGGATGCTTTCGGGTGAACACCGAAGCATACTCTGGTGATGGAGGTCAAACATGGAGTGGTGGGCATACTACAATTTATCCTATTGCCGGTTATCCATTACAACCTCAAGCTCCTCAAACATGGGCTCCTCCTGCTTCTACAGCTACTCAACCTCAAGCTCCTCGAGCAAGGGCACCTCCACCTGCTTCTACTCAACCTCCCTCCATTTCAGCAACAAAGGAAAAATATCTAAAAGATTTGGAAGAACATTTTCCGAAGTTTGGGATGATGCAGTTTGCCAATCCTGAAGTGTATGGGGAACATGTTGTTTCATACAACAAGTCTTACAGAAGTTACATGACATGGGAGCAATATGTGGAGCATATGAACAACATATTGTATAGAGAACCAGCGCGCCACTCAACATACAACTGATGTGAGTTAGTAATTTACTACATTGTTATATGTTTGTTGTAAATTGAATATTATTGCATAAGTGTGTTAACATGAGTTTATAGATTGTGCTAGTAAAATTTTAGATCTTAATTCTTGCATTTTGTCATCGATATCTTTCATCGAAATCTCCAAAAAACAGGACATATTCCTTAACTCACACATGATTGACCCCCCCCCCACATACCCAATATAGAATTTTTTTGCATAAAACGTTGCATCTAGGTGTTGAGACCACGCCTATAAAATTTCATGATTTAATTCGTTCATTTTGGCATCGGTATGGCCAGGATTGCATCTGTCGATATTTCCGTCGGTATACCTGTAAATATCTATACCCAAGCTGTCGAAACGGGGTCGGTATCGGTCATTTAATTCCTTGCTTCTGGCATTCCATTCGTCCCAAATATGGTAGCATAGAGCAACAAATAGCAACTTCTTTCTATCATCATTCCCAAACTTTGTCAACATCCTTCTTGGATCACCCGTTAGCTGGAGTTGTACTTTGAAATCCTTGCACAACGCATCCCACACCTCCCATGTGAATTTGCATTCACCCCATAAGGTGGTTGTGGGATTCTTCAGCATCTTTGCATAGCAAGTACAAAGTAGATACATCATAGTTCCACCCCTTTATCCTGTCAAGAGTAGCAAGAATACTATGTAGAATTTTGTTTACACACATGCTCCATTTTGGCACATACACACCGGTCCATATTTGCTCCCCATGCATGTCCTTTTCTTCCCTTGAGCGTATCACCTCCCATAAGCATGTCTTTGGATCTGTAAGTCTCCATCTCCCCATATCCTGGGCCATGAACAGGTATCTAACATGCTGCCATGCTTCTGTCATAACATTAATAGTGTGTGAGTATCCTTCCCTTGTCTTCGGCTTGAAGTCCAGTCCTCTTGGATATCTCTCCCTCATCCATTTCTCCCAAGTTGAGGTGCCTTCTTGATAAATGATTATTCTCCGCATTGTCCCCCACTTTGCTATGTCTTTCGGAACTTTTAAGTTCAACTCTCCTTCATCTTTTGGCAACACCACTCTTGTATATCTCATAGGATGATGCTCACTTGCCCATAAAAAAAATTATCATCTTTATCTCCATTTTTATCCAGGACAGACCCGTGGATCTCCCCTTGTTGCACCCAGAAAATGAGAAGACCTTCTATAGCAACCTTTATTAGTGTTGCTCTTCCCGCCATGGATGTCTTTTGTGTTGGCCATCTGTTAATCATTTCCTCCATCATGTCCGTGCATCCAGCAAAGTCTATGACTTGTAGGTTGCCTCCAACTAAAGGAAAATTAAGATATTTTGTTGGGAAGTTCCCCCTTTCCACGCCCATTGTATCTACCAACCTGTCATCTATCTGGTTGCAATTTTTTGATAGGAAAATGTATCTTGTTTGGATTCACACAAAGCCCCGTATGCTCTCCAAACTTCCCTGGAAGATTTTTAAGATTTGCTAGAGAATGCTGCTTGGCTTCAACAGACACTACCACATCATCAACAAAAATCAAATGGGTCATCACCTTCGTGCCATGGACTGTGTAGGGCTTGATCTCCTTTTTTATTTCAGCTTGCTGCATCTTCTGTGTAAAGTACTCCATAACAATCACAAAGAGGGTCTCCTTGGCGCAAACCATTACCTCCTCTAAACATACTTGTAGATGTGCCATTAACCAGAATAGAAAAGCTTGTAGTACCAACATATTGCTTCATCCAACAGATCCATTAATCATTGAACCCCATTTGTTTCATAATTCACCACAACTTCTCCCATCTGACACTATTGTAGGCTTTGGAAACATCCAGCTTTAAGAAGACTTTCCTACTTCCTCTCATGACATTGTAGTCCAGTAGGAATTCTCCTGCTAGCAGTGCACAATCATTAATACTTCCCTTTGACACAAATGCTCCTTGATTTGCATAGATGAGATAGGGAAGTCATCTTCAATCTAGCAGCCATAATCTTAGCAATGATTTTATATTGTACCGAACAACATGCAATAGGTCTGAAATCAACAAGAGAGGAAGTAACCTTCTTCTTAGGAATGAGTATAAAAAAAGAATGATTAACCTATCTCACCATATTTCCTCCTTCTAAGAACCAGCTAACATATGCAACCAATCCTCCTTGATGATATCCATGTCTTCTTGTAGAAAAAAGCATTGAAATCATATGACCCTGGAAACTTGTTGCTGCCGATGGTCCATACTGCTTCTTTGACTTCTTGTTCATTGATTCATCTTGTAAGAATATTATTATGTGTGCTTGTAAGTCTGAACCTCCATTCCAACTCCTTTGTCATTTTCAAAACTCTTGTATAATGACGCATAGAAGTTTATGGCTTGCTCTTCTAGATCTTCCTGTATGTTGACTACTCTCCCTTAAGCATCAACTAGCTCAGAAATAATATTATCAGCCTCCCTTCTTTTAACAACAGTATGGTAGAGTTTAGTGTTTCTGTCCCCGTCCTCCATCCATTTTTCCCTGCTCCTTTTCCAGTAGAATTTTTCCTTCGCTTTTTTCAGATCCTCAAGCATCCTTTTCAATTCTCTGTCCTTCTCTATCAGTTCATGATTAAGAGGGTCAACCCCCAATTTTTCCCTGACCTCCTTACATTCTTCTTTTGTTTTCTTAATCAGATTTGGAATGCTCACTTCAGCCTTGACCCATCTCTTCAGTGCAGTTTTGATACTTGTCAGCTTTTTTGCAAAAACATACATCGGATTTCCTTTCACTTGTGCGCTCCAACCTTCTTTTATGACATCTTCAAAACCTTTCCATTCAGCCCAATAATTTAGGAATCTGAAAGGTTTCCTCTTCTGTTTCTTTTATGTGATTTGGACTGAGATAGGCGCATGTTCACTTAACTTAGATCCACCTGCCTTCACCTGCACATTAGGAAGGATTCACAACCATTCATCATTCACTAAAGCTCTGTCCAGTTTGCTTACTATCCTATTTTCTGACCCCCTCTCATTGTTCCATATAAAGATATCACCGCCCACCATTGGTAGTTCAGAAAGACCAGTTTTATCAATAGCTTGGTTGAAAACATCTATCTCCGCATTCGATGCTAATCTTTTTTCCTTTTTTTCAGCCTACAAATCACCAACAATCGTAGAGTTACCTGCTTGGATAGAGAGACCAAATCCTTCCACAAATCTAGTCTAGCCTTGGCATCATTATGACCGTATACAACTGTCACCCATATGTGTAAGCCTCCATTATTGCTGCAATCAAATGTAACCTGCTGGTCTGTATCACTGACACCTGCCATGCATTCGGCTTCCATGCCACGCAGACTGTGGCTACCTCAGTACATTCTATATTAGATATTTGCTCCCATCCCTGCGAAAATAAATATCTGATACTATTTTTATTTTGTACCTTTATTTTTGTTTCTACCAAAGCAACCAATGAGTGCCCACGAGAAGCAATCCACTCTCGGATTTCCTTCTTCTTGTTCATGTCACACCCACCCTTAATATTCCATAAAAGCATGGACATATCAAAGGTTTTTGTGTGACCTAGTACGCCTGGCCGACTCCTTTTTGTCCTTCCTTCTCACCTCCTGCTCCTTTTGTGCCACGACATCTCCCCCCTCCTTATCGGAGTCAGAGAGCTTCGAAATTATTTGTGGTGTCTAGGATGGTACTCATACCCACACTCTTTGGTATACCTGTCGCCGTAGGCCCTTTCCTCCTTGTTGAGGAGACAAATTCTCCTTCATCATGTCCAGTCTCTTCAGGAGTCCCTTTGCCTTTCATTGGTGTTCCTCTACCTTAATTACCTGCCTGCGAGCTTGAAGCCTTTTTGCCATCTATTGGTTGTGTGAGAAACAAAGCAGGTTTGGGAAGCGTAGGGTTGCACAATATGTGCATCCTCATATATATAACATTGAAACAATTACAGAGAGGTCCACATATAATATGGAAATAACAAAACAATTAACAGAATATATAAAACAGGAATATATTGTAACACTCCCCCTCAAGTTGGAGCATAGATATCAATCATGCCCAACTTGTCCATCAGAATGCAGAATTGCTTCTTCGCCAGCAGCTTGGTGAAGATGTCAGCAACTTGGTCTTCAGAACGAGTGAAGGGAGTGCAGATCTTGCCAGTCAGAATAGATTCCCGAATAAAATGACAATCTACTTCAATATGTTTAGTGCGCTCATGATAAACATGATTATTCGCAATGAAGATAGCAGCTTTATTATCACAGTGCATAGGTATAGCAGAAGAAGAGTCAACCCCGAACTCTTTTAACAGAGAGCGCACCCACAACAATTCACAGGCAGTATGGGCCATGGCCCTATATTCAGCTTCAGCACTGGACCTGGCCACAACATTTTGTTTTTTACTTCGCCAGGTAACAAGATTTCCTCCAACATATGTACAATACCCAAAAGTAGATTTTCTGTCAACTCTGCTACCTGCATAATCAGAATTAGAGTACCCCGTAAGAGAACAGTGTCCATGCTTCCTGTAGTGAAGTCCCTTGCCAGGAGACTTCTTCAAATATCGTAGAATCTGACAAAGAGCATCCCAGTGACACTGTCTGGGTTTATCAAGGTATCTGCTAAGAAGACCCACTGCAGTAGAAATGTCAGCTCTGGTGACAGTCAAATAAATGAGTTTACCAATCAGCCTCCTGTACTTTTTATGATCAGCAAACAGAGGAGAAGCATCATCATCCCAATTTACATTAGGATCTAGAGGAATATCAGCAGGTCTCGCCCCCAGCATACCAGTCTCCTGTAGTATGTCAAGGACATATTTTCTCTGAGACAACACAAGAGCATTAGAATTTCTAGAAACTTCTATGCCCAGAAAATATCTAAGTTTGCCCAAATCTTTAGTAGCAAAATGTTTGCCCAGATGAGATTTAGTAGCCTGAATACCAAGAGAATCACTGCCAGATATGATAATATCATCAACATAGACAATCAGAATAATAATACCAGCTGAAGTCTTCTTGGTAAAAACAGAATGATCCACCTGAGACCGCAGAAACCCAAAGTCAATCATAATTTTGCTCAATTTATCAAACCAAGCCCGGGGACTCTGCTTAAGCCCATAAATAGACTTCTTTAATCTGCAAACTTTGTGAGACTCCCCCTGAGCAACAAACCCAGGAGGTTGCTCCATATAGACCTCTTCTTGTAAATCACCATACAAAAAGGCATTTTTGACATCAAGTTGCAACAAAGGCCAGTCAAGATTAACAGCAACAGACAGAAGAATTCTAACAGAATTAAGGCGAGCAACATGAGAGAATGTCTCAAAATAGTCAATACCATACGTCTGGGTGTAGCCTTTAGCAACTAAGCGTGCCTTGAGCCTTTCAACAGTGCCATCAGGTTGATATTTCACAGCATACACCCATCTGCAACCGACAGGTTTGCACTGAGGAGGAGGATCCACCAACTCCCAAGTATCTCGTTCAGCAAGAGCTAACATCTCCTCCTTCATAGCAGACAACCAACCAGTACTCTGTAGAGCATCCTGGATATTCTTTGGAACAGCAACAGCAGATAAGGCATATACAAAATTGCTAGAATGGACATTCAGATGGTCAGTAGAAACAAACTGAGCAATACTATGTGATGTACAGGAACGAGTACCCTTTCTAAGAGCAATGGGTAAATGAAGATCAGAAGGTACCTCAGGTGTAGCAGAACCTTCTAGAGGTGAAGATTGGTTTTCATGGGGGGTTTCTTGAGTAGAAGGCACTCTGTTCCTGCATTGATAAACTATAAGAGGAGGCTTATCAGCCTCAGTAGTGACTTTGTCAGTAGTGTCAGGCACACATTCAGAAATAACAGGTAGAGGTGAAGCAATAAGATCAGACTGTAAACTGTCACCACGAGCCGAATAGTAAGGAGTGTCTTCAAAGAAAACCACATCACTACTAGTAAACCATTTTCTTGCAGTAGGACTGTAGCACCGATATCCCTTCTGGGTACGGGAATACCCCAAAAACATGCATTTCTCAGCACGAGGAGACAATTTATCAGAAGTCGGTCCAACTAACCGTACAAAACAAGTACATCCAAAAATCCTAGGAGGCACAGTAAATAGCGGAATATCGGGTTGAAGCACCTGAATAGGTATTTTGTTTCCAATCACAGATGATGGCATTTGGTTTATCAGAAAACAAGCAGTCAATATAGCCTCAGGCCAAAACGAGTGAGGAACATGTGCATGCATCATAATAGTTCTAGCAACCTCTAACACATGTCTATTTTTACGCTCAGCCACACCATTTTGCTGGGGTGTATAAGCACAGGAGGTCTGATGTATTGTACCCACAGATTTACAAAAAACATCCACATCTTTTTTAACAAATTCCAGTGCATTATCAGTACGAAAAATTTTGACAGGCATACCATATTGAGTTTTTATTTCAGCAAAGAAGAACTTGATTACAGACAAGACTTCAGACCTACTTTTCATCATAAATAACCAAGTAGTCCGTGAAAAGTCATCAATAAACAGAATAAAATACTTATGACCAGATAAACTAGGCACATGACAAGGTCCCCATACATCAGAATGCACTATATCAAATATATTTTTACTGCTAATTTGACTGCGTCTAGGATAAACAACACGAGTTTGTTTTCCAAGTTGACATGACTCGCACTGAAAACGACAAACACCAAGATCAGACACTAAATATCGAAGCTTCTCAGATGAGGGATGGCCCAGCCGGTAGTGCCACTGTAATGCAGAAACTGAGGTAGATAATGCAGAAGTCACAGATGCTTTAGCAGCTTTAGGCAACTGATCCAGATAGAAGAGTCCATCAGCACCTTCATACCCCCCACCAATCTTCATCCTCGTGCGAAGGTCCTGAAAAACACAAGAACCAGGAATAAAAGTCAGACTACACTGTAAGCTCCGCAATATCTTGCTAACAGACAACAGATTCAAAGGAAATCGCGGCACATATAAGGCAAATTTCAGCAGAAAGTCAGAAGAAACATCCCCTACTCCAACCACTGCAGACTTGGAATCATCAGCCAACATGACATAAGAGGGTCTAGCAGGTTTAAATAATTTTTGAAACAGTGATCTATTTCCAGAAATATGCGAAGAGGCACCGGAGTCTATGACCCACTTAGTATTACCAGGCGTAGAGGAAGAGCTCAGGAAGGCAGTGTCATAACCAGAATAAGTGGCGGCATGAGCTCCACTAGTCGAAGCTTGAGACGACGCACCAGCGCGCTCAAGAAGAAGACGCTCCACCTCAGCACGGATGTAGTCAGCAGTCGCACCCGAGGAGGCAGAGTCAGTAGACTGAGTCGTCCCCTCTGAAGCAGTAGGAGTGGAGTCCGCAGCTGCATTAGCCCACGCCGGCTTACCATATTTCTCCCAACATTTTTCTTCAATATGGTTGGACCGGCCACAGAAGGTACAAAGACGCTGTCCTGACTGAGGACGCGCACCAGCAGCAGGGGCAGTAGAAGAGGCTCCACGACCAGGAGCAGCCCGTCCTCGTCCTCCACCCAGGGGAGGACGGCTCTCAGTAAAACGACTACGGCCACGACCGCGACCACGACCAGAAGCTGCGGCAAGAGCCGAAGAGTCTCCAACATCAGTAGTCAGAGAAGAAGACGACGAAGGAAAACGCTGAAGGCGTTTGTAGGCACTCTGTAGTGACGGCAGAGGGTCACTAGCTAGGATCTGGTCCACAACTCCAGCATATGACTCGGGCAATCCACAGAGAAACTGAACCAACTGAAGCTCCTGGCGCTGACGCTGCATAGTAGCCAGGTCCGTGGAGAGAGGATGATAGGATTCCAGCTCACCTCATAATCCAGTGAAGTCAGAGAAGTAATCCGCAATATCTGTCCCCGTGAACTGTAGACGTCCCAGCTGCTTGGTGATGTCAAACACCTTCTTGGGGTTCTGACTATGCGAGTAAGTACCGACGAGCTGATCCCACATCTGCTTCGCCGTAGGCAGGTGAAGAAGTGTGACACTGATCTTCTCAATGCTGCTGTTGAGAATCCAGGTCATCACGGTGGAATCATCACGAACCCAGTCGTCATACGCCTTCACATCTTTAGCATCAGCGTCCTCGGCGGGTGCGTCCGGACCCGCACGGATAAGATGTGAGTACTTGCCCTGGGATCTGGCATAGATCGTCATGGAGCAGACCCAGTGTGGGTAGTTGCGCCCATCAAGCTTCACAGTAGTAACTTGACGGCGGAAGTCATCATGCGAAGACGCCATGGTAGCAGTAGGCACAACAGGAACAGGCACGATCAGGCAGGAGACGGTCTACGCCGTCAGACAGGCACAGCAGGCACAAAGAACACGGAGAGGACCTCTCACATACGGTCTACGCCGAAGCGCAGAACAGAACCCGGTGGCACAACGGCCTACACGGGCAGGCAGGCAAGAGACAGAAACAAACGGTCTACGTCTTCAAGCCACCGGAGCGCTGGAGGATTTCACAGAGCCAACGTACCGGCGGCTAGAAACCGCGGAGGCGCACCGGCCCCGGCGGCGGAGGGGGCGCCCGGCCCCGGCGGCTAGCCCGGCGGCTGGAGCCTGCCGGCTGCCCGCCCGGCGGCGGCGGCTGCCCGCCCGGCTGCTGCGGCGGCCCGCCCGGCGGCTGCTGCGGCGGCCCGCCCGGCGGCTGCTGCGGCGCCTGGCCGGCGGCGGCAGCTGCTGTGCTGCTGGCCGGCGGTCCTGCGGCTGCTGGCCGGCGGCGCGGCGGGGGGAGGGGAGAGAGAGAGAGGGAAGGGAAGGGAGGGTGACGGCCGACTGGATCTACTGCTCTGGTACCATGTGAGAGACAAAGCAGGTTTGGGAAGCGTAGGGTTGCACAATATGTGCACCCTCATATATATAACATTGAAACAATTACAGAGAGGTCCACATATAATATGGAAATAACAAAACAATTAACATAATATATAAAACAGGAATATATTGTAACAGGTTGCACGTGGTTCGTCATCTCGGCCGATGGCTTCTCCACAACACGAGCCCCTTTATCTATCTTCTTCCAGATCTTCTTTGTGGCAACATCCTCATCCACTTTCTTGGATTCCTGCTTCCCGCACTGCTGTGTGCCATGCCCGAACGTGCGATACTTGCTGCAAGAAATAAGAACGTTATCATATTCGATCGCCATCGGGATCAGGTCTCTCCCCTTCACGTTGAGCCAGACCTCCTTTGGCTTGGGTCCGTCGACATCCAGCTCCACCAGGACTCTTGGTTCATCGCCCTCCAGGGATCGTTCATCAATATGTAGCACTGTCCCAGCTCCTGCCGCAATGGTGCCGGCGACTTTCCTAGTCCATGTCTGCCCAAAAGACTTCGACGTTGTCCAAGTTGGGAGCGTAAGAAAAGCGATTTTGCAAAGCTCGTCACCATGTTGATAGTGTTTGGCGATCACCACTTGCTGGTCGAACCACTGAGGGCCCATGGCCAGCGCTGCTCCCTTGTCCGCCACTGTAGAGAACCGGACAAGAAAGATGCCATGATCTCGTAATAGCATCTCAAACTCCCCCTTAGGCTTCCATGTCCTCTTCACCCAGGCCAATAAGTGAGGGTAGAATGGATGTTTTCCCAAGGTGTACACCATGATGGTGAACTCCCATACGTTCTTCATCCTATCAAAATCCTCGTCCAATTCGACACGGACTTCTCCGTCTGCAACCCTAGGTTTTGGGAATTCCAATTCCTTTTCCTTCTTGTTCACAGGTTGCTTAAGAATTTGATTCCAAACAACTCCTCGTCGTCCCGAACTGGCGCCCACCTTCTGTGACGCATCAGTGTCGTCTCCCATCTTCTATGACCCATTGGCGTTGATGCCCAATTTCTGTGACGCGTCGGCGTTGTCGCCCCCCTTCTGTGATGTGTCGGCGTCGGTGCACTTCTGTGATGCGTCGTTGTTGACACCTTGCTCCTGTAACGCGATCTCGACTCCCCATTTTAGTGACGCAGTGTCGTTTCCCTTCTTCTGTGACGCGGCGACGTCGCTCTCCATTGTTCCGTCAGTGTTAGTGCCCTTCCTTTGTGACGCGTTGGCGTCAGCGCCTCTTCTCTGCACCCCACAGTTAGGGCTCCTCTCAGATCCATTCTTCTCTCCTTTCTCAAGGGTGGATGGGGGTAGGGGTTGGGTTGGGCGGGATTGGGCGGCTGTTGGTGGAGGTGGACGTGGGTTGGACAATGGGGGTTTGACGCCCCGTTGTTGGCATCGTCGCCTGGGCAGACGCCTGTCGTTTCGCCAGAGCTAAACCTAAGGGACGACCATATATATATGTATGTATATGTGTGTGTGTGTATCTTTTTGTAGATAGTGTGTTAACGTGATGCAGTAAAGGCACATACTTACATTGTCAGTATCCTTTGTCCTTGCCATATTTGTTACACTTAACAACAACTCAAACAACTCTGGGTTTTGTACAAGTGAGCTTTCTATTACCTATTTCATGCCATCTTTACATGCATGACATCATTTCCTGCATATGTGGTTACCTTGAAGCTTCAGATCGAGTATGAAAATCTTATATCACCTTTACACTTTTGTTTGTGGTATATTCTTGTCACCCCCTTAAATTGATAAGTGACGGAGACCAGTTCACCTCTAAAAGGTTGATTGGCATAGTGAATCACCATCCTTATTTCTTATATACCTAAAGTCATTAGGATTACTTCTTATTTATTTTGATAAATTCATAAAATATGAGTCTTAGACATAGTGCACAATGGGTTGTCATCATTTACCTCTTGATGGATGGTCTCTTGGTGGCTACTGGTCCAAGGTCTTAGTTCTAATCATGTATTCTGGTGGCAGAAGGTCCAACCCTATTGACTCCTCTCTAAAAGGCACCTTCTCCAACACATTGCCCTGGTTTGGCATAATCAAATTAGCTCAAGCATCCAGAGATAGAGAATGCATCAGAGGAGGTAGGTTGCACAGATCACTTCCTGGCCTAACACCTTCCTTATTGAAGGCAATGCCTCTGCTTCTTGTCTAGAAAACACTAAATCCCTTACTCTACTTTCTTGACTTGTTATGGCAAGGGGGTTGAACTACTTTCCTAAGCTTTCACTTAACACATGCAAACAATATAGTTTGTACGTTAAGGAGGCCATGCCATCACATACCCCCATCCATGATATATTTCCATTCGGGATTCTTTCATCTCTCTCTCTTTAATGCTCATTAATTTCACGCTTTGTCCAGGTTGTTAACTTGTCAGTCTCTACAACTATATCACAAGATATTCAATTTACTTTTGTTAATCTGCTAGAAATTCTTCTTCCACTTTTAGTTATAAGGTGGATGAGAAGAACGTTACACGTGCTCTTTTTTTTGTTGCAATAGCCCCAGTGTAGGTGCTTCCTGTGGTACTAGTGTGTCTCATGTTCGAATTGGCAACCAAACTCCCTCCCATACTAGCCTCCAGTTTGTCTAGATAATGCCTCAACATCTAAAGAGACGTAGTACTGAACTCCTAGGTTACATCAATGGCTGCATATCATTCGATGATATTCTGTATGGCAACTGTATTCTATTGCTCTTTCCACAAGAATACCCAATCCTTAGAGAGGTTAGGACTTCAATCTTATTGTGCACCATGGAATATAACCTCCCACCATCTTGTTCCCCTACTCCCTGATCTAGTGTTGAATGTGATGATTCTATTTTTCTATCTCCATTTACCTATTACTTGAGGAAAGACACATGCTTTGACTGGTTACCCTTTAGCTCAGTTTTGTTCTTTTGACAAACTTGGCCATATATTCATAATTCCCCTTTGCTTTCGCCTTCTCTTATCATGGATGGCATGTGGCTGTGGAAAGGAACTGCAAGCATTATCTTTTTAGAGGATGGATATATTTATTTAGTTGTCTTTAGTTAAAACTACTTTGAGGTTTTTGGCCCGTAGAGTTTGATGTCAAGTTTGTAACTGCATCCTCTCCTATATATTAGGTGAGTACATAAATTATCCTATTAAGGTATTTTCTACATGGTATTAAAGTAGTCAGTTCTGAATTTCTGAACGTATTTTTCCCTTCATTGAAGATAAGCTTCCGCCAACCCTATGGCCATGCTTATGCTTCTGGTCATAGGCGTGACTTGTCTCTACCACATGCATTGTTCTGTCCGACCCTTCTTCTATTAACTATATTCTATATACAAGAGGGGGTGGTGAGGTAAGGGAGAACATATGCCTTTAGGCTTCTCCACGTCCAACTGATGACTGCTCTCATCTTGGAAGATCCATGTTGCTAATCTACCACCAACCTAGGAAGCATGGACATGGGCACAAACAAAGTTGGGTACGGACATCGGACACATGACAACAATTTTCAAAAATATAGGACACAAACACAACTCTGGGCTGGACAAGAAAATACATATACATGTATATGTATATCAATTTTATGTATAAATGCAAAAAAGAACAACACAATAAAAAACACATCATCTCATCCATACTATATTCAATTTCAAATGTGCATTCAAATACACATTGGATACATCATGTAATCAAGTCATCAAAGAAATACGATCAAACAAACCCACTTTGTAATCACAATAATAGTCAAACTAATAGACAATTTATTCACAAATAACAATGAGTCAAACACCACAAGAATGAACTCGTAGTAAAAGAAGTAGAAAATACAATTTTTGGACAATATAAAACAACGGTGGTGATGGACCAACAAAGAAAATAGAGGAGGTATGTTGTTATTTGTAGAAGAGGAGAGTGAAAAGTGGTGGAGGTGGATGATGAGGAAAAAGAGGCGGAGAGGAATGTTGGTAGTAGTGGTGGTGGAGAAATAAAAGATAGGTAGCGAAGGTGGAAAAAGAAGAGAGGGGAGAAATGTGCAGTCATATACATTATAGAGGAGGACAAAGAGAAAATTAGATTTTGCAGTGGAGGAAGAGGAGGGGAGTCGAAGAATGTTTTTGGTGGTAAATATAATGCACTTTTGGAGGCAGAGGAAACAAAGGATGGGGAGGAATTTACAAGCCAGAGAGGAAGGAGGAAGAGGAAGGGAAGAAATGGGTAGGAAAAAGGAGGAAGGAGTTACCTCTTGTTGTGGCTGTCTCGGTGGATAGGAGAATGCAACAATACAACTGCTGCTGCTTCTACTATGAAATCGGGTGTTTCCTCTTCCTAATTGGTCTCTGGTCGTGTCCTGGCTGTGTCCACCTCCTAACTAAAAAACAAAACTTGGACACGCCTAGGCCGTGTCCATGGCATGTCCATGCGTGTCCACGGCGTGTTCGTGTTGGATACGTGTTGGACACAAACTCGACACCTCCAAGAAATGTCCATGCTTCCTAGCCACCAACTTGTTTCCTAACATATCGTTGGCCTCACTAGGCTTCACCTTTCTTCATTTCTCGTTAAGGGATCTCATCATGGTTTCTAGGCAGATGTCGCAACCATCATCACCTTATGTTGTTTAACCTCACTAGACTTGCCGATGTTGTCGTCCTGTGCTGTCGTAACCTTTTAAGCACCAAAAGATCCCGCCATTACTGCTTTTATGGCCCTTAGTGGGGCTGCCCCTTGCTGCCAATGGAAACCATCAATTACGCTTTCATGTCAACAACATTGAATAGACGTGACTTTTTCTTGCCAATTGGAGCCATCACCCTTGAAGATAAGGCTCACACTCATAAATGAGGGTTCTCCTTGCTCTATTTTTTGGGATCAAATCAATAAGAATTCCAACATTATGACTGTGATAGAATCTGAAGCTTTTGATTAAACAAAATAGAGTTACAGTGAGTCCTATATATAGACTCACCTTGATGTACATGTACAATATTAAAAGATTAACTAGACTAATGCTAATGAGCATAAACGGGAGACCCCCATAATCCTATAATTATTAAATATAATTTCTTATTACACTAACAATCCCCCTCAAGATTGAGAGTGTACAATGTGTATTCCCATCTTGCTACACCTGTAGTTGAAAGAGAATGGTGGAAGCGATTTGGTGAAGATATCGACAATCCATTTTCCGGTTTCTGCATGTGGTGTGATAGTCTTACCACATATCAGATCTCACACAAAATAGTGATCAACCTCAATGTCTTTGGTGCGTTTATGAAACATAGGGTTTTTGGCAATATGAATTGTAGCTTAATTGTCACATTTGAGGATAGACTGAGAGGAAACAGGAAGACAGTTTGTAGAGAACCGATCCCTCACAACAAGCATGGGCCATTGCCTGATACTCTACTTCAATGCTTGAACAAGCAACTCCCAATTGTTTCTTACTCCATTGCTGATTGGATGATTTCCCAAGAGAACACAATAGCTGGATCTATAACTTCTATCATTGACATCCCCAACCCAATCATCAACAACATAACAGGTCAGGGAATGTCTAGAGAAGGTTTTTTTGTAGAGAAGGCCACTTATCCAGGTGCACTTTTAAGATAGTGTGGAACCTATTGTACGTGAATCCAATAACAAATAAGAGGTTGAGCCACGTACTGACCAACCATACTGATTGCAAAAGCAATGTCTGGATGATTAATAGTGAGATAAATCAACTTCCCAACTATTTTTAGATATAGCTCAATATCCTTGTAGGACTCTCAACCTGAGAAATGACTGGCGTGGTAGTCCATTAAGAGGATTCATGCTTGATGTTGAGCATGCCTTAATCAACAAGGAGGTCCAAGACATACTTCTGCTGAGAGATAAATGCCTCTTTTGGAGCAAGAACTTAAATCAAGATCTAGAGTAATTGTCACCAGGTCCTTCGTTTAAAAATGTGACGTCAGAGAATCGTCGGTGTAGAAATCCTATAGTATCACTTCCAGTAATGATGATATCATGAATATAGAATACTACGATGATGATGCTAGATGCACTCTTGGAAAAGGTAAGGCTGTAATCACTAAAGATCAGGAAAATCCCAGAGTGGCAAGAACTCCACATTGCTTGTTGAAGCACGCCCTTAGTGATTGTTTGAGGTTGTACATGAAACGTTTGAGTCAGAAGATTCTGCTAGGCTCTCCCTTAACAGTGAAACACATGGGTTGCTGCATATAGACTTGCTCCTTTGGCTCACCTTACCGTGGAGAAAGACATTTTTATATCATGTTGTAATAAGGGCTAGTCCATTTTAGTGGTGAGAGAGAGAACAATCCAGACCTAGGCAATGTGAATATTGGCAAAATTGTTTCAAAGAAGTTGACCCAAACGTTTAGGGTGAAGCCTTTACCAACAAGATGTCTTTGAGACGTTCAACGGATCTATTAGGTTGAACTTGAGGAGAAGATCCGGGTGCAACCTACAATGTTCTTGTTTGAAGGTGGCTGGACAAGATCCCAGGTACCATTCTCATGCAAAGCTGTCATTTCTTCAAGCATCACAACTTTCCAACTGAGGCGTCGAAGAACCTCACGATAGTTTCTTAGGATTTGGGTAGAGTTTAAGTGATGGGGAATAGTTATAGCATTGTGGGAAATCTTCAAAAGACAACATGTATGAGATATGGGATGGTTTAGGGTGCAAGAACGCCTACCTTTTTGCAGTGCCACGTGACATGTTGAATCCTTAAGAGTTGGACGGGAGTGTTGGGTTCTAGAGATGGCGATTCATCTTTGGGCGTCGGTGATAGACCTTGGCAAACTCGAAGACAATGGGTGTTTGAGGAGGGACGATAGGATGCAATGGGGGATCGATGGTAACAAACTCCACATGATTAGAAAGATCTAATTCAACAAACTCATTTAAAGGCGAGGAACATGCACTAAAGAAAATTTTGGATTTATGAAAAGTAACATCCACTGAGATATACATCTGTCGCTGCTTGGACTCTAGCACTTGTGACCTTTTTTGAAAGGTGGAATACCTAAGGAAAGTCATCTAGATCTAGCTTCTGTCGAGTTTGTCCACCTTCAGATCAAAGTTATGAAAGAAAGCAGTTCAACCAAAGATTTAGAGAGGGGATGAAATTTTTTTCCTTCGGAAAAACAACTGAAAAAGAAAATCTTGTTTTGGAGAAGAAACAATGCTTGTTGGGACGATAAGGTAGGAGGCTATGAGGACGGCTTTAGGCCAGTAAGATTCGGTTATCCAAGCTTGGAAGATAAGAGGTTGAGTA
This sequence comes from Alisma plantago-aquatica, assembly GCA_963693085.1. Lineage (NCBI taxonomy): Eukaryota > Viridiplantae > Streptophyta > Magnoliopsida > Alismatales > Alismataceae > Alisma > Alisma plantago-aquatica. The sequence goes on from OY856412.1 coordinate 1,226,281,688, forward strand.
ATGTCTAAAAAGTGATGATTCTTATGCTTAACAACCCAATTTTGTTGTGGGGTGTGAGCACAAGATCGTTGTTGGACTGTCCATTGTTAGAGAAAAATGATAACATGGAATTAGAGATATATTCTAAAGCATTAACAATTCAGGAAATTTTAATGGATATATTGAATAAAGTTGAAATCATTTTAAAGGACTTAAAAATGCCAAACATCTCATAACGGGATTTCAACAAATATATCCGAGTCATTCTATAGAAATCATCAACAAAAGAAAAAAGAATAAAAAATCTTTAAAATTAGTGGTTTGAACAAACCACAAATGTCACTATGAACTAGATAAAAAAATAGCTTTCGAACATAAGAAAGTTTTGTGAGGAGTGGAAATTCTGAGGTGCTTCCCTATTTGACAAAAATATAATGGAAGACTTTTTAAACTAGGTAAGGACAATTCCAACCGTTTGAGTTTCTCCGAAGAGGGTGTTCGTAGCACTGATGAAGTGAAGTTGAAGTGGCGAACAAGAAAGAAGGGCATAATGTGAAGCACCGTCACCAAAATAGTATCACCGGCTCTAGTACCCAAACCAATCATCTTCAAAATTCTGAGAGTCTCGTGACACAACCATGACTACCGAATGTTGTGTTACATTTAAAAGCATCAATAGGTTTAGCAACAAACATTAAATTGAAGGGAAAATGAGGGATATAATGCACAAACTGAAGTTTAAGAGTAGGTGAAAGATTCACATTTCCACACAGTTGGACCATTAAAATCGACCCATCAACAACTGTGACAGAGGAATTGGGAATATAGAGTTTAAGATTGAAAAGGTGTCACATAAGTCATACCAGTCATGTGCACTGTGGCCCCAATGTGAACTATCCAGGGAAAATTGGAGACTGTCATTAAGAGCCCCACATTACCTTGGTGCCTGATGTCAGGAGAGGTTGCAGTAGGTTGCATAGTCATGGGAACCATAGATCAAGTCAGGTTTCGAGATGCATGCAAAACTCAAAATTATAAAGAAGAAATGGTGTTGGAGGACTGATCTATAGTTTGCACAATATGGGCACTGCCTGCTCCAAATTCTTGCCTGTAGGGATGACTATGTTCCTGGTAGCACTTCTCCTCAACATGACCATGTTTGTTGTAAAATTTACACTTGGGTCTAGGAGCACGTCCACCTCCTCAACCTCGAGCCACGACAACCATGATTAGTTGCAAGTGTAGTAGAATGGATGAGTTGTGATGTGGGTAGACATCCGACTATTATAGACAAGAGTATGCATCCTCCAAGGCAGGGAAGTGGTTTCCCGCCAAGCTAGGAAGCATAGACACAAACACTGGCACGGGAGACGGCGATCTTCAAAAACGCAGGACACGAACACGACATTTATTTGCACATATATATATGTATATATATTTTTTATCTATAAACACCCATCATGGAAGCTTAATGGTGGAGTTCATATATCATTCACTTAAAAGATATCCAACCATCCATTCCAAAAATATAAATCATAAAGGAACAAGTACTAGTCTAGTAAATAAACAACATCAGCCCGAGTCAAGAATCAAGAAATCTAACATAGAGAATCATATATGAAAAATTGCAAAAATTATTACATAATCGTATATCACAGAGTACAATAGAACCAACAACATCAATTGAGTTTTAGCATTATAACAAAACAAAAAGAATCTAATGAATAAATGAAGCACAGATTGGTGGAAGGGCAAGGAAGAAAAGGATGAGGAAACTTACGTGGAGATTTGATAGGAAGAAGAGAGTGGTGGAGTGGAGAGAAATTGAGAGAGAGGAGAATCAGGAAGAAATTGAGAGGGAAAGAGAACCATAAAGGAAGAAATTGAGTGGGGAATATAGAGGGGGGAGGACTAGTCAGGAGGAATTAGTAGGGAGAGGGAAAAGCTGGTGGATTGGGAACAAGTGAAATGTACAAGTTTCTCTGCTAGGAAGAAGAGAGCGTGGTCCAGAAATTGAAAGAACCGGAGAATCAGGGGGAAAATGAGGAAGAAATTGAGAGAGGGAAAGAAACAGGAAGAACTATGAGAGGGATAGGGGAACGTTGGGTTGCAGTTGTCACTATGTGGGGGGAGTTAAGGAGAAGGAAGAAGAAGGTGAGGATAGTGGGCTCAGTGTGTAGGGAGAAGTGGAGGAGAACTAAGAAGAGGGGGAAGTGGAGGAGAAGGAAGAAGAGGAGGAAGTGGAGAGGTAGTAGGGAGTATCGTTCACCAGCGAAGACCTTCAGCACCAGTGGAGGTATGATCTCCAACAGAAGCAACAAAAGGAGCTGCAACATCACCTCCTCGAGCTCCTGGTAGGTGGCAACAGATGGCTGTCTGCTGCTTACCCTTACAGCAGGCGACGGCCTGAAGCCTGTTGAAGGCATCCGGTGATGGAGAAGATGACCTTGGTTTCTCCTCTCTTCACTACTGTTGCTAGAGGTGGAGCATCTTTCAGCAGCAAGGGAGTAAGGGTTTAGCGGAAGAAGGGGCAAAGAGGGTTTGTTGGGGGGAGAGTGGTGATAGTCAGGATATGGGGGCGGTTTTAGTTTTTTTTTTCTCACTTAACTCGTGCCAGACGTGGTTGACCTCGGCCGACCATGTCCAATATGTGTCCCAGTCGTGTCCACCCCAAAGTTAAAAAAGAAACTTTGTACACACCAGTGCGATGTCCACCGCGTGTCTGTGTCGGACACGTGTCCAGAATGGCCACGACACCTCCCGAGAAGTGTCTGTGCTTCCTAGCCGCCAAGTTAACAATACAAACAAAAGCAAAGGCTGAGTGCAAACCATTAAGGAATTTTGTAGTGATGAGGTAGGCACACTCCTTGGTCCTTGGTTTGTTCATCAAAGGTGATAGGATGGAAGAAATTGAGCTGTTGTGACAAGGCAACAATGGTGTCACAATACTCATACAGTGATTTGTCGCCTCGACGTTCAACAAATAACCTGTCCCAAATCTTTAGATGCTCATTACATTGTTTTCCTGAGTGAAGTGGTGGAGAGAAGCTTCCCGAAGGTCTTTGGCATTCTTGTGGAACATGTATTTGGAAGCGATGGAGGGCTCCATATTGTTCTATAGCCAGTTCTTGACTTGGTAGCTTCCTATTTCGACTTGGGGTTTGTTAAATAGTGTTTAATTAAAGTCTTTTATATTCACTTGTTATTTTCCTATTCTATGTGGACCTATATGTAATTGTTCTCTTTATAAATATACAGGCTACACACATTGTGCACCCTAATCCTTACAGACAACTTAAGATGGTACTAGAACAGGTGCTTTGGCCGCCATCGCCTCCCCTCTCTCCGCCCCCCTCCCCCCCACCCGTCGCCTGTCGGCTGACTGCTGCTGCAACGACTCAACGCAGGCAGAGAGGAGGGCTCTGAAGACCCTCAAGAAGGACAACCGGTGGCGACAAGGAGTGGTGTGGGCGGCACTAGCAAGCTAGGCCCACACAAGGAGGGCCAGTTGCTGCAGCCTGCAGCGGCTGCCGCCGTCGGCCCTCCCTGTGTGGGCCTAGCTTGCTAGTGCCGCCCACACCACTCCTTTCCGCCACCGGCTGTCCTTCTTGAGGGTCTTCAGAGCCCTCCTCTCTGCCTGCGTCGACCTTTGAGCCGTCGGGTTCTCCGCTGTGCCTCGGCGTAGTCTCCATGTAAACTGGTCCTTCCAGTTCGTCTTATCTGCCTGCTGCCGCCTAGCCGGAGGATCTAGGTGGTTCTGACTTTGCTCTATGTTCTTTTGGACTCGGTCTCGATCATGGCTTCTACCCATGATGATTTTCGTCGTCAGGTGACTATTGTGAAGTTGGATGGACGCAACTATCAACACTGGGTCTGCTCAATGGAGATCTTTGCAAAGTCCAAGGCAAGAACTCCCATCTGACTCAAGATCCGCCTCCTGCTCCGCCAAGTACTGTCGAGTCTAAAGATAAAAAGATCTACGATGATTAGGTCAAGGATGACTTGACTGTGATGATGTGGCTTCTAAACAACAGTGAAACTTGCATTAGCGTTACTCTACTTCATCTCCCGATTGCCAAGGAAATGTGGGATCAACTAGCTAGTGCCTACGCACACAGTAAGAATCCGAAGAAGGTGTTTGACCTGAACAAACAACTGACCCGCCTGCATTTCATTGGGCCTGATATTGCTGACTACTTTTCGACCTTCAAAGACTTTTAGTTTGAGCTTGAGAATCTTCATCCACTATCTACAGACTTAGCCACTATGCAACGACAACGACAGAAACTCCAGGTTGTCCAGTTCTTATGCGGACTTCCTAACTCATATGTTGGAGTGGTTGACCAGATCCTTGCCAGTGATCCTCTACCCACGTTGGAGAGTGCTTTTCAGCGTCTACAACGACTATCGACTTCCTTGTTGGATCTGCCTTCTGATACTGGTGACACTACTGCTCTTGCTGCTATGTCTGGCCGTAGTCGTGGTAGGGGTCGTGGTAGACCTTCGGACAACCGTTCTTCTGCTTTTGGATGGGGACGTGGGTCCCTTGGCCGTGGCTCCCTTGGTCGTGGCTCATCTGTTGATGTCTCTGGAGGTGTCGCAGCTGAGCGGTATTGTGACTTCTGTGGTTGCACCAACAATACTGAAGACAAATGTTGGAAGAAATATGACACACCTGCGTGGGCCAATGCTGCGTCTGAGGGCGCTTCTCAGACACCTTCTACTGCTACCTCGAGCTCCTCCACTCCTGAGTTCATCCGCTCCGAAGTGGAACATCTCCTACTGGAAAAGACCGGTGCTTCCTCCTCATCTGTTGCTGAACCTGGAGCTCACGCTGCAACTTACACTGGTTGTGATTCTGCCTTTCTGAGTGCTCCCTCTTCTAGTGCTGGTAATACAAATGGGTGGTTGACTCTGGAGCTTCTTCCCATATATCTGGCAATCATTCTCTTTTTTATAAACTGTTTAAACCTTGTTCTAAATCTGCGGTTATGCTTGCTGACGGATCTAAATTTGCTGTGTCTGGAATTGGTGATATCTGTGCTCAAGTTCTTACGAGGTTTGCTTTATATGTGCCCAATTTTTCGCTAAACTTGTTGTCTTTCAGTAAAATTGTACGTAATCTGAACTGCAGTCTGGCCTTTGTACCAAGTACTTGTGTTTTTCAAGACCTTCACACGAGGATGAAGATTGGTGGGGGGCATGAAGGACCTGATGGACTCTACTACTTGGATGAGTTGAAACGGATTGACACTACGACTCTGGCTTCAACATTGTCTTCTTCTATTTCTGCATTACAACGACATTATAGATTTGGGCATCCATCAACTGATAAATTAAAATATGTTATTTCTGGTGTAGGAACGCACATTTTTCAGTGCGAGTCATGTCGATTAGGCAAACAGTCCAGAACTATATTTCCCAAAAAATCTCAGATTGGTAGCAAAAATATTTTTGATTTAGTTCATGTTGATGTATGGGGTCCTTGTCATGTTCCAAGTTTGTCAGGCAATAAATACTTTATTTTGTTCATTGATGATTACTCCCGTGCTACCATGTTGTTGTTGATGAAAGATAGATTACAAGTCTTGCCTACAATTAAGTCTTCTTTGCTGAAATTAAAACCCAGTTTTCTATGCCTATTAAAATCTTGCATACTGATGATGTTTTGAAATTTGTTCAAAAAAATGTTGAATTATTTTGTCGTTCTGTGGGTTCAATTCATCAGACATCTTGTGCTTACACACCCCAACAGAACAATGTTGCTGAAAAGAAAAATAGACATTTACTTGAAGTTACTAGAACACTCATGCTGCATTCTAATGTTCCAAATCATTTTTGGCCAGAAGCAGTTCTCACTGCCTGTTTTCTGATAAATTGTATGCCTTAGTCTATTATTGGGAATAAAATTCCTGTACAAGTGCTACAACCCCACCTTCCTCTTTATTCTGTCCCTCTAAGGATTTTTGGGTCGACTTGTTTTGTTCGTTTGCTTGAACCGACTCAGGACAAGTCTCCTCGAGCTGAAAAATGTATTTTTTTGGGATATTCACGAACTCAGAAAAGATATCGTTGCTATAGTCCTGTTACTAAGAAGTGGTTCACGAGCAGTGATGTGTTTTTCTTTGAGGACACTCCATACTACTCTACTAAGGGGAACACGTTCAGTTCAGATCTCATTTCAGCGCCTCTGCCTATTATTAGTGATTCCACACCTACTTTGTAGCCTACTAAGACTACGTCTCCTCCTCTTATTGTTTACCAACGCAGGAATTAGCCGCCGCAGTCTACTCCTGCTCAAGACCCCCCCACAGACAACCAATCTTCTCCTTCATAAGGTCCTGCAATTGCCGAGGTAACTTCTGATCTAGATTTACCTATTGCTCTCAGGAAATGCACTCGATCATGTACATCTCATAATATTGCTAACTATGTTTCTACTACACACCTGAGTGTCCATGTTAGTAATTTCGTTGCTGCTCTTTCTGCTATTTCTGTCCCCATAAATGTTTATGATGCATTACAAAGTACGGCCTGGACACATGCCATGACTGAGGAGATGACTGCTCTTACTGACAGAGGTACTTGGGATTTGGTTGATCCTTTGTCTGATTGCAAGCCTGTTGGATGTTGTTGGGTGTACACTGTCAAGTATCATCCTGATGGAACTCTTGAATGCCTGAAGGCCCACCTAGTGGCGAAAGGGTACACTCAGACTTATGGTATTGATTACTTTGAAACTTTTTCTCCTGTTGCCAGGCTAAATTATGTGTGGGTTCTTCTCTCTGTGGCAATCAATCTGGACTGGCCCCTTATCCAGTTGGACGTCAAGAATGCCTTCCTTTATGGTGATCTCCAAGAGGAAGTCTATATGGAGCAACCACGTGGGTTTGCTGCTCTGGGGAGTCACACAAAGTCTGTCGCCTCAAAAAGTCTATTTATGGACTCAAGCTGAGTCCACGTGCCTGGTTTGATAAATTGAGCAAGATTCTGTCTACCTATGGCTTCCTCAGATCTCATGTTGATCACTCTGTCTTTATTAAAAAGACGTCCTCTGGTATTGTGGTTCTAATTGTGTATGTTGTTGATATTATTTTATGTGGAAGTGATCTCTCTGAAATTAATGCTACTAAAGCCAACTTATGCAAGCACTTTGTCACTAAAGATCTGGGCAAGCTGAGATACTTTTTGGGGATTGAAGTTTCCAGGACTGCTAATGCTGTTGTTCTATCTCAAAGAAAGTATGTTCTTGATCTTCTATAGGAAACTGGAATGCTTAGAGCTCGGACCACTGATACACCCCTAGATCCTAATGTAAATTGGGATGATGATGAATCTCCCCTGTATCCTGACAGTAAAGATATAGAAGACTGGTTGGCAAACTAATTTATTTTACTGTCACTAGAGCTGATATTTCTACCGTTGTTGGTCTTGTTAGCAGGTATCTTGACAAGCCTAGACAGTGTCACTGGGAAGCACTGTGTCATATCCTGAGATATTTGAAGAAATCTCCTGGTAAAGGCCTTTTTTATAATATACACGGTCATTGCTCTCTTGAAGGCTACTCTAATTTTGACTATGCGGGAAGTAAGATAGATAGGAAATCCACTTCCGGTTATTGTACTTTTGTTGGTGGAAATTTTGTTACATGGAGGAGCAAGAAGCAGAATGTTGTTGCTAGATCTAGTGTTGAGGCCGAGTACCGGACTATGGCTCATACAACATGTGAACTTCTGTGGGTACAGTCTCTTCTAAAAGAACTTGATGTGGGATTTTCTGCTCCTATTCCCATGCATTGTGATAATAAAACAGCTATCTTTATTGCAAATAATCATGTTTTTCATGAGCGGACCAAGCACATTGAAGTTGACTTCCACTTCATCAAAGAAGCTATTCTGACTGGTTGTATCTGCACTACTCGCTCAGAGGACCAAGTTGCCGATATCTTCACAAAGCTGCTGGCCAAGAAACATTTCAGCTCTCTTGTGGACAAGTTGGGCATGATTGATATCTGTTCTCCAACTTGAGGGGGAGTGTTAAATAATGTTTTATTTAAGTTCTTAATATTGACTTGTTATTTTCCTATTCTATGTGGACCTATATGTAATTGTTCTCTTTATAAATATACGGGGTACACACATTGTACACCCTAACCCTTACAGACAACTCAAGAGGGTTGTCCTCGACAACCTTTTCAATGAACTTCAACCTATCTCTGGATTCAAGAATAGTGTAGACTGAATTCATCTGAGTTAGTAGTCTCCATCTAGTTTGATAATGAAGATCAAATCACTGTCAATGTAGATGATCATATGAGGTGGAGGATCTTTGTTGTCAAATATGATTGAAGATTATTGAGATATATTACTGTATTTACTGTTTAAGTGTATTTCTGTTTAAGTTCTTTCTTTAGTCTGTAACATGGGTCCTTGTATAAAGTGGCCCATTAGGGCTTTCAATTCTCTTCCTTGTACAGCCTCCTCCTATTGAGTTTTCTCTTTTGTGAATATAGAAAACACGATATACTTCCACATGGTATCATAGTTATCAAGGCGGGCGCCTAGGCGCTCCACATGTCTCTCAAATCTAGGCACCTAGGGATCATAGGTCAGTTGGGCAAACTAGGAGGGTTGGGCGGGCTAGGCGGTCGTCTAGGCGGTCAAGGCGGACAGCCTACGCGCTTTTGCTGCAACTGCTGCAAACTGATCAGTCCTTATACTACTGTTTCTCTATTCTTTTTATACTTCATCTTGTGTCTCCTATTCTAGCTCCTTTTCTTTTCTTTTTCTTTTTTCAGACAATTGCTCCTGCATTTCCTGTTCCTGCTACTGCTGCTTCTTAATTTTTTGTGACTTCCTCCTATGTTCCCTCTTACTGCTAGCTCTATGTTACTTATTTCAGAATTCGACACTTGTACAACATCTCCTTCTTCCACATCTAGTACACTACTGTTACTACTTCTATTTGCATGTTTTCTTCTATTTTTTTCTGACTTATTCTTGCTCCTACATCTTCAACAGCTACCGCTGTTTGCATGTATGCGTTAAAATTTCTTTTTCTCTTCCTTGTCTCTCGGGTCTCCAACAACTCCCTTACAGCTGATTCTTTTTGTTTATCTAACTTCTTCCTCCTTTAAATCTCCTCTACTGCTGTTGTGCATTTCATTTTCTAACTTCTTCTTACAAGTCACTTGCATTTTGCTTTCTTTTTTCTATCTTTTTCTCCTACAGTTCCTACATATCTTCCTCCTGTTGTTATTCATCCTCTTAATTCTCCTTCCTCTAATATTCCAATAGTTATCAATAGAAGTTAGGCATATGACAACATTTAATGAGCAAATAGTTGCAAAATTGCATGTAGTATCATGTGTATAAATAAATAAATATATAACTTAAAATAAACCAAGAAACAAAAACGCCCAGAAAAGCCTAGGCGGGCTAGGCATCCATAGACTAAAACCTACCGCCTAGTCGCCTTGACAATCTAGCGTGGTATTAGAGCAGTATACCTACTCCTGATCTCCACCAGCCGCCGCCGCCTTCTCCCTCTCTCTTTCCCTCCATCAGCCACCGCCACCACATCCTCCGTCTTCACTACCGCTGCTGATCACGCCTAAGGGGATTTACTTCTCCTTCTAACCCTATCCTCTTCTCCAACAAGAGGATCTAGGGGCATGGCCGACGGTCCTTCCAATGTTCTTATGCCCTGAGGAACTATAATTCGGAAGAACCGTTCCGCAGTTCTGGGGTCATCCATGGCCACCTATTCTAGGGCTCTGTCCACTCTATTATTGATATGATTGGGTATATGCAACATATCACCCTTCTTCTTGGTAAATCATAGTATTTGCCACCTATTCTGGGTTCTTTTTGACCTTATTCTGCTTGATTCGCCATTTCTTCTCCTGATCTGCTGCTGCCCCGACCTTTGTCACGTTGTGTTCCTGCCTGACACGCCGTGTCTCAAACTGGCGAATCATCTAACACGTCGTGTCTTATTTTTGACATGTTGTGTATCTTTCCAGGCGGCTATGTACTGTTGCCTGACACGTCGTGTCCCTTGCCTCTGAAGAAGTCTGTTCTCTCCTGACAGGCCGTGTTGCTGTTTTTGGACTCTTTGATATCACTATTGCTCCATGGCTTCATCTTCCTCTTAAGTTATGGAGACACATGCTAGATGTGTCACTTCTGTAAAGTTCAACGGATCCAACTACATTTTGTGGGCATGATCCTTTCAAATTTATGCTCACTCTATGGGCAAGCTTCAACATCTCACTGAACTACCTCCTAAAGATGAAACAACTGACAAAAAGAAAGCCGACTATAAGAAATGGGCAGATTGTGATTCTCAAATTCTGTCCTGTGAATCCCTTGTATCCACCAATCTCTTGTTTATTGACACTGCCAAGGAAGCCTGGGATCATATTGCTCAGATCTATACCAGTAAGGGAAATGCCTCTCGAGTTTTTGAACTCTATAAACACCTACATTCTCTATGACTTGACGAAGCTACATCGTTTGCTTCACATTTTAATGCCTTCAAAGGTATTTGGGGAGAGCTCAAACTCCACCATCCGTTATCTACTGATCTCAATAAACTAAAAAAATAACAAGATGCAGTCTAGTTATGTCAGTTTTTGGCATCCTTGCCCCCCAGCTATGAAGATGCCCGTCAACAAATCCTTGCATCTGAACCATTACCCATGTTGGACGATGTTTATCTTCGGCTATCTCGCTCTGTGTCTTCTGCTACCAAAGAAGAGCCTGCTGCCCTAGTTATTGCTGGACGAGGACGTGGCTACTCTACGTGTGGACGAGGCAGGGGTCTTAACAATGGTAGAAGATGGCCCCCTCCTATTCAGTCTTGTGGAAGAGGGTCTTCTCTTCAACCTCGGTACTGGAACTTCTGTAAATGGACTAATCATACCGAGGACAAATGCTGGAAGAAACATGGAAAGCCCGAATGGGCAAATCAAGTATCCACTAATGAACCTGATGAAGAGTCTCCATATACATCTAGTGTTGCTACTCCTCTGATGGTGACACTAAGTTTGTCTGACCTTGACAAGATAATCAAAGCTGCTTCTGCCCTTACTACCACACCTCAGGCAAACATTGCTCAACACTCAAGTATTCCTTCTTGTCTTCAAGCTTCTTCATCTTTGACAAAAGAAGATTGCATTGTTGATTCTGGTGCTACGACCCATATGACTGGTAATAAAAATCTTTTCACTCATCTAAAGAAATCTACATATCATCCTCTGGTGCATCTGGCAGATGGATCTACTTCTCCGGTCACTGGAATAGGGGATGTTAACAATAATCTCCTTAAATATGTCCTATTTGTGCCTAGATTTCCTTTGAACTTGATGTCTGTTAGCAAAATTACCAAATCTGTAAATTGCAGTGTAATCTTCTTTCCTTACACTGTCTCCATGCAGGATCTCAGGACGAAGAAGACGATTGGTGGGGGATATGAAGGTGGAGATGGTTCATACTATCTACATACCTCGTCAAATTTGCCTGCTATTGCTCTTATGGCCACTCTACCTCTTTGTATTAATGGCACTTGCGACTTGGTCATCCTTCAGCCAGTAAGTTGAAGCCCTTATTTCCTAGTTTGTCTTCTGAAAAGTTTTCATGTCAATCTTGTCAACTTGGAAAACATCACCGCTCTGTGTATTCTCCTCGTTGTGATAACAGGAGTCCTAGTTTGTTTTATTTAATTCATTCCGATATCTCGCGACCCTGTCATATTGGTAATCGTACTGGTGTACGATATTTTGTAACCTTTATTGATGATCGGTCTCGTGCCACTTGGCTTTATCTTTTAAAAAATCGCTCTGAAATGTGAGATGTTTTCTCAAGTTCTTGAATGAAATAAAAACTCAATTTTCTACTACTCTTAAATTTGTTCGCATTGATAATGCTTCTGAGTGCGTGCAACATGGTTTTTATAAGATTTGTATCTCTAAAGGAATTGTTCATCAAACCTCATGTGCCCATAATCCACAACAAAATGGTGTTGCTGAAAGGAAAAACAAACACCTTCTTGATGTAGCTCGAACTCTCCTAATTGAAATGAAGGTTCCCAAATCCTATTGGCTTGATGCCATTCTGTTAGCCAACTACCTCATCAACTGTATGTCTTCATCCATCCTCCAAAATAAAATTCACCTACCAATTTCTCTATCCACATGAACCTATTTTTGCCCTACCGCCAAAAGTTTTTGATTGCCTTTGTTTTATCCACAATCACCAACCTGGACTTGATAAATTGTCTCCACGAGTTGTTCGTTGTTGTTTTCTTGGATACTCACAAACACAAGGGGTAGAAATGTTTTGATCCTGTTGCATGTCAATTGTTAGTAAGTGTCGATGTCACCTTTTTTGAAGATGCTTCATTCTTTTTCTAGAACCAAGCCAACATGTGCCTCCTCCTAATGTACCACTTCCTAATGTACCTCTTTCTACCTTCCAGTCCTTAGACGCGTCTTCCACCCAAGGAAGAAGATATCGACGATATCGTCGATATATCGCTCGATATACCGATATCGACACAATCTGCCATCGGTTCACGCAAGTCTGTCGTTAGGCTCGCAAATATCGGTAAACCCACCAGTTTATCGGTAAAACCGGTCGATATTGGCGGTTTTCGAGGGCTGCAGTGCAAAATTTCCCACTTAAGGGCGGTATCGGCGGTATGCCGCCCCGACATACCGAGATTTGCGAACTAGTGTCTGTTGCTGCCGTTGGAGTGAAGAAGCAAGGAGATTTTGGGCGATTTCTTTCCTTAGAGCTCAAATCATCCCTAATCAAGGTATATTTTCTTAATTTCTTTCATTCTTCATCATTTCCAACCCCTCCCCTCTCAATTTCCTTCTATTTTTGCCATAATGCTCTCCAAAAATCTCTAAATACACCCAAATCTTTGATCCACTCCAAAAAATTTAAGATTATATGTTATTTTGGGCAGACCTTCCATACCCATCTAAGAGACTCAGACTTCTCAGTCCCAACATGGGTATTCGGGATATCAAGTTGAACCACCACTAAGATTACAATTAGAAGTTGGTTTGGGATATCATAAAGCATACTCTGTCTGTAGCCCTTATGGATGCTTTCGGGTGAACACCGAAGCATACTATAAAGATGGAGGGCAAACATGGAGTGGTGCACATACTGGAGTCCAAAGTTGCAAAGAAAGGGCAATAAGAAAAGAAAAGATTTATTAAGTATTTCTTTATTGAGAAAGAAATTGAAAACAATGGTAAAATGTGGAAAATAAGTGAAAAGAGGTATAATTGAGTTATCCTTGGAGGAATTTCGTATCCCAAGGATCCCTAATGATAAAAGGAATACTAATAAGGAAAATAAAAGAGAAATAAAGAGAGTCTATGTTGATGAGATAGTGTGTTTGCACGTTGTTCCCACTACTATTGTGTCTGACAGAGGTACTCAGTTTAGTTTTTCCTATTATCGGTGTTCCATTACAACCTCCTTTTCCTCAACCTCAAGCTCCTCGAGCATGGGCGCCTCCTCCCGCTTCTTCTCAGCCTCCCAGGAATTTAGCAAACAAGGAAAAATATCTCAAAGATTTAGAAGAACATTTCCCAAAGTCTATGAGGAGCATGTTGTTTCATACAACAAGTCTTATAGAGCTTTGATGACATGGGAGCAATATGTGGAACAACAATATCCATATCAACAACGTATGTATAGTGAACCAACGCACCACTCAACATACAACTGATGTGAGTTAGTAATTTACTATGTTGTTATGTTTGTTGTAAGTTGAATATTATTGCATAAATGTGTACACATGCATTTATGGATTGTTCTACTAAAATTTCAGATCTTAATTCTTATATTTTGTCATCGAAATCTCCAAAAAATAGGACTGATTCCTTACCTCCTACATGATTGACCCCCCCCCCCACATACCCAATATAGAATTTTATTGCATAAAACGTTGCATCTAGGTGTTGAGACCACACCTGTAAAATTTCATGATTTAATTTGTTCATTTAGGCATCGATAAGTCTAGGATTGCATCTGTCGATATTTTCGTCGGTATACCTGTAAATATCTATTTCCATGCCGTCGATAATGCGTCGGTATCGACATTTAATTCCTTGCTTCCACCCCTGATTTGAAAGTAAATGAGCAGCGGAGTAAAAGACCTGTACCTGAAGTATCCGTTGCTATGATCCCTTCGGACACTGATGATCCACTACTAGATAATGGTAATACTACTGACTCTAGTCAAGTTTTTGAGTTGGACATGCCTATTGCCTTACGGAAATGACAACAGTCTGGTACAAAATATTGCATTTCTAAGCATGTTTCTACAGATCATCTAAATGCTTCCATAGCTAAATTTACTACTGCACTATCTGCTATCTCTATTCCAAAGACTGTTTGGGAAGCACTTCTACATCCTGGATGGAAGAAGGATATGGATGAGGAGATGGATGCTCTTTGATCCTGTGGGACATAGGTCCTTGTTGATCTTCCTCCAGCTTGCCAAAGGATACACGCGAGAATCTGGAGTTGATTATTTGAAACTTTTTCTCCTGTTGCTCGCCTTAATTTTGTGTATTCTTATTTTTTTGTTGTCAATCAAGGATGGCATCTGCATCAACTAGACGTAAAAAATGCCTTTCTATATGATGACTTGCAAGAAACTATCTATATGGCCCAACCTCCAGGTTATGTTGCTGAGGGGGAGTATTCTGGGAAAATTTGTCTTCTTAAGAAGGCTATTTATGGTCTTAAGCAGAGCCCTCGAGCATTGTTTGAAAAATTCTCTCTTATACTACAACAATTTGATTTCACAAGGTCTCAGTGTGATCATTCTGTTTTTATCAAGACCACCACTTATGGAGGAGCAAGAAACAAAATGTAGTTGCCAGATCTAGTGCTGAGTCTGAGTATCGTGCAATGGCACATATAGAGATATGTGTTTTCTTGAGCGTCATGTGCTTAGCATGTGCTCCACTTATTCTTTCTCTTATGCTGTTTAGTCCCATATGGGTTGCATCTTAACTAGTCTCTTTTTCTGTTTGTTATATAAGAGACTACAATGTACACTGTTTGATTCATCCAATAAACAACAATTCTCCATTTTACATGGTATCAAGAGCAGGCCTCCATTTTCTCCCACCCTAATTTCCCACCCATGACCTAACAGCCCCCCCCCCCCCCCCCCCCCCCGCCGGCGGCGGCCTCTTGCCCGCTCCTCTTCTTCCCTTCTCTCCCTCATTCCCTCACCCTCCCTAGCCCCCCCCCCCCCCCCCCCCCCCCCCCACAACCACCCAGCCGCCCGCCGCCCAATCCATACCTGCTGCTGCTTGCAGCAGCCCTCCGCCTCCACCACCACCCCGTGCCCTCTCCTTCTCTCTCCCTCTATCCTATCTACCCATCCATACCTTCTTCCGCCATATTCTCCACCTAACACCATTTCTCCACTCTTACGTAAGGCCTGAACACTTTCTAATTTTTTACGTCTACGACTGGGCTTCCGTCAGTTCTTGCTCGGGTGTCTGCTGGCCATCTAAGTTGAGAGTCCTCTTTGTCCGTGGGGATTTCTGCCTGTGCCTCATGGGGGAACGTTGAGTTTTTCTCATGCAGGCGTAGGTTTCTATGCATATTCTGCCCGTTTTCGGGTTCTTCTGATCTCATGCGTCAGATCCCTACTCCTTCTGCCCGTGTCGGGTTCTTCTGCTTTGCCCATTAAGGGTTTCTCCTGCTTCTACGACGTCGACGTCTACTGCTGCTATGGCTTACTCTGAGCCCCCCCGATCTCTGTGTGTCACTACAGTGAAACTCGACGGCGGGTCCAACTACCACCTATGGTCGGCGTCGTTTGTTCTCTGTCAAGACGCAGGGTCGATATCACCATCTTACGGCCAATCCTCCTGATGCTCCTACGGCGGATTCTGATGACAAGACTAAACAAAGCTACATCCAGTGGTCCAAGGATGATTCGGGCGTCATGTCTTGGATCCTCAACAGCTCTGAGCCCCGGATCAGTCAATCTCTTCTCTGCCATCATGATGCCAAGGCGATGTGGGATCATTTGGCACATGTGTACTCACATTAGGAGAATCCAAAGCGGGTCTTCGAAATCTTCAAACAGCTCGCCAAGAAGGAGTTCTCCACTGACACGTCTATTGACGATTTCTATAATCAATGTTCTGCTTTGTGGAATGAATATGAATTGTATCACCCTCTAACTGTTGATATCAAGATTGCCCAGAAACAAAGAAATGAACTTCAACTTGTGCATTTTCTGGCTGCCCTTCCTGCCTCCTTCTCGGGGGTTGTTGATCAAATTCTATCAAGCGATCCACTGCCCACTGTTCGTGATGTCCTCAAAAGAGTTCAGAGACTGCCTTCTCTGACTCCCACACCTGCTCCTGAGCATCCTGCACTAGTTGCGTGCTCTTCTGACTCTAATCGTGGCCGTGGCCGTGGTCGCAGTCGCGGTGGACGACCTCCTTCTGGCGGCCGAGGATCTTCTACACCAGGTCGAGGTACTTCTCAAGGCCCACGTCACTGCAACTGGTGTGGCCGCGACAATCACACTGAGGACCGATGCTGGATCAAGCACGGTAAACCTGCTTGGGCTAACCAAACCGCTGATGATGCTGCCGTGGCTGAATCTCCTGCTGACATATCACCTGCACCAACCAACACTGATTGGCTCCGCTCAGAATTCGAGAAGATGTTTCAAGAGCCCCTTGCACAACTACCCTCTACATCAGGCCCATCTGCCATGCTCACCTCATCATCTTCTGGTAACAAACAGTGGTGCATCGACTCCGGTGCTTCCACTCATATGACTGGTGCTCTTCATTTATTTTCAAAACTTAGTACTACAACTCCGATATCATCTGTTACTGTTGCAAATGGATCTAAAACTGCTGTTCACGGCACCGACACAGTTCCTCTTTCACAAAAGCTGCATCTAAATTCAGTTTTATACATTCCGAAATTTCCTGTTAATTTGCTTTCAGTCAGCAAAATGATTAAACAACTAAACTGCTCTGTCAAATTTGATCCCTCTGGTTGTATTGTGAAGGATATCCGCACGAAGACGAGGATTGGTTCGGGCCGTGAAGGACCTGATGGGCTGTACTACCTGGATGGACCACCTGCTCCGAAGGCGATGATTTCTACCTCTGTGTCAGGTCTACAGTTGCATGTTAGGCTTGGACATCCATCTGCAGCAAAATTGAAGCATCTTTTTCCGCACTTATCAGGCGATAAATTTTTCTGTGAGACCTGTGTTATGGGCAAACATTCTAGATCCGTTTTTCCTGCTAAAAAAGTTATTTCTTCTAAAGCACCTTTTGAATTAGTACATGCGGATATTTGGGGACCATGTTCTGTGCCTAGTAATTCTGGTGTGAAATATTTTTTGACTTTCATTGATGACCATTCTCGTACCACTTGGCTGTTTCTGCTCAAAGGTCGAAATACTGTGTTAGATTGCATTCGTACTTTCTTTGCTGAAATTAAAACACAATTTGGTCAATCTATTAAAACTCTTCGCACTGACAATGCCCTTGAATTTATGCAACAAGCTGTTACTTCTTTTTGTGTGTCCCAAGGAACTATCCACCAGACTACTTGCCCATACACCCCACAACAAAATGGCGTAGCGGAACGGAAGAACCGCCACCTTCTTGAGGTTGCTCGCACCCTCCTCATTCATTATAAAGTACCTCATTCTTTTTGGCCTGATGCTGTGTCCACCGCATGCTATCTTATCAATCGCATGCCATCCTCTGTTTTGAAAAATCAGGTT
Organism: Alisma plantago-aquatica; assembly: GCA_963693085.1. NCBI lineage: Eukaryota > Viridiplantae > Streptophyta > Magnoliopsida > Alismatales > Alismataceae > Alisma > Alisma plantago-aquatica. The sequence goes on from OY856412.1 coordinate 1,226,299,481, forward strand.
CCGTACGCCCTTTTATTTCCTGATAAACCTCTGTTCTCTGTGCCACCTCGTATCTTTGGGTGTACATGTTTTGTGAAAAATCTTCGCCCCTGTATCACCAAGTTAGATGCTCGGTCTGTGAAGTGTGTGTTTTTAGGATACTCTCGCACTCAGAAAGGCTACCGCTGTTTTGATCCAGTTACGAAACATTGGTATGTTAGTGCGGATGTGATATTCTTTGAACATATGCCCTATTACTCTGCTACCGGGAAACACTTGACTCCTGATATTTTGGCTACCACTCCACTACCGTTGGTAGACGATCTACATCCTGTTGCTGTGTCTCCAGAACGCCCTTTACAAGTCTACAAGCGAAAACCGAAGCCTGTCACTGCCCCGGCCGAACCAACTCCTCCGTCTGCGGATGATCCACCACCGGCTGAGGTACTTTCTGACTTGGATATTCCTATCAGTTTACGGAAGGGTGTTCGTTCTTGTACTCAACATCCTATTAGTCGCTTCTGCTCATCTGCCAATCTCAGTGATGACTTTGCCTGTTTTACATCTGCTTTATCTGCTGTGACTATTCCTAAAACCGCCAAGGAGACGCTCTGTCATCCTGCCTGGAAACATGCTATGGAACAGGAAATGCAAGCTCTGCATGACCAACATACCTGGGATCTGGTTGACCGACCATCTTCTTGCCATCCTGTGGGTTGTCGCTGGATCTTCACCATTAAATATCAGCCAGATGGTACCATTGAACGTCTGAAAGCTCGTCTCGTGGCAAAAGGATATACCCAGACTTACGGGGTTGATTATTTTGAAACCTTTTCTCCAGTAGCTCGTCTCAATTCTGTTCGCATTCTGATATCTGTTGCAGTCAATAAAGACTGGCCTCTTTTCGAGCTTGATGTGAAAAATGCTTTTTTATATGGCGATCTACAGGAGGATGTCTACACGGAGCAACCCCCCAGATTTGTTGCTCAGGGGGAGTCTGCTTCAAAAATCTGTAAACTTCGCAAGGCGATATATGGCTTAAAACAAAGCCCACGAGCATGGTTTGACAAACTTAGTAAAATCTTACTTTCTTTTGGCTTTCGACGATCGCAGGCTGATCACTCTGTTTTCATACGAAAAACTACATCAGGGCTTGTTATTCTCATTGTGTACGTTGATGACATTATCTTATCTGGCAGCGATAGTGCAGGGATTCAAGCAACCAAAAACTATCTAGCACAACATTTTATCACGAAGGACCTTGGTAAATTACGATACTTTCTGGGTATTGAGGTTGCTAGATCTTCTGCAGGATTGTGCCTATCACAGCGGAAATATGTTCTGGATTTGTTGCATGAGACAGGCATGTTAGGCTGCAAGCCAGCCAACACACCTCTGGATCCCAATATGGATTGGGACAGTGAATCTTCTCCCCCATATGCTGACCGACACCAGTTCAGGAGACTAGTAGGCAAACTTATCTACCTGACTGTCACTCGAGCTGATTTAGCTGCTGCTGTTGGGTTTGTTAGTCGGTATCTTGATAAACCACGCCAATGTCACTGGGATGCTATCTGTCATATTCTTCGATATCTCAAAAGTGCTCCTGGGAAAGGACTATTATACACGAAGCATGGCCATTGTAACCTATCTGGTTTTTCTGACTCTGATTATGCAGGAAGTAGATCTGATAGAAAATCCACATCTGGATATTGTACCTTTGTGGGGGGCAATCTGGTTACATGGCGCAGTAAGAAGCAAACCGTTGTTGCACGATCTAGTGCTGAAGCAGAATACAGAGCAATGACTCATACTACATGTGAGCTTCTGTGGGTCCGCAGTCTTCTAAAGGAATTTGACATCTCTCCAACTAGCCCCATCCCTATGTTCTGTGACAATAAGGCATCGATTTTTATTGCGAGCAACCCTACTTTTCATGAAAGAACCAAACATATTGAAGTCGACTGCCACTTTGTACGAGAAAAGGTTATGTCCGGACAGATTCACACTCCATATATCAGCACGAAGAAACAACTTGCAGATATCTTCACCAAGGTGCTACCCAAAAATCGCTTTCAGACGCTGATTGACAAGCTGGGCCTCTTTGACATCTACGCTCCATCTTGAGGGGGAGTATAGAGATATGTGTTTTCTTGAGCGTCATGTGCTTAGCATGTGCTCCACTTATTCTTTCTCTTATGTTGTTTAGTCCCATATGGGTTGCATCTTAACTAGTCTCTTTTTCTGTTTGTTATATAAGAGACTACAATGTACACTGTTTGATTCATCCAATAAACAACAATTCTCCATTTTACAGCACATACTGCTTGTAAACTGTTATGGATTAAATCTATTCTTACAGACTTTGGCTTCCCCATCACCTACACTATCCTGACATATTGTAATAATCGTGCTGCTACCTTCATTGCTAGCAATCCTGTATTCTATGAGAGGACCAAGCATATTGAAGTCGAATGTCATTTTCTTCAAAATGATGTACTGGATAAGAAGATTACTACTTTCCTGCCATCACATGAGCAAACTGCAGATATATTTACTAAGCCTCTCTCTGGCAAGTGAGTTGAGGAACTGTGCTGCAAGTTGGGCATTATTGACATCTATGCTCCAACTTGAGGGGGAGTATTAGATATTGTAGAGATATGTTGTGTTTTGTTGAGTGTCATGTGCCTAGCATGTGCCTCATTTATGATTTTACTTCACTATTTTAGTCCCATATTGCTTATCTCTGCTTTAGTCTCTACTCTCGTCTGTTATATAAGAGACTGTACTGTACACTTATTAAATCATCAAATAAACAATTTTCAGTTTCTCTATATGGTATCAAGAGCAGGTCCGGTTCCCCGAGTTGCAACTTCCCACCCTGCCCCTATGCCGTAGGCCTTCAGCCCCCACCCCCCGCCGGCGATCCCCCCTCTCCCCCACCGCCGCTGCCACCACCACCCTCCACCGCCGCCTCCACCCCCTTTTCTCGCCGCCACCTCCCCGCCGCCCCCTCCCCCCAGCCCGCCGCCGGCGATCCCCCCGCCATCGCTGCCACCACCACCCTCCTCCACCGCTGCCGCCACCTCCTCCCTGCCGCCTCCCTCTCCACCACCTGTCTCCGCCCCTCTCCCTCCCTAAGCCTACCACCGCCCTCCTACTCCTGCCCCCTCTTCCTACTGTTGTCCTCCTTTCTTTCCTCCTCTCGCTCATTTCCGTACGTGCAAACTCCTAGACAACCATAGCCATCACACATTGAGAGTCTCCTATCCCTCTGGGTCTTTTCTGCCTGCGTCTCATGACGGAATATTGATCTTCCTCATGACGACGTAGGTTCCTTTACCAATATATCTGCCCGATACGGGTCCTTCTTATCTGATGCGTCAGATCTCTGCTGCTGTTACTGCCCCATAACGGGTCCTTTATCCACTGCTTGTTGCTGTTGCGCTGCCTCTTCACTGCTGCCCTATCTCTGCTCATTATGGCTTCTGTTGAGCCTCTTCGTTATCTGTGCGTTATCACCGTCAACCTCGATGGCTCTAATTACCATCTGTGGTCGGCGTCCTTCGTCCTCTATGTCAAAGCCCAAGGCCGGTACTCACATCTTACCACTGATCCTCCTGCTGCTCCTGCTGCTACTGCGGATGAAAAGAGCAAGCAAACTTATGCACAATGGTCCAAAGACGACTCTGGTGTTATGTCCTGGCTTCTTAATAGCATCGAGCCGCGGATCAGTTAGTCCTTGTTATGCCTTCATGATGCTAAGGCAATGTGGGATCAACTCTCCCATGTCCATTCCCATCAGCATAATCCTAAACGTGTTTTTGAAATTTTCAAAAACCTGGCCAAGGAGTTTTCTTCTGACACTTCAATCGAGGACTTCTACAACTAGTGCTCTGCTCTCTGGAATGAGTATGAAATCTACCATCCCTTGACAACCGACATAAAAGAAGCCCAGAAGCAGCGTAATGAACTACAATTGGTCCAATTTCTGGCTGCCCTTCCCTGCTTCCTTCTCCGACGTGGTCGATCAGATTCTGTCGAGTGACCCTCTGCCTACTCTTCGAGACGTCCTTAAGCGAGTTCAAAGACTACCGTCGGGTGACCTCCAATCCTGTTATTGAGAATCCTGCTCTAGTTGTTCGCACTGCTGACTCTGGACGTGGCCGAGATCGAGGCCGCAGTTGTGGCGGACGTCTACCTCCCAGTGGTGGACGCGACTCCTCTACTGCTCGTGGACGAGGCCAAGCTACTGGCCCTCGCTTCTGCAACTGGTGTGGTCGTGATAATCACAATGAAGATAGATGCTGGATCAAGCACGGTAGGCCAGCCTGGGCTAACCAGGCCTCTACAGAAACCGCCACTGATACTGCATCCGACCAACCGTCTGCTCCTCTGTCTACTGAGTGGCTTCACTCGGAGTTCGAGAAGTTTTTCCAGGAGCGCATGACTCAGCTACCTTCGACATCTGCTGCTGGTTCCTCCGCCATGCTTGCCTCTCCTTCTGCTGGTAACAATAAATGGTGCATTGATTCTGGTGCGTCTGTCCATTTGGCTGGCGATCCAATTATTTTCTGCTCTGAATAAAACCTCCAATATTCCATCTGTCACTGTTGCAAATGGCTCTAAGACTCCTCTTCATGGTATTGGCACTGCTCTATCTCAAAAGTTGCATCTCCAATCTGTTTTATACATAGCATAATTTCTTAATAATTTATTATCTAGTCAGTAAAACTGTAAAACAACTTCAGTGCTCTATTAAATTTGATCCCTCTGGTTGTGTTTTGAAAGATCTCCGCACGAACACGAGGATGGGTTCGGGCCATGAAGGACCAGATGGACTATACTATTTGGATGGACCGCGTGCAACATCTGCTCTTCTGTCTACCTCAGTCATAGGACTTCAGTGGCACTTCCGACTGGGTCATCCATCTGCTACAAAATTGAAGCATTTATTTCCTGCATTATCTGAAAATACTTTTTTTTGTGCATCTTATGTTTTGGGAAAACAAACACGGTCTGTATTTCCCGCTAAAAAGGAATTTGGTTCTAAGGCAGTTTTTGATATTGTTCATGCAGACATCTGGGTCCATGCTCTGTTCCGAGTCACTCTGGTGTTAAGTATTTTTTGACTTTTATTGATGATTATTCCCGTGCTACTTGGCTGTTTTTGCTCAAAGATCGTGGCACTGTTTTGGACAATATTTGTATCTTCTTTTCTGAAATACAGGCCTAGTTCAATAAACCCATTAAAATTTTCTGTACCGATAATGCCCTAGAATTTATGCAAAAGTCTGTCACATCTTTTTGTTCTGTTCGTGGCACTATCCATCAAACCACTTGCCCGTATACTCCACAACAGAATGGTGATGCTGAACGGAAAAATCGCTACTTATTGGAGGTTGCTAGCACTCTTCATCTTCATTATAAAGTCCCTCACCGTTTTTGGCCTGAGGCGGTTTCTACGACATGCTATCTTATAAACCGTATGCCATCCTCTGTTTTACAGAATCGTATCCCAGACACCATTCTGTTTCCTAATGCACCTCTGTTCTCTGTCCCTTCTCGTATTTTTGGGTGTACCTACTTTGTTAAAAATGTACGCCCAGGGATGACGAAACTTGATCCTCGCTCCACTAAATGCATCTTTTTGGGATACTCTAGAATCCAGAAAGGTTACCGCTGCTTTGATCTGGTGCTCAAACAATGGTTTGTCAGTTTGGATGTGATCTTTTTTGAGCATATGGCCTATTTTTCTGATGATGGGGCAACACTATCCAGTGATATGTTGGCACCCACGCCTCTACCAGATGTTGTTGAGGACTTGCCTTCTAACCGGCCTGAAGGTCGCCCTTTGCAAGTGTACAAACGCCGACCAAAGACAAGCGCTCCTTCCATGGCCCCTCCACAACCAATTCCTCCGTCTGCGGATGATCAAACAAACACTGAGGTAACTTCTGACTTGCACCTTCCAATCAGTCTGCGCAAAGGTGTTCACTCCTACACTAAACATCCTTTCAGTCATTATTGCTCTTCTGCTAATCTGCATAACAGTTTTGCATGCTTTACTTCTGCAATTTCTACTGTCACTATTTCAAAGACTACTGCAGAGGCTCTAGTTGTTCCCGCATGAAAACAGGCAATGGATCAGGAAATGCAGGCGCTCTGTGATCGCAAGACATGGGAACTTGTAGATCGCCCGCCTTCATGCCCTACTGTTGGCTGCCGCTGGGTTTTCGGCATTAAGTATCAACCTGATGGTACAAGAATGCCTAAAAGCTCGACTTGTTGCAAAAGGCTACATACAAACATATGGTGTCGACTATTTGAGACCTTCTCTCCTGTTGCACGATTAAATTCGACTTCTGATTTCTGTTGTTGTTAATAAAGATTGGTCTCTCTTTCAGTTAGATGCTAAGAATGCATTTCTCTATGGAGTTCTACAGGAGGAACTATACATGGAACAACCACCTGGTTTTGTTGCTCAGGGAGAGTCTGCCTTAAAAGTCTGTAAATTGAAAACGGCCATCTACGGTCTCAAACAGAGCCCACATGCTTGGTTCGACAAACTCAGTCAGGTCTTAGTCACTTTTAGCTTCCGTCAGTCTCACTCAGATCATTCTGTTTTTATCCAGCAAAACAGTGGCTGAACTAGTCATTCTTATTGTTTATGTGGACGATATTATCTTATCTGGCAATGATACCGTGGGTATACAGGCAACTAAAACCTACCTAGAAAAACACTTTGTCACTAAAGATCTTGGAAAGCTGAGATATTTCTTAGGCATTGAGGTTTCCAGATCATCTGCAGGGCCGTGTCTCTCTCAGCGGAAATATGTACTTGATCTCTTGTAGGAAACCAGTATGCTTGGCTGCAAACCAGCCAACACTCCCCTTGACCTGAATATGGATTGGGACGATGAAAATTCTCCTCCCTATGCTGATCATCACCAATTCAGAAGGCTGATAGGCAAGCTTATTTATCTGACGGTCACAAGAGCTGACCTCAGTGCTGCTGTAGGATTCATCAACATGTATCTTGATAAACCTTGACAGTGTCATTGGGATGTTATATGTCACATTCTGCGGTATCTTAAAAGTTCTCTAGGAAAAGGCTTGTTGTATAAGAAGCATGACCACTGTAATCTATCTGGTTTTTCAGACTCTGACTATGCAGGAAGCCGTTCAGATCGTAAGTCAATGTCAGGATATTGTACTTTTGTGGGCAGAAATCTTGTTACGTGGCGAAGCAAAAAGTAGACTGTTGTAGCCAGATCCAGTGCAGAGACAGAATATCGATCTATGGCTCATACTACATGTGAACTTCTGTGGGTTCAGAGTCTCCTCCAGGAGTTCGATATATCTTATTCCATCCCTATACCGATGTTTTGTGACAACAAGGCCTCTATTTTTATTGCGAGCAACCCCACTTTGTATGAGCGGACAAACATATTGAGGTCGATTGCTACTTTGTTTGAGAAACAATTTTTTCTGACCGGATTTGCACTCCATATCTCAGCACTGAAAAACAAGTAGCAGACATCTTCACTAAGATTCTTCCAAAAGCTCTTTTTAGACTCTAGTGGGCAAGCTGGGCATGTTCGACATCTACGCTCCAGCTTGAGGGGGAGTATAGAGATATGTTGTATTTTGTTGAGTGTCATGTGCCTAGCATGTGCCTCACTTATGTTTTTACTTCAGTAGTTTAGTCCCATATTGCTTATCTCTGCATTAGTCTCAACTCTCGTTTGTTATATAAGAGAGTGTATTGTACACTTGTTAAATCATCAAATAAGCAATTTCCAATTTCTCTATAGATATATTACTGTATTTACTGTTTAAGTGTATTTCTGTTTAAGTTCTTTCTTTAGTCTGTAGCACAGACCCTTGTATAAAGTGGCCCATTAGGGTTTTCAATTCGCTTCCTTTTGTAACCTCCTATTTATAGGAGTGAGTTTTCTCTTTTTTGAATATAGAAAACACGACATACTTCCACAATGATGAATCACACCGGTAGGATAGCGGTGGATGGCGACAGAAGGATCACAGTTAGAAGCATGGTGATGATAAGAATGTCGACAATATACGAGGTGATACACTATCACAAGAAAGAAGCATTGTGATAGGAATAAGAAGAAAGTCCCTAACTTAGAAGCACTCACCCATATCCATAGAGAAGGTATATGAGAAGGTAGAAGTGACAAGAGGGAACCCTGTTCGGTCACAATGATTAGTAAATTCTCATGTCTATAGTTGTTGTAGTCAATGTGATGTAGTCACAATGTCATTGGTGATGGATGAGATTGCGATCTACACCAAGGTGGTGGGCCCTAAGTCAGATAGATGAAGCTGGAGGGGTTGAAAGTGACCAACTCTCTAAGGAGAGGCAACAATGTCGGTTGGGCTCCCTTGTTGGGTGCTACAATGCTTGCTTTTGTCAAGGGTTGCGGCGGCGCCTCCTATAGGGGTTGGCTTACTACGGCTCCCCTCCTGGAGGGTTGTGGCATCCGTTGTTGCTACCCACTTGGCAGTGGCAACAACTGCCTTGGTGGTGACTGACTGGTACCTGTGCCATTGTTGTTGTTGTGGGAGAGGGTGAAGGCGGTGGTGGCTTCGTTGATGTCTTCTTCCTTGGTGGCGGCTGTCGCTACTCCTGGAAAGGGGTGGCGAACTGGGGAGGGCCTATTTAAAACCCTGAGGGTTTTAAGAGGTGCTTTGATCCATGTGCGAAGATCTCGAGCTTTTGATTAAACAAAACAAAGTTATAATAAGTCCTATATATACACTCGACCCAAGGTATGATGTACATGCAGAGTATTATAAGATAAACTAGATTGGTGCTAATGGGTTTGAGTGGAAGAGGCCCATCACTCTTATTGTAATCAAATCGATTTCTTATTACAATAACACAATCCATTAATATATTATTGTCGATGTCGTTTCACAAATAACAGCCCATATGTCCTCTTGGCTATAAGTCCTTTCAAGACTTTTTTTTGTACGTTGAGTAATGCCCCACTTTGCCACACCCAAGTTTTAATCTCTTCTCCTAATGATATATAATGATATCCATGCCCTTTCTTCTAAGCTACCATTGCTCCCCTATGGCTGCATGCTTCTTTCATCCATCCTATGCTAAACATGTTCACATCGATGCACCTACATCTACTCATATTTTTATCCTTTTCTTATATATGAATTTGTTTTTCTCTACATGCTTATCCTTCTGCTCATTTGTTTTTTTCATTACTGTGACGAGGACTTTATCTTGTCCTCCCCATCAGCTCTCATGATTATGTTCATCGTTGGGGTGAGGGTGGAGATAGAGGATGAGCAAAGAGGAAGAGAGGGATTAAAATGAAGACAAACTTGTGCAGGTTAGCCCAACGGTTGGAGAGGACCACACCCCTGCTGGGAGGTCTGGGGCTCAAATCCCAACGGAATAAAAAATAAAACTCCCCTGAAAGACCTCTAAACCGGTTAATGCCAACTTATCTAGTTGGGGGATCCCGTGTGAACAGGACAACCCCCCACAGGTTTTGTCTCAGCGCATGCCTTACGAGATGCCTCATAATACCAAAAAAAAAACTTATGCATGTTTATTTTGACAATGGATCTTCAACTGTTTGTTACTTATTCATCAAAAAGTTATGCTACTTGTCTACCTACATGTGTGTGTTGTATTAATGCACTTTAGAAGTTTCATTTGGTTGGATTGTCTCTACTACCTATGCTTATGCTATGTTGTGAACTTTGAGTCTGACTACCTGATGCTTGTGGGTGCAATGTTGTGCATGTTCATTGGTTGTGGCTGTGCGCCAACACTGTCTAGAAGTTGACCACTGGACCTACCTGCCTAATGTCTATCCTTTTCTAGTTGCGTTCTCTAGCTATCGAGGTTCTCCTTCTGTACATGTGTCTTCTTTGTAGCTATTGCCGACCCTATTTGCCATCAATCTTGTTGAGAATCTAGTTCTTCATGATCGATCCAAGCACATGAATTAGATTGACATTTTATTTGTGAAAAGATTGATGCTAGAGTTCTCTACTTCTCTGTGTACATGCTATGAAAGTGTGTAGTCTTTCCATATCTAGGAAAAGAGAAAATTCACCTATAAATAGGAGGTTGTACAGGGAAGCAAACAGAAAAACCCTAATGGGCCTCTTTATACAAAGCCCATGTTACAGGATAAGTAAACAATAAGAAAGACTTAAACAATAAATAAAAGTATAACAATATCTCAATACTCCCCCTCAAGTTGGAGCATAGATGTCAATCATGCCCAACTTGTAGCACAGTTCCTCAACCCTCTTGCCAGAGAGAGGCTTAGTAAATATATCTATAGTTTGCTCATGTGATGGCCGAAAAGGAGTAGCAATCTTCTTATTCATTAATGCATTTTGGAGAAAATGGCAGTCGACTTGAATATTCTTGGTCCTCTCATGGAAAATAGGGTTACTAGCAATGAAGGTAGCAACACGATTATCCCAATACATCGGGATAGCTTAAGTGATAGAGAATCCAAAGGCTGCACAAATAGATTTAATCTATAACAACTCACAAGTAGTATGTGCCATTGCACGATACTCAGACTCTGCACTAGATCTGGCAACAACATTTTGTTTCTTTCTTCGCTAAGTAACTAGATTACCTCCTAAGAAGGTACATTAACCAGAAGTGGATCTCTTGTCAGACTTACACCCTGCATAATCTACATCAGTATCCAATTACATCAAGGTGTCCATTTCTTTTATAAAACAGTCCCTGTCCAGGTGCATTCTTTAAATGTTTTAGGACATGACATGCAACCTCCCATTGACACTGCCTAGGGCAATCCATAAACTGACTAAGAACTCCCACTACGAAGCATATACCTGGCCTAGTAACAATGAGATACAAAAGTTTTCCAACCAGTTGCTTGTAGCAATACTTATCTTCTAAGGGTAGAGTGGACTCAACCCATAGATCATGTGCTTGATCCATAGGTGAGACTGTAGGTCGACAACCCAACATCTAGTTTCAATCAGTAAGTCAAGAGTATACTTCCTCTGTGATAGAGATACTCCGGTTTTGTTGTGTGTTGCCTCAATGCCAAGAAAATACCGAAGACGTCCAAGGTCTTTGGTTACAATGTGCTTCGTAAAATGGTTCTTCGTATCAGCAATCCCTGTGTCATCACTACTAGATAAAATGATATCATCTACATAAACAATGAGAATAATAATTCCTGAAGTAGTGATCTTGATAAAAACAAAATGATCACACTGAGACCGTGTGAAGTCAAATTTGTGCAGTATAAGGGAGAGTTTGTCAAACCATGCTCGAGAGCCCTGCTTGAGGCCATAAATAGCCTTCTCAAGAAGACAAACTTCCCAGAATGCGCCCACTCAACAACACAACCTGGAGGTTGAGACATATAGACAATCTCTTGCAAATCACCATATAGAAAGACATTTTTGACATCTAGCTGATAAATGCCATCCTTGATTGACGAGAATAAAAATAAGAATGCGAACAAAATTAAGAAGAGCAATTAGAGAAAAGGTTTCAAAGTAATGAACCCTAGATTCTTGTGTGTATCCCTTCTCAACCAATCTAGACTTCAGACGACCAACCATCCCATTTGGTAGATATTTAACGGTATACAACCCAACGACAGCCAACAAGATTGCTAACCATAGGCAGATCAACAAATTCCCATGTCTCACAGGATCAAAGGGCATCCATCTCCTCATCCATAGCCTGTGTCCGTCCAGGGTGTAGAAGTGTCTCTTAAACATTCTTTGGGATAGAAACACTTGATAAAGAAGCAGTAAATTAAGTCATGGAAGTATTGAGATGGTCTGTAGAAACATGTTGAGAAATGCAATATTTGGCACTAGACCGCTATCCTTTCTGTAATGCAATAGGAATATCCAAATCAAAAATTGGAATAGAGGAAGTAGAATTATCATCATCTGGTGGTGGATCATCAGTCACAGAAGAGGTCATAGTAGGGGATACTGTAGGTAGAGGTCTTTTGTTTCGTCATTCATGCACTTCAGAACAGGGGTAGAAGACTCGTCCAAGGAAGGTACACTGGGAAATGGCACATTAGGAAGTGGCACATTAGAAAGAGACACATGTTTACTAGGCTCAGAGAAGAATGATGTATCTTCAAAGGTGACATTCGCACTGACATACAACCGACATGAAACAAGATCAAAGCATTTATACCCCTTTTGTATACGAGAATAGCCAAGGAAACAACAACGAGAAACTCGTGGAGACAATTTATCACACCCATGTTGGTGATTGTGAACAAAGCATAGGCAGCCAAAAACATTTGGTGGTAGGGCAAAGATTGGTTCATGAGGGTAGAGGAGTTGGTAGGGAATTTTATTTTTTTAAGATAGAGGAAGGCATCCGGTTGATGAGGTAGTTTGCTAAAAGAATGACATCATCCCAATAAACTTAGGAACATTCATTTCAATTAGAAGAATACGAGCTACATCAAGAAGATGTCTGTTTTTCCTTTCAGCTACACCATTTTATTGTGGACTGTATGGGCAAGAGGCTTGATGAATAATTCCTTTGGGGATATAAAGCTTTTGAAAACCATGTTGCACACATTCATAAGCATTATCAGTGCGAACAAACTTAGGAGTAGCAGAAAATTGAGTCTTTATTTCATTCAAGAATTGGAGAAAACATCTGAAATTTCAGATTTGATCTTTTAAAAGATAAAGCCAAGTGGCGCGAGACCAACCATCAATAAAGGTTACAAAATATTGCACACCAATATGATTACCAATACGACATGGTCCCTAAACATCAAAGTGAATTAAATAAAACAATCTTGAACTCTTGTTGTCACGACGAAAGCTGATAAGACTGACATGTAAAGTTTTCTGATGACAAACTAGGAAATAAAAACTTCAACTTAATGACGGGAGGATGACCAAGCCTCATGTGCCATTTATAAAGGGAGGTAGATTGGGCCACAAGAGCAGTAGCAGGCGAAGTTGACGAGGTCTGTAGATAGTACAAACCATCTCCACCTTCATATCCCCCACCAATTGTATTTTTTGTCTCGGAGATCCTGCATGGAGACAGTACAAGGAAAGAAGGTTACACTGCAATTTAAAGACTTTGTAATTTTACTGATGGACATCAGGTTCAATATGGGCACAAACAAAGCATATTTAAGAAGGGAGTTATTAACATCCCCTATTCCAGTGAGTGGAGAAGTAGATCCATCTGACAGACGCACAGGAGAATGATATGTAGATTTCTTTAGGTAAGTGAAGAGATTTTTATTACCGGTCATATGAGCCTTTAGCACCCAAATCAACAATCCAATCTTCTTTGTCAAAGAAGAAGATGCTTGAAAACAAGAAGGATCACCTGAATGTTGAGCAATATTTGCCTAAAGCGTGGTAGTAACAACATAAACAATTTTGATTAGCTTGTCAAGGTCAAACAAACTTAAAGTGATACCACTAAAGGCATATGTAGATTCTCCATCAACATCAACAGTGGATACTTGGTTTGCCCATTGTCTTTCCATGCTTCTGAGCAATATGATCCCAAGCTTCCTTGGCAGTATCAGTAAAAAGAAGATTGGTGGATACATGGGATTCACAACTATTTAGAATCCAAGAGAGGACTTGAGAGTCACATTCTGCCCATTTCGTATACTCGTCTTTCTTTTTATCTGTCGTTTCATCTTTAGGAGGAGGGAGTTTGGTGAAATGCTCAAGCTTACCCGAGGAGTGAGCATAAATTTGAAAAGACCTATAGTTGGATTCGTGAACTTGACAAAAGTTACACATCTAGCATGTGTTTCAAGGGCCTCAGAAGAAGATGAAGCCATAATTCCTATGTATAGAACAAAGTAGTTGACAAAAGTCTTTAGAGGCAGGGACACAACGTGTTAGGAAATCGACACGGCGTGTACGCAGTTGACAGAAGTCTTTTAGATGCAAAGACACGACGTATCAGAGAAATGACATGTCATGTGCGCAGTTAACAGATGTCTCCAGAAGCAATGACACGTCATGTCTACTAGGCGACACGACATGTGAAATAAATAGCAACGGTAGGGACACGACATGTGCAGAAGGAGACACTGCGTGTCTGGCAACAACATCTGGTAGTTCGCCGAGGAAACACGACGTTTGCAGAGAGAGACATGACGTGTCTAGCAATAGCAGCAGGTAGTTCGCCGAGGAAACACAACATGTGCAGAGAGAGACACAGCGTGTCTAGCAATAGCAACAGGTAGTTTGCCGAGGAGACACGGTGTGTGCAGAGAGAGACACAATGTGTCTGGTAGAAGCAGCAAGTAGTTCGCCGAGGAGACATGGCGTGTCAAGACAGATACACGACATATCTACATCATGCAGGGTGTCGGCGAAACAGCAGAAAGGCCACAAAAGGACCCAAAATAGATGGCAAACACTATGGTTCACCAAGAAGAAGAGCGCTATGTTGGATAGACCCAATCATATCAATAATAAGATGGATAAAGCCCTATTATAGGTGGTCATGGATGACCACAAAAATTTGCCGAACGGTTTTCCAAATAGCAGTCTTCAGGGCATAAGACCATTGGAAAGACCGTCGGCCATGTCCCTAGATCCTCTTGTTGGAAAAGAGGATAGGGTTAGAGAGCGGAGTAGATCCCCTTTGGCATGATCAGCAGCGTCAATGAAGGAGGAAACTAGCAGCGGCTGGTGGAGGGAAGGAGAGAGAGAGAGAGAAGGTGGCGGTGGCGGCGGCGGATGTTGGAGACCCAAACTAGGTATCCTGCTCTAATACCATATGAAAGTGTGCCGTCTTTCTATATCTAGGAAAAGCGAAAATTCACTCCTTTAAATAGGAGGAAAAGTACAGGGAAGCAATCAGAAAAACCCTAATGAACCTTTTTATACAAAGGCCCATGTTATAGGATAAGTAAACAATAAGAAAGACTTGAACAGTAAATAAAAGTACAACAATATATCTGAATACATGTGAAGACCTGTCCCCACCTTTAGCTGATTCTTTTTGCAAGTCGGGCTTGTTTGACTTATCACTTATATGCCCATCTTGAGGGAGGGTGCTACATTATCTCAGTGTGTTTGTCGATGGATAACAGAGGCAAATCCACTTACTTGCTAGATTTTCCTATTTGTGATAGGAGGATCTTGGATGTAGATCTATCTCTCTCTGTCCATATATTGCAACACCCTCTTTTTTAAGAAGAGAGACAGAGAAACAAAAACCCAGCTTTTAGAGGCTAAAGGTTCTGTCTCATGGTTTTTCCATTCATCTTGAAGGGTTTTCCACATAAAATGTTTTGTATTTTGTGGATGTTTGACTGGTGTTTTGTCTTTACACGATCCTTCAGTAAATGACTACTAGGGAATATGTAGAAACCAAACTTCACAACTATATAATTCCATTTATCAAACCATGCTCTGGGACTTATGAATAGCCTCCTTTGTAAAGTCTTATCCCTTCGATAAACAAACCTAGTTGCTCCATATACACTTTCCATATCACTTCAAAGAAGGCATTTTTAGTCTCAAGCTAAACTGGATGCTGGCCCTCGTTGAGGGGCACGAAAAAACCCTAGCAGAGTTAGGCCAAGAAACTAGATGTTATTTCAAGTAATTATTTCATAATGGCCTTTTGCAAAACCCGGAGTTAAACCTGTCAATAGTTACATTAGGATTGCATTTCATAGTAACACTTACCTACTTCCCATTTAGTACACATCTGCTAGTGGCTCAACAACGCAGTTTTTCTTTCACATAAGGAGCGGATTGCTCCTCCTTATTCCTGTGTCTCCTAGGACGAGAAAGAGCACCCTCTGAATTCTTAGTCATAGTAATAGCGAACAAGTCAGAAGTAAAGGCAGAAAAATAGAGCAAGTCTATAAGGAGGGTAGTACTTGGCAATGGGAGCTACAGGAAAGTTAAATTTAGAGCCAAAAGTAGAATTCTCAACTCAAAAGTCATCTGTTATTTCCCTGACCTTCAGTATAAGCATGGGGAGGCGTTATAGTTGTAGATTGAGGGAAAATAACTATGTCGTGTTGAGCTTGTTAGGTCAATAGCCTTGTATATTTTGGTGTTACATATCCTAAAGCCTAACATGGTTTTCTCCCAGTCTCCACAACTTAAAGAGGGAGTGCTCTAGAGAAGTTGTGTTCTGTTTTATACTGTAGTGTGTGTATAGGTCTGGCCTATAGGCTAATGCCTATCAGTATTGAAAGTCCTGTTGTATCTTGTGCGGACCCTCACCTTCCATAAAAGGTGTAGGGTTACTGACAATACAATAACCTCGTAGTCTCTTTGACCTTTTACAATAAGGGGAATATTTACATGTAAATCATGACCCTTTCATGGAAATATGTTACATGAGTATTCAAATACTTCCTACGTCTAAGGGAATTTGTTTAATCAACACCTAGTACATTTGATCAAAGTTTTCATATGTTGGATTTATACTTCTCCATAGTCTGCCTGTCTCAATTTTTACTTTTGGAAACTGTTTGTACATGTTGTGTACTATTACCAATTGTTTCTATATTATTTACTTTATTGTCCAGCTTTTTCCATTCTTTTCTTGACCTCTTGGCATTTGACCAAATGCTTTTATTCTCAGTATGGAAGAACAAGTTATTAGTCGTGCTCATCGAATGGGAGCAACACGTCCAATAAATGTTGAAACTTTAGCTATGCAGGGTACAATTGAAGAGCAAATGGTTAAATTTTTACAGGTAAAATTATTTGTCTATCCCTGAAGTAAGTTTCAAACCTCATGATATTAATAAGTTGTGGTAAAATAAGAGTTATGTAACAAAGCCTCAAGTAGTATGTATTCATGTTGTTATTTTGTGTTTCTGTAAGAAAGAATCAAAGTTTGATGTCCATGGATTATTCTCGCTTTTCCTGAATCTTAATTTTTGTGATATGGGGATTCAGACTGTTAAAACTGTTCCTATTATTAACATTTATGGCCCGTCAAAAAGCTTTTAAAATGAGAATGAAAGTTTCTCAACTGATGTCTGTTCTCCCTATCTGCTGATATTCTCAATTCTCAACTAAACTAAAACAATTGCTATCTAATTTTTCTGTCTAGCTGTATTTTATTCGGTAAACTATCCCTTTTTATAAAGAGAGTATGTGCCCTTACAGTTTCATATTTAGACCTTATGCAATTTGTTTTAGTTTCTAATGGCCAGAAGTTGCAGAACTCATTTGTATTGTCTTTGGTTTTTGTAAACCATAAATGAGAATTTTTAAATCAACTTTGGTAATGTCAAAATTGGTCTACTTAGCTCGATGCATTCCATATCCTACTAGAAAAACAAAACAAAATATCAACACAATTAGGAGAAAGAAGGGTTATTCAATCACATTATGTAGGTAGATGAATTTAGAGGCGCATGCCATCATCATCATAAAGCATCATCTAAGCCTCAATCCCAACCATGTTAAGGTCGGGTACATGATCCTTCTTTTCCAGCAGCTCTGTTATGGGTCATACTTTGATCAAGATGTAAATATTTAAAATCTCTCTTTATAAGCTCTTCCCAAGTTAATTTAGGTCTGCCTCTGTTTCTTTTAGTTGTGGTTGACTCAATAATCTTACTTTGAATAGGTGTATTTGTCGGTTTGCGCTGCACGTGTCCATACTATCTTAGACGGCCTTCACACAACTTGTCCTTGATGCTCACCACCTCCACTTCCTCAAACGATCTTTTCTTGTCTTCCCGCACATCCATCTCAACATACGCATTTCAGCCACATTCATCTTTTGATACCTTGTTTCTTCGTTGACCAGCATTCACTCCCATATAGCATGGCTGGCTGTATAGTTGTTTTGTAAAACTTGCTTTTTAATCTGAGAGGGATCTTTTGGCCACGTACTACTCTAGTTGCACTCTGTTAGATGATATACTTCTGTTATGTTTTTCCTTTATTTGAATACTGACCCAGTGTCGATACTATCGACATGTATGTCGATACTATCGACATGTATGTCGATACTATCGACATGTATGTCGATAGTATCGACATGTATGTCGATACTATCGACACTGGTGCAGATACAACATTGTATTTGTCTCGCTACCTGTCCTAGTGTCGATACTATCGACATACTGTCGATAGTATCGACGCCGGTACAATGACGGGATTGTTCTGTCTATAATAGAAGGGTGCACTTGTAGTGCAACCCTAAGCACTCTTTTTTCTTCATCGTTCTTCTCATGGTATCAGGGCAGGCATGTTAGCCGCCTTCTTTTCCCCTCCCTCCCTCCTCCCCCTCGTTTCCCGCCGCCGGCTGGTCGACTAGCCGCTGCAGCCGTGCTCCTCTCCGGGCAACGGTGACGTATCTTTGGTTGATCGTGGTCAAATCTGTTTGATCTCTTCTTTCGTGCACGTACTGGCTGGTTGATTGTCTTCGGCGGATCGTTGATTTACTTCTGTCTGGGGAGTTGACGGGTTTTCGTGCTTCTCCCTTTCTATCTGCCCGTGTCGTCTCTTGAGTCACCAGGTTCTTTGCTGCGTCTAGCCGTAGCTCTTATGTAGGCTGATCCTTCTGTGGATCTCTGCTCTGTCTGCTACCGACTAGTTGGCGGATCTAGACGGTCTCCTACTGCTGTTGTTTTCTGCTTCTTGTTTGGACCCGACTCTCTGCTGCTCGGATGGCTTCTTTACATGAGGACTACCGTCGTTAGGTGACCACCGTGAAACTCGACGGCCGCAACTATCAACACTGGGTGGGCTCCATGGAGATTTTTGCAAAATCCCAGGGAAAGCACTCCCATCTGACCGAGAATCCGCCACCTGCTCCGCCTGCCACTGCCGAGTCCAAAGATAAAAAGATCTATGATGATTGGGTCAAGGATGACTCTACTGTGATGACTTGGATTCTGAATAGCAGCAAGACTCGCATCAGTGTTACTCTCCTGCGCCTTCCGACGACGAAAGAGATGTGGGACTAGCTTGCGAGCACCTACTCTCACAGCAAGAATCCAAAGAAGGTGTTTGATCTAAACAAACAACTCGCTCACCTGCAGTTTACTGGATCGGACATTGCAGACTATTTTTCCACATTTAAAGGCGTTTTGGCTGAACTTGAGACATTACATCCTTTATCCACAGACTTGGTCACCATGCAGCGCCAGAGACAGGAACTTCAGGTGGTCCAGTTCCTTTGTGGTCTTCCTGACTCCTATGCTGGAGTGGTTGACCAGATCCTTGCCGGCGACCCACTGCCCACGTTGGAGAGTGCGTTTCAACGCCTTCAACGTCTGTCGGCCTCTTCTACTGACGTGTCTATTGATACAGCTGACCCCACTGCTCTTGCTGCCATGGGTAGCAGGGGTCGTGGTCGCGGTCGCGGCCGCCCTCCTACTACTCCTGGTCGGGGTCAAGGATCTTCTGGTCGCGGGTGTTTTGGCCGTGGTTCGTCTACTGATTCATCTGCTGGAGCCGCTCCTCAGCAGTACTGTGATTTCTGTGGCCGTAACAATCATACTGAAGACAAATGTTGGAAGAAACACGACACTCCTGCATGGGCCAACGCTGCTACGAAGGGTACTACTCCGAATGCTCCTACTGCCTCTTCGACTGAAGCCACTGCTGACTTTATTCGCTCCGAGGTGGAGCGGTTACTACAGGAGCGGACTGCTTCATCTTCATCAGATGGGACGTTTGGTGCTCACGCTGCCACATACTCTAGTTGTGACTCTGCCTTTCTTAGTGCCTCTTCTTCTACTGGTAATACAAAATGGGTGATCGACTCTGTCGCCTCGTCTCATATTTCTGGCAACCGTTTTCTTTTTTCTAATCTTCTTAAACCCCGCTCTAAGTCTACTGTGATGCTTGCTGATGGGTCCAAGACTGCGGTCTCTGGCATTGTGGATGTCTTTGCCCGCATCCTTCTACATTCTGCTTTATCTGTGCCAAATTTTCCTTTAAATCTGTTATCTGTCAACAAACTTGTTCGTGGCCTTAACTGCAGTCTGACATTTGCTCCGGGTGAATGTGTTTTTTAGGACCTTCGCACGAGGACGAAGATTGGTGGGGGCATGAAGGACCAGATGGACTCTATTACCTGGATGATCTGAGACTGCTAAACAATTCTGTTTCTGCTTTGGCTTTATCATCATCCGTTTCTGCATTACAGTGGCATTTTCGACTTGGACACCCGTCAGCAGCAAAGTTAAAATATGTGTTACCTGGTGGTCGTATGCCTGTATTTAATTGTGAAGCTTGTCAATTGGGCAAGTAAACTAGATCTGTTTTTGCTAAAAAATCTCAGATTGCTGGTACTGCTGTGTTTGATTTAGTACATGCTGATGTGTGGGGACCATGTCACATTCCTAGTTTATCTGGCTATAAATATTTTATTCTGTTTATTGATGACTATTCTCGGGGTACATGGTTATTTCTGTTAAAAAAACCGATCTGAAGTAGTGCCTACAATTAAATTCTTCTTTGTTGAAATTAAAACACAGTACTCGATGCCTATTAAAATTTTCAGAACTGATAATGCATTAGCATTTGTTCAATGCTCTGTTGAGGTGTTTTGTAAATCTGTGGGGACGGTTCATCAAACCTCTTGTGCGTATACCCGCCAACAGAATGGTGTGGTTGAAAGGAAAAATAGGCATCTTCTTGAGGTTTCCAGGACTATTATGCTTCATTCTAATGTTCCCAAACATTTCTGGCCGGAAGCTATTCTTACTGCATGTTTCTTAATAAACCGCATGCCGTCTTCTGTCATTGGGGATAAAATACTTGTACAGGTTCTTCAACTAAGTCTTCCACTTTTCTCTGTTCCTCCGCAGATTTTTGGGTCTACGTGTTTTGTGCGGTTGCTTGGTCCTAATCAAAATAAACTGTCCCCTAGAGTTGCGAAATGTGTTTTTCTGGGGTACTCACAGACTTAGATGGGATATCGTTGTTATCATCCTGAGACAAGAAAATGGAGTTTGAGTAGTGATGTGGTGTTTTTTGAAGATACTCCATACTATTCCTCTAAGGGGACACATCTGAGCTTGGATTTGATTTCTGCACCTCTGCCTGTGACTTGTGACTCTAATAACAATATTGAACAGCCTGAGACAAATACTACTCCTGACGTGTATATCAACGCAGAAATCGTGCCGCACAACCTACTGCTGAAGACCCCCCACACACACCAATCTTCTCCTTCTGAAGGTCCTGTGCCCACACAGGTATTTTTTGATCTAGATTTACCTATTGCTCTCTGAAAAGGCACTAGATCTTGTACATCTCATAATATAGCTAATCATGTTTCTACTGACCATCTGAGTATTCATGTTAGCAATTTTATTACTGTTTTATCTGCCATTTCTGTACCCAAAAATGTTGGGAATGCTCTACAAAGTCAGGCATGGACTCAAGCCATGACAGAGGAGATGGCTGCTCTCACTGACAGGGGTACCTGGGATCTTGTTGATCCTCCTTCTGACTGTAAACCAGTTGGCTGCCGCTGGGTTTACACTATTAAATATCATCTAGATGGAACTGTAGAACGTCTGAAAGCTCGTCTTGTGGCGAAAGGTTACACTCAGACTTATGACTTTGATTATTTTGAAACCTTCTCTCTTGTTGCTCGGCTGAATTCCATGTGAATTCTTCTGTCTGTGGCTGTTAATCTGGACTGGCTTCTCATTCAACTTGATGTCAAGAATGCATTTTTGTATGGTGATCTTCAGGAGGAAGTGTATATGGAGCAACCACCTGGGTTTGTTGCTCAGGGGGGGTCACATAAAGTCTGTCGCCTCAAGAAATCTATCTATGGACTGAAGCAAAGCCCTCATGCCTGGTTTGATAAACTGAGCACCACTTTGTCTACTTGTGGGTTTCTCAGATCTCATGTTGATCTTTCTGTGCTTGTTAAGAAGACATCTGCTGGTATTGTTGTTCTTATTGTATATGTTGATGACATTATTCTGTCCGGCAGTGATTTTTCTGAAATTAATGTAACCAAAGCCTATCTCTGTAAACATTTTGTTACTAAAGATCTGGGAAAACTGCGGTATTTTCTGGGAATTGAGGTTTCAAGGACCTCTAATGCTCTTGTTCTGTCACAACGGAAGTATGTCCTTGATCTTCTACAGGAAACAAATATGCTTGGAGCTCGACCTGCTGACACACCGCTTGACTCCAATGTGAATTGGGATGATGCTGATTCACCTTTGTACCCAGACAGTAAAAGATATAGACGTCTGGTTGGGAAGCTGATTTATCTCACTGTTAATAGAGCTGACATTTCTACGGCAGTTGGTCTAGTTAGCCGCTATCTTGATAAGCCTAAACAATGTCATTGGGATGCTCTATGTCATATTCTAAGATATTTGAAGAATTCTCCGTGTAAAGGCTTACACTATAAAAGGCGTGGTCACTGTTCTCTTGAGGGCTACTCTGATTTTGACTATGCTAGTAGCAAGACAGACAGGAAGTCAACTTCTGGCTATTGCACCTATGTTGGAGGAAATTTAGTCACCTAGAGGAGCAAAAAGCAAAATGTAGTGGCTCGATCTAGTGCTGAGGCTGAGTATTGTGCTATGGCTCATACTGCTTGTGAACTTATGTGGGTGCAATCTCTTCTGAAGGAATTTCATGTGCCTTTTTCTGATCCTGTTCCTATGCACTGTGATAACAAGGCAGCTATCTTTATTGCTAGTAATCCTGTTTTTCATGAGCGGACTAAACATATTGAAGTTGATTGTCACTTTATCTGTGAGGCCATCATGTCTGGACGCATCTGTACTCCATTTACTCGATCTGAAGACCAAGTTGCTGACATCTTCACCAAGCTACTGGCTAAGAAGCACTTTTGCGTTCTTGTGGACAAGTTGGGCATGAGTGACATCTATGCTCCAACTTGAGGGGGAGTGTTAGTTAATATACTTCTGTTATGTTTTTCCTTTATTTGAATACTGACCCAGTGTCGATACTATCAACACTGCTGTAGATACAACATTGTATTGTCTCGCTACCTGACCTAGTGTCGATAGTATCGACATACTGTCGATAGTATCGACACAGGTACAATGACGGGATTGTTCTGTCTATAATAGAAGGGTGCACTCATAGTGCAACCCTAAGCACTCTTTTTTCTTCATCGTTCTTCTCACACTCCTCCAGTTCAACTATCCTACTGTGATCCTGTAACAAATATCATCTTGAACCTCACCCTCCCTTTCAATAATAGTGCCCAAGTAACCAAACTTGTCACGTATTGGTACATCCATTCCATTCAACTTGATTCCATCATTCACAATTCTAGATTGCCTA
Source organism: Alisma plantago-aquatica (assembly GCA_963693085.1). NCBI lineage: Eukaryota > Viridiplantae > Streptophyta > Magnoliopsida > Alismatales > Alismataceae > Alisma > Alisma plantago-aquatica. The sequence goes on from OY856412.1 coordinate 1,226,322,773, forward strand.
AAATTACAATGCATATATTCAGTTTTGCTTCTACGGATCATAAATCCATTAGATTCCAATGCATTTCTCCAAAGTTCATCATTCAATATTTCATTTCTTTCATCAATCAACACAATATCATCAACAAATAACATGCACCAAGGGATATTATCTTGGACATGCTTTGTCAATTCATCCATAACAAGAACAAATAGATAAGGGCTGAGTGTTGATGCTTGATGTACCCCAACAATGATTGGAAAAGTTTGTGTCTCTCCTGCAAGAGTTAACAGTTGCAGTTGAGCCATCATACATGTCGTTAATTAGGCTATATATTGGATAGACATACCCTTTTTATACAAAATCCTCCATAACACTTCCCTGGGTACTCAATCATAGGCCTTTTCTAGATCAATAAACACCATATGAAGATCTCTTTTGTTTTCTCTGTACTTCTCCAGAAGCCTCCTTATCTGAAAAATAGCATTAGTTGTTGATCTTCTCGACATAAAACCAAATTGGTTGTCTGATATCTGTGGAATCAATCTTAGCCTTTGCTCAATAATCCTCTTCTAAAGCTTCATAGTGTGTGACTCATCAACTTGATACCTCTGTAGTTTGTGTAACTCTGAACATCTCCTTTGTTCTTGTAGATTGGGACGACAATACTATTTCTCCATTCATCTGACATCTTCTTTGTCTTCATAATCTTGTTAAAGAAATTTGTTAATCACATAGCTCCTTCATCTCCCATACTCTTCCATACAACAATACGAATACCGTCTGGACCACATGCCCTTTTGATTTTCATTTTCATCTATTTCGAAACATTTAATTTAGAGGTGCATGTATGTTAAAATATCTACATCTATACAAAAGAGTCAGATTAATAACAATTTGCAATATTAAGTCTCTGCCTAATACTCAAAATGAATTAGAGGTCTGCCTTGGCGATCAATCTAAGCCTCTGCCTCGAATCTCATGATCTCCAACTGCTCACTAAAATTTGTTCAGCCTCCCCCCAATAAAGGTGACAAGGAATTCTTGTTGGAGAGCTGCCCTTGGTTTCAAATTCCAAGTGGCATGGATCAATATCCTCTTCAATTAGTTTTCATGGCTGGAACTTTGTCGAGCTTATCACACACTTCTTCCCCAGTCAAACACAAAAAAATTAAATGTTTTGAATTCAAAATATGTAATCTAGTCTCATGGATCTGTTGAAGGAGTATTGATCTTGAGGAAAGTAAAAGTCTATTAGAATGATCAACTAATGAAAAATCGAACCTCCTAAATATAAAAGTACAGGGATACATGGGCACTTCAGTGGGTAAACGGATCCTCACTCAAGTGTACTAATACAAAGGAATAAAATGGGCTTAAGCCCAAATAAATAAATACCCACTTATACTAACACCCCCCTCAAGCTAAAGAGTATACATTGTATAATCCTAGCTTAGTACCATGTACTGAATTTGAGTTGAAGTAGTTTAGTCAAGATATCAGGAATTTGATCACCGGCCTGTATGTGAGGAATCAATCTTTTTGGCTCTGAGAAGGTCTTGTACAAAATGGCAATCCACCTCAATGTGCTTTGTATGCTCATCAAATACTAGATTGTTGGTGATGTGTATTGGAACTTGGCTATCAAAGTATAGAGTAGAGTCTGAACAAAAAATGCAAACTCTGTCAGAATAAAGATTGTATCCATTGTAAATCACAATACGCACGAGCCATAGCTTGATATTCAGCTTCGTTGTTGGAGATGGCAACCATACATTGCATATTTTAAAAAATTGACGAAATTGTCAAATTTTGCTTGAAATTTGGGTAAGAGGACTATTGGATATCGAAACATAGGCATGTAAAACTTGGTATGAAATTTCAAGAAATTTCAATGACGTTTCGACCAAATTTTGTTCAATGAAATTAGGTAAGTTTTGATTAAAAAAGGCCCATTCGGTCCCCGTTTTAAAAAAACAGAAACATAAGTTATGTTTTGAGAAACGGGGAACCATTTCTGCAGATTTTACTATATGACTTCTTGGGCTTTGAGGAGCAATCTATGTTATGTTTCTTTCCTAGCCTAACTCTACCTCTATCCCCAATTTCTATAAGATCTAAGAAAGAAATATCTAAAAATGGGTTTGGGAGTTGTATCTATGGCTGCGACGACCTGCTATCTTTGATTTATGAGGTCACACGATTTGTAATGATAGTGTGAAAAATTTGCATGACCACCAAGTATTGTGTATGTTTTCCATTATCATTCACACCTCTAAATCTCTAACTACATGGTTGCCTCCTATAGGCTCTAGCTATAAAGCACACGACAAAGAACAATGCTTGAGTAATTCCATGAGCATGATTTGGTCACTAGTAGGCATATAGAGAACACTATAAAAAGACATATATGCTTGTATAAAATAAAATAATCTAGAGCTAATATGCTGATAGAGTTACTCAACCACGTATAGCCAACAAGGAGAAAAACAACCACATGGCTCTCTAGTTTCAATTGGGTATATATACCATAGTTGTCTCAAGCTTTCCTCAATACTCACTCACCGATCACTGCAACACTACCTATGTACTACTTCAAGTCGTTCTACCCAGAGGTCTTACCATCCTAGACCATATTATGTTTCCATAAATTTGTCTCTTTAAGTGTATATATTGTGCTTGCAAACGACAATGACTTAATTCATTCATTTCGCCATTGAATTTGACATCAATATCTCCACAGGAATCCTCATTGAAACATGTTCATCTTTCTTCACTCGCGCATGAGGAGCCCCAACCCCCACATATCCAATATGAAATATTATTGCATATTTGAGTAGATCTTATGCCAGTAGATGGTTCTGGTAAAATCTCATTAAATAGTTCGTCCATTCGGTTGTTGAAATGTTAGGAATGGAATTTCCTAAAAATTTGTTGAAATTTTGTTTTTGTGGCCACTTAAACAATATCGACATCAAACATTTCTTTCTTGGTAGATTGTTTCTTGCTTCTCCAGCCTCCAGGCCACTGGGTGGTTGCCTAACATGATGCAAAAACTAGATGTATAGCGACAGTCTTGAGCTTCCCTTGCCTAATTTGCATCTACATATCCATTAATAATGTTAATCTTCTATTTAGGGCATTGTTGAATATTCCTCTTACTAGAGCGCTTTTGATATATCATAGGATGTGTTGAATGTTGAACCAATGTACTTGAAGTGGGCTACCATATGGTGTCTGACCACGCCAACAACATAGGTGATGTCAGTTTGAGTAAACATTAGATAAAACAATTTTTCCAATTATCCAACGATACTTTTCTAGACCAGGATAGAGTTCCCCGCATTTGGAGTCTTTGTATGAATCAATTGGAGTGAGGACAAGTTTGGAATCTGTCTGTCATGTCTCGTGAAGTAAGTCCAAGACAACGTCGATGGGACAACTGATTAGTGTAGGAGTGAAGGACTTCTATGCTGAGAGTATCAGAAATTCCCAGATCCTCGCATGAAAGTGAACTTGTAAGGATTGTTTTCGGATGAAGATGCCACTTGTGTCATTTCTAGTGATTACAATGTCATCCAGATATACAACAAGGATGATACATCCCTTGATGGACCAAGAAGAAAATAATGATTCATTTGTTGCAGATCTCTGTAAACTAAGCTTTTTAAGGACCGTGCTTGATTTATTGAAGTTGGCTCTCAAGGATTGATGAACAATGAAGCCGACCAACCTTATGAGATGATTCTCCCTCAACAAAGAATCTTATAGAGTTGCTCGATGAGATCACTATGCAAATCAATGTTCCTGATATCCAGTTGAAATAACAGTCAGTCAAAATGTGTTGTCAAAGTCATCATGATGCTGACAGAAGAAATCTCATTACTAATGAAAAGGTCTCAAAGTAGTCTGTGCCAAAGGTTTGGGTAAAGCCTTTGGCAATGATTCGTGCCTTCGGGCGCTCGATAGTGCCATTAGAATGGTGTTCAACTAGAATACCCACCAACACCCAACAATATTCTTGCCAGGTGGAGGATCGACTAGCTATGTGTTATTGTCACTTAGAGCTTGCATCTCGTCCATCATGTCAACTTTTCATCTAGGGTGTTGAAGAGCATCTATCGGATGTTTGGAAATGAAAGTGGTATCCAAAGAAGGAGAGAAAGAGCTAGAACATGTGTGAAAAATGGGATGCTTGATGGTACAAGAGCGTATTCCTTTGCGAAGCACTACCAGTAAGTCAGATTAGACTAGAACCAACAATGACAGAGGGGCAACTGCTTGGGGATCGACTGTTGTGCACTAGTGATATATCTGAGAGAAGAATTGAGGTGGTGTAGATGTTGGTGGTGGTGGTAAAGGTGGAGTAAAGGGGTCCAGATATGTGATTGTCTCATTGAGATTGGTTGAGGAAGAAGACAAAGAAGAGAAGAAAAACTTGTTCCTTATAAAAAGTGACATCAACGGGAACATAAATGTGATCAGATGTGGGACCAAGGAATCAATACCCCCTTTTAGCGTAAGGCTATCCTAGGAAAACAATTTTATTTGCTCGGGGATTTATCCTCCTTCGGATAAAAACTATGAATAAAAGTGATACAATAGAATACCCAAGAAGATAAGGGAAGTTGTTGTTTCTTCACATAGAAAATTGAAAAGGGAGTTTCCTTTTTTAGGACCGAGGACGGTTGAAGATTGATCAAAACATGTAGTCAGGACTCAGGACAACATCAGACCAAAGGTTTTTTGGAAGATTGGTGTGATTGGTAAGTTAGCTTCTAATGTCAAGAAGATGAAGATTTTTATGCTCAGCAGTACCACGTTGTTGAGAGAACAAGCCTAGTAGCGTTGATGAATCATCCCCATAGCAGTGTTGATGAATCATCCCCATATCATGACAAGACAATGAAATGACAGCAGTACCACGTTGTTGAGAGAACAAGCCTAGTAGCGTTGATGAATCATCCCCATAGTAGTGTTGATGAATCATCCCCATATCATGACAAGACAATGAAACGACACATTGAGTGTACTCAAGGGAAGTCTAAGTATAAAGAATTTAAATAGAAGTGGAAAATTGAGCTAAGATCATTTTATGAAACACGTGATTAAGGAAAAAAGTCTCATGATGACTTTAAGAATATATAACCAAGTCATCTGTCAAAAAATCATGCACTAAGGTAAAAAAATATTTGAAACCATCACAACTCATTGTCCTAAATGGCCACGAACATCATTGTATTAAATCAAACACACTAGAAGTTTGTTTTGTAGAATGATTCGGAAAAGACACATGATAGTGTTATACCAATTGACATGCATCACATAAAATTGAAGAACAAGATGAAACATAACTATCTAAAATCCTGAGTTTATCTAGCAAAGATGACTGAATAAAAATGTGATTGAAGTGGAGTGGCTGCAACAAGAATTGGGCACGGAGACTACTTAGGAGCGTAGAAGTATAGAGATCACCAAAGTGCGCTCCTTGCCTATTCATCATTAAATTCTGTCAATCCTGCAAGCATAGAATTAAATGTCCGATTTCGATGTCGTGTCCGATGGCCCAGAAACAGATTTTTTTCGAAATTTCGCACTAAATTTCGATATTTACGACCCTAACGATTTCGACGACAAAATAAGCAAATTAAATCATGAAAATTTACCAGGATGATCTAAACGCCAAGATCTACTCAAATATGCAATAATATTTCATATTGGATATGTGGGGGGGTCTCCCACATTTGTAAGTGAAGGAAGCTGAACAATTTCGACAGAATTTCGATGGCCATTTCGATGGAAAAATGAAGGAATTAAGCTTTGAAATTCTGCAAACACAATGTCTAGACATACACACTAGATTATATAATAAATTTATATGTTTAGAGGTTAGGGTGGGATCCATGTCTTGATGAGTGAGTGCACAAATGAACAGAAATGTCAAGTCTGCTAGACAGTTAGAGACTAAGTCTATTACAAACTTACAAATTTCAAGTTTAAACAACTACTACTAGACTTTAAAACTTACAATTACTTACAACTTACAACTTACAAGTTACAAGTACAACTTGCAAGCTTACAAATTACAACTTATAATATATAATTATAAAATAAACAAATTAATAACTAACAAACTTACACATTATGTTGTTCCATAAGTCTTGCGTAGTAGTAAACTAGGAGTCCAACAATCCTAGTTGAAGCTTGAGTGTCATGGTGGTTCTTGTCCTTGTGGTGGTTGACCATACATATCCTCATTGTCAAGTCCGTTAGACTGTAAATGAGTGGGATCCATGTCTTAATGAGTGAGTGCAAAAATGAACAGAATTGTCAAGTCCGTTAGACTGTAAACAGCTTACAAACCCACAATGTACCACTTAAACCTTAAAACTTACAGTTGCAAGTTACAAACTTACATGTTACAACTTATATAAGTCTAGTGTTAAAATTTAGTTAGGTTACATGGGTCATGTATACATAGATCAAAGAAAATGCATTACTTTTAAGTCATTTTATGTATAAATATGTGTAATAATAACAAATTTATTGTAGAATTGCAGACTTAATACTATTATTTCATAGATCCACAAGTTTGTTTATAGTTCATGTGATTTTCCAAAGAGAATCGCCAAAATACCTAACATATAGTAGCAACACTTAGAACTTTGTTATTTTTCATAGTATCTCTTCACATCTTTTAGAAGAGTGCAAACATAGAAAGAGGTATACATGGGCTAGGGATAGGGGAAACATACCTTAGAATCAAAGAAAATAGCCTCTATAAGCAAAAGATACAAAGAGAATTGCCAAAATACCTAACATGTAGTGGTAGCAGTCCTAGGAACAAATATCTCGAAATTTCTATCGAAATTGTGCCATTTCGCGAAATTATGGCCCAAACTGGGCGAAATTTGCACTGTTTTGCAAAATTTTTGCGAAATTTCTGCGAAATGACGTCCCATTCTCTACGTACATGTGTTTCGATGTCTGATTGAAAAAAAATCAATATTTTGATCAAAATTTCACAATTTCGATCGAAATTTTGTTCCATGCCTGCAAGACAAAACCAAAAGGCCCAAAAGTTACAAAACAAAAGAGGGGATCAACTGGTTTTGCTACAGACATAAGACTATAGGGAATATTAGGAACAAAAGAATAGTGGATAAGGTAGGAGAAAGAGGAACAATGCCACTCAGACACTTGTTTTACTAACTCGTCTACTAGAGTGATAGTAGACTGTGGAATGAAAGAGTCAGAGGAGGTAAGGTGTGTCATACCGTCATGTGATGAGTAGCACCAAAGTCAACAATCTAATTGGAGTTGGTGGCGAGCATGGAGGTCCGTGGATTAGCTTGATGGACTGCTTCTAGATGTATTGATGGTGATCATGGTTTTAAAAAATGTGCCTCGAGGCTTGAGAGATGTACGCCTCGAGGCGAGGCGGTCTTCGATATGCCTCGAGGCTTAAGCCTCAGTCTGCCAATCACAGGCATGCACTTCGGTTTGTGTGAGGTGTATCGAGGCGCTGAGGCGTTTGTGAGGCGTAAGACTCCAATTCTGTGTCTAAAAAAGGACTATATTATCCTATTTTGGGCTTAATAAGGGTCAAATTAGCCCAAAATCATATGTATATAGATATTTGTATGTGCATACCTATGTATATGTATGTTTGTTTGTTGACAACTTGGATATGTTACTACTTATACCATTATATGTTGCATGTATGTACACATACTCTTGTGTGTGTGTATTAGGGATGGCAATATGCAGATATCCATGTCCATTATCCACCAACCGACTCCATCCATTATTTCAGTTAATAACTGGGTGTGGATACCATTAGGTTGTTAGTGGCACGGTTACATACATTAGGATGACCACATATACATGGATCTCATCGGCTCTGTGCGTGTTAAAAACTATAAGCTCGCAACCCATTCATGCTACGTGCCGCGGAGGAAAAAGTAGTTCGTGGAGTTCAGTCCAAGGAGCATCGACACCACAACTAGTTTGTACCGTCACCATCACCTACTCCTTCTGTTGGTCTTCTTCTATTCTACTTCTTTCCTTGGACTCTCCTCTATTGCTTCTTCTACTACTACATCTTCTTTCATCATTGTACCAACAATTCTGTTGTCGTGATGGACTGCCATCTCCTCTGCCGCCGCTTCAGCTCGTCAATCGACGTCGTTGCACCTCTGCCATGAGGTGAAACTATTGCCTTCCACATCCCCTCTCCAGTACAAGCCGGTCGACTAGCAATCCTGCCAAAACTGCATGTCCCGTGGGGGCCCATCAACCAACTACCTACACTGTCATCGCAACCCTATGTTGTCGTCCTCCTCGGACCATTATGCCCTCCTTCCTTTTCCACTTCATCCTTCCTCTCCCTCCTCTTCCGCCAACACATCGTGTTGGTGGGCTACTCCATGGCCCGAAACCAACTCAAATCCATCCTCTACCTCCTTTCCTACCAGTTCCCTATGACCCGACCCACCATGTGTTTTGTGTACAACAGCGGCGGCGACAACAAGTTTCCATTGGAGGCTCTACGACAAAATCTAAATGTACGGCTTGGATCATAACCAAATGTACCTTGACGAGCAGGTGTCGCCAACGCCGATATAATTATCCTCTTCATGGACCAGTTCGAGAAATCCAGTAGTTAGAGGGAAAATAGTGGCGTTCTAGCTGTTGTGGCTTTTCCAGAATTACGGATTGGTTTGGTTTTACATGGCATCCAAACCAGATGCATTAGATATTTTAGTCAATCGAACCATAGACTTCCACGGATTTGGATATTCAAATAAAATTGGATAATTGGTTTTGGTTGCGGTCCAGTTCGGCGGATAACGGTTGGTTTTTCCATCCCTAGTGTGTATATATGCATGCGTGTATACTTATTACTATGTTTGTATGTATAGATATGTATCTATATAAATGATGTGTATTTTTAATAGTATATCTATATATATAAATATTTGTATTTTATATATATGTATATATGACAATACGCATGTGTTTATATAGTATATACATATATGTATATTTAAATCTGTATATATAACTATATATATGTACATATATGTATTCATATCTAAATATATGGGATTATAAATATATTTATATATATGTTTATACGTATATGTATATTATTTATATATATATTTATGTTATATATGTGTATATATTAATATTTATATATGTTTATATGTACGCCTCAGTACATTCTGAGGCTTTCGCCTCGACTGCCTCAAGGCGTACACCTCGCCTCACTGAGACGAAAATGCCTCAATGAGCCTCACACACTTTAAACATTGATGGTGATGCATTTGGTTGATTGCCAATGCGTCAATCAGAAGACGGGTGTGTAGATGACATATGAAGAGGAGAGTCGTCATATTGCTAGGATGCTTGAAGCAAGCATTTATATTCTTCATTTGTCACTGAGACATGGGAGGAATGTCCAGACACGACAAGACGAACTACATATAGGGGAGCTAGACTATGGCCAATTAAAGGAACGAGAGCCTGGGCAACATGTGCAGTCCCCCTTCCATGTCCTCAACCGCAGTGAGGGGGATATCCATGTTTTGAATACTAGATATCTTTAGTGTGGCCCATCTTGCCAAAATAGGTGCCTTTTAGACGTGGTCCACGACCCCGTCCACGATCACAAGTTGCATCAATGACGATGGCTTGGGTGTCGAAGATGCTGGTGTAGGAGACGTGGGCAATATCCATCTCAATTTGGGACAAGCAAGCATATACTTGATCAACAGTTGGAAGCATCGTGGTGATCAGTAAGAATTGATGAACCATAACATATAGAGAGGAGGATGGACTCCATTTAGGAAGCGTCTAATGATGAGGATAATCTCTCTTCGGCGATGTCAGCATGTAATGGGCGAGAAGAATATAAAGCCGATATAAGCAAGAAATTATTTCTAGTTCGAATATTGCCAACCCCATGAACTAGGGCTTGAGTGCCATCACCAACAGTCTCAGGAAGAATAGAAGAAGCATTTAATTTAGAGAACAATTTTGAATTGCCAAAAATATGGGTAGAAGCAATGGAGTCGATGACCCATTTGTTTTTACCATAAGAAGTCGAGGATACTAAAAAACAGTCACCATCTGAACGTGGAGCCAACGCCGGAGTCTGAAGTCGCTCTTAGCTTTTCAAATTCAGCCCGGACCCAATCCATAGAAGCAGTGGAGGGTTGGGTGGGTACATCCTCGGTATAGTCAGTAGAGGCCTGATTGGCCCATGTGTCGGGGTAGCCATATTTCTCCCAAAAGCGATCCTCAGTATGATCGTTACGACCGCGGAAGCTGCATGACGCGGTCCAGTATGAGGGGCATTGCTTGGTCCAGTTGGAGGGGTGTTGCTTGGTCCAGTTGAGGTCTGACCACGTCCCGATCTAGTAGGGGGTTGGATATGTCTAGGTCCTGACGGGCCAAAACAACCTCATCCTCTACCACAACCACAACCTCTTCTACGCTCAGAATCGCTATAGCGGGCTGTAAGGGAAGATGACCCAGTGGAACCAGCAGGAGTAGAAGAGACAGATGGTAGGTGCTAGACTCGCTTTAAGACATCACGAAGCTTTAGGAATATATCATTAGAGAGGTTCTGATCTACTACACCTAAAAAGGAGGCAGACAATCCAACAAGGAACTGTACCAACTGAAGTTCATTGCGTTGTCGTTAAACTTCAGTGATATCAGAAGTCAGGGGATGGCAAACTTCAAATTCATCCCACAAGGCACAACATTAATAATAATACTTTTCAATTTGGGTATCTTTAAAAAATTCCTTTTTAACCAGATTTTTATAAATTTCAAACACCTTTTTAGGGTTTTGTTGGTGTGAGTACACATGTGCTAACTGATCCCACATGGCTTTTGTCGTTATAAGGTGTAAAAGAGACCGACTTTTTTTTGGCTCTGCATTGTTGACATCAAGGTCATAACTCCATAATAATCTTTGATCCATAGATCATAGGTATGCTTAGTTTTCTCGTCAGTAGTTTCAGCAGGAAGAACATGCCCTTTAGTGATAAGATGAGAGTACCAACTGAAGAAGCTGGAGCAAAATGAGAGAAAACCCTCAACCTTAATACACCTCACACAGTCAGCGTGTTTGGGTATCCATATACAAGGGACTTTACACACTTTACGCAGAGGTCTTTGACATTTTCTCACATTTACAAGTAGGTCCCTATATGTACATATTAACACTCCCCCTCAAGCTACAACATATATATCATATGTGCCCAACTTGTTACATAAGTATTGGACCCAACAACCATTTAGAGACTTTGTAAATAAATCAGCTAACTGATCTTCTGATCTGACTGGTGACAACTGGATCAACTTCTCTTGAATCTTTTCTCGTATAAAATGACAATCAACTTCAATATGCTTGGTTCTCTCGTGAAAGACAGGATTTTTGGCAATGTGGGCAGCAGCCTGGTTGTCACACTTCAAGATCATGGGAGTTTTCTCCATGAAGCCAAGCTCCTCTAACAAGTGGTCAATCCCTAGCAACTCACATGTTGCTAAGGCCATAGCTCTATACTCAGACTCTGCACTAGATCTTGCTACTACAGTTTACTTTTTTACTTTTCTAGGACACTAGGTTTCCTCCTACAAATACACAATAACCAGAAATAGACCTTCTATCAATATTGTATCTAGCCCAATGGCCCTAATCAGCATCTGAGAAACCTTACACATGTAGGTGTCCATGATTCTGATATAGAAGCCCCTTGCCAGGAGACTTCTTGAGATACCTCAGAATGCACATCACAACCTCCATTTGACCTGTGCACGACTTATCCATGAACTGACTAACAACACTAGTAGCAGAGGCAATGTCAGGCCGAGTGACAGTCAGATAAATCAACTTCCCAACAAGTCTTTTAAATCTCCATGGATCATCAAGTAACTCCCCCTGCTCCATGGACAATTTGGCTTTAGGATCCATTGGAGTATCAGCAGGTCTGGTGCCAAGGATCCCCATCTCAGTGAGAAGATCTATGACATACTTCCTCTGTGAGATAACTATCCCAGACTTGGACTTGGAAACTTCGATTCCTAGAAAAAATTAAGACTACCCGAGTCCTTTGTCTGAAACTGGCCTTGTAAAAAGGACTTCAACTTTGCAATGCCATGCCTATCATCACCAATAATCACAATATCATCAACATATACCACCAAGAAAATGCTCCCAGGACTCTGTCATCTGTAGAAGACTGAATGATCCGTAGATCTCTGGAGTCCAAACTTAGAAAGGGCACTACTGAATCTACCAAACCAGGCACGAGGTGACTGCTTAAGTCCATAGAGAGACTTATGAAGACGACATACTAGATCTGACTCCCCCTAAGCAGCAAACCCAGGTTGTTGCTCCATATAAATCTCCTCATCCAGATCACCATGTAGGAATGCATTTTTAATATTGAGTTCGTGTAGAGGCCGAGAGTGACTAGCAGCTAGAGATAAGAAAATGTGAATAGATGCCATCTTTGCCACTGGAGAGAAGGTCTCTAAATGATCCTCACCATAGATTTGAGTGTAGCCGTTGGCTACCAAACGCGTCTTGAGCCGATCAACACAATACACCCACTTTGACAGTGTAAACCCAACGACATCCAACAACAACTTGCCATGCAGACGTGAAACAAGAGACCATGTCTTGTTCTGGTAAAGAGCTGACATCTCCTCATCCAAAGAATGACGCCACCCTGTGTGATCAAGTGCAACTGAAACAGACGAAGGTATAGAGAAGAGGATATAAAAGAAACAAAGTCATAATAAGAAGGTGAAAGATGGTTATATGAGACCAAATTAGAAATAGGGTAAGCAACATTTTTTAGGGTGCAAGATCGAACACCATTGCTTAGGGCAACAGGAAGATCTTGCACTTGAGGTGGAGTTGTTTCTACCTGACCTTCAGAAGAGGAGGCGTCTGGAGAAGGAGTTGAATTGGCAGGAGCATCTATTCCACCTACATTGATACCTAAATCGGACTGTGCACGTGCACCTGTACGACGAGTGTAGACTTGAGTGATCGGTGCTCTAGCAGACCTAGGTAGAATAATATCACAAGAACCATCATTGCTAGGGGACTCAATAACAGGAAACTCGACAATGATAGGAAGGGGCAAGAGGTCCTCTGCAACTACTAGTGTCATTGAAGAATTATCATCAAAATAGGATGTGTCTTCAAAGAAGGTGACAACTGCAGATACAAAAAAGCGATGTAAAGTAGGACTGTAGCACTTGTACCTCTTTTTGAACCTGAGAGTAACCTAAGAAAACACATTTGACAGACTTTGGACTTAATTTATCCATACCAGGACCAAGACAATGGACAAAACAAGCACATCCAAACACTCTAGGTGAAATATTGTACAATGGCTTCACAGGATGAAGGATCTGAATAGGTATGCAATTTTGGAGAACAGATGATGGCATACGATTGATGAGGTAGGTGGTAGTGAGAACTGCATCTCCCAGAATTCTCTAGGAACATGCATATGAAGGAGAAAAGTGTGAGTGGTCTCAACAATATGACAAATTTTTTTCTCAGCCACTTGATTCTGTTGTGGGGTATGCGGGCAATATGATTGGTGAATGATGCCATGTGTGGAGTTGAAATGAATGAACTCACGGCTGAAGGCCTTTTTGGCATTGTCAGAACGAAGAGTGCAAAATTTCTTTTTAAATTGGGTTTCCACTTCTACACAAAGGTTTTTGAAAATGGACAAAAGTTCAGATCGTTCCTTCATCAAATAAAGCCATGTAGAACGAGAATAATCATCGACAAAAATAACAAAATATCTAAATCCAAGTTTAGATTTAACACGACTTGGACCCCATATATCAGAATGTACCAACTCAAAGATGGACTTTGTAGTTTGACTCTCCCTAGACCTAAAAATAGACCTGGCGTGTTTTCCCAATTGACATGATTCACACTCTAGCCTTTCCAGGTTGGACGATCCTGGAATTAAAAACTTAAGCTTGTTCACAGATGCACGATCCTGGAACCAAAAACTTAAGCTTGTTCACAGACGCATGACGAAGACGATTGTGCACCACCAATGGAGATGCAACAACACATGTTGTGGAAAGTTGTTGTAGGTAGTAGAGTCCATCCAGTTCATATCCTTCACCAATCGCCTTCCCAGTCTTCAAGTCATGTATAAGACAAGTATCTGGTAAGAAAGTGATAGAGACTTGAAGAGAACGAGTTAATTTGCTAATTGATAATAAATTAAAAGGAAAGTGGGGAATGAACAATGTAGATGGAAGGGATATATGTGGGGTTGGTGACACCGTCCCAGATCCCTTTACAAAAGCAACAAAACCGTCGGTAAGGGTGACACCAGGTAGGTTGGGCTTATGGGTGTAGGTGGTGAACAACTCTGATACCCCGGTGATGTGATCAGTTGCACCTGAATCAAGTACCCAATCTGACTTTTGACATTGATTTGTTAGATGCTTGTGAAATGCATGCTGACAAATCGGAACTCTGTGAAATAGAGACTAAAGTCATTGCCCGCTATGAAGCTCGAAGATGCATCAACTGAGCATATTCTTCTTTAGACAAATACACTTGATGTGTAGCCTCTTGAGTGTCATCAACACCCACCATATTGGTGGACTTCACAGAGAATCCACATAACTCATCTTGGATCGTCATAGTAGATTGCTGAACCGTAAACTCCTTGTTAGTCATGTTGACCACAAATGCACCAAACTGAAGAAGATTTGATAGATTGGCAAAAAAATGGATCAAGGGTTAGCAAATCAGGCTTAATTTCCGAGTTCCAGACTTTTCCTTCACCAAAAGAGACTTTTTCTTTTCCAATTTGTGAACTCCTTTGACTGGACTAATGACAGAAAAAGATAACCAGAAAATCCCATACAAATATCAAATAGTACTTTGTAATCAACAACTTGCAATAGTGCTAGAACAGTACTGCTACAGTACTTTGGCTGGTATAGAGAGAGATAGAATGGATCACTGCTCCCTCCACATGTCTCTGATGCCCTTGACCTTCTAGGGCAATGTAGTAGGGGTATTGGAGTCCCATACGGACCAGATTGGAGGGAAGAAAACAGCCCACTAATGCGATTGGTGAAGCAAATCTTTTGGAATCAGAAAATTCTGTTTAAGGCTTCCTTAAGGAAGGAAGATTTGGAACCAACCAAGGGGCATAATGGCCGACTACTAACATTGTAGGGTGGCTAACCAAGGGGAAGGTGGATCCAGAAGGGCTACTCCAAATTCCGACTAGAGAAGGAGCAGCAGCAACCACCGTTCCCGTCGTGCTACAGTGCGGATACTGTAGCAGCGGCCAACAAAGTGATTTTCTTTGATAATACTTAGTACTCACGGGTCCGAAGGCTACCGTGCAGAGTTTGACGGCACTCCTAGAATTGTCCCGGTTGCTCTGATACCATGAAGAAGCTGGAGCAAAATGAGAGAAAACCCTCAACCTTAATTCACCTCCCACGGTCAGCATGTTTGGGTATCCATATACAAGGGACTCTACACACTTTACACATAGGTCTCTGACATTTTCTCACATTTACACGTAGGTCCCTATATGTACATATTAACACCAACCTTGGGCCTTGGTGCACAACTCAAAGAAAGCGGACCACACTTCTGATCATTACAAGCCATGATAGAATCAGTTCTAGATTAGTCTGCACAAGTTCTTAGTTCGTAGAGGCGTGAAGCATCACGCAAGTTATCAACTGAAGAGTTCAGAGACCCAAAGAATGGGCATTAACATTGTTTCAATTGATAAACAAACGTCACATTGTCAATTTAGACCGACATATAACGAAGGTTGATGGAAAGGAGCAAGTTGCTCCCAAAGATGAAGTAGAACCAAGGAGTGGTTGTTTTTATATAAAGAAAACTTTTCCAATTACAGGCAACTCAGCCGAGAAGGAAGGGATTGAGATCCGGAATGAAGGTGGGTGGATTAGGAAGGGATGGCGGATGGAGGGTCGGGCAGTGCAGTGGTAGACAGCTTAGAGGGTGGTTGTGGCTAAAGGGTGGGTTGTTAGGTGACATGGTGGTTGAAGGGAGGTTGGGGAAAAGGAGACAACTGGCAGCGGGGGTACGGGAACAGTTGGAGGGTTGATGGTAGCGGCTTGGGGGAAGGGAGACTGGCGGTGTGCGGGAGGATTGTCGGAGGGGTGATTGGCGACGGGTTGCTGGAGAATTGATGGCGGCAGCATGGAGAGAGGATTGTTGGCGGTGGCTTGGTGGCTTGGAGGGAGGATTGTTGGAGGGTTTCTGGGAGTGGAGATGATGGCGGGAGGGGGGTACAACAAAAGGGTATTGGGCGGAAGCAAAGGCATGGTGATGGGGCGGAAGTGTGTTGGACGGGAGGGTGGAAGTGTCGAGAAAAGGAAGAAGTGTCAGGCGAAAGGAAAGGCATGGTGATGGGGGCGCCTGGGTGATGGCAGAGAATAAGGAAGGTAGGGAGTGACATTGGTGATTGTGGCGGGAGGGAAAGATGGTGTGGTGGAGGGGAAGAAGGATTTAGTGCAGATAAAAAAACTTTGATACCATGTGATTAGAATAGGATTCTATTATTGAGATTATCTAATACAAGCATAGGCACCCTCCTTATATAGGATAGAAGGATTCCGCACCATACAAAGTTCATCAATATGGGACAAAAGACAAGACACTAGAGTGCACAAAATAATTTGACCTATTCCTTTCTTCGCTTTTATCAAATAGACTCTTTGGCATGCAATGAGAAGGGAAACTAGTAATAAATTTGAAATTAAGTTTTTTTTTCAAATTAAAATCAATTGACTGGACAAAGCCCCAAGATGGACTATTTTTAAATAATTAGACCGAAACACCAACGACTAGGGATAGTTGTATACATAACCGGTTGACAAATTAGGATATTCCATAAAAGAAAATTGTAATTAAACCCAACTAAACATCTGAGCACCAACAATAGGGCCTTCTTGGTATCCTTTGGGCTCGAATGAGAAGAACTCACTTTCTGACAGAGAAAGATGAGCTACAAGCGATCATGTAATGGACCTTTCCATGTGGATATCGGTGACATAAGTGGAAGCCCACATCGAAGCCGTGTAGCTTTTAAGGGAATCCATTCAAAGCTACCTCCTATGATCTGAAATGAACGTATTGGAAAAGCCATCATGTTGTGCACCATAATCTACTGCCATGGTCGCTTAAGTACAATGTTATCGTCATCTAGCTATAGCACATCACGATGAAAGAGACGAGTCACCTATGAGTTACGTGTGTAGGTATGATCAAATCAAATGCAAAAGGTATGTGGCTTGGTGAGGCTCTTAGTGTAATCAAGAGCTTGAATAGTCAAGGCAAAGATGAGGTTGGCTGAGCTTCCACTATCAATAACAAGTTTGTACATTCTTCTAACACGCTCTACCTTAGAGAAAAAGAGATTGAATTGTGGCAATCTAGATTAAGGCCCTTGTGCATTCAAGATCATGACTATTGTTGGTTGCCATCCTCTTCATTTTCATTACTCTACTCGCAGGTGGGAAGAACATCCTCATATAACATTTTAAAACGTCCTTTTTGCCATTAGTAGTAAAATGTTGCCGCTCAATTGGGGCATTCTGTTGAGCGGTGTCCAATCCCCTAAGGATGAAACATGAGATTGGCTTTGTCATTGTAAGCACTTTTGAGGAAGGTGGAGGTTCTTTGTTTGATCGACATGCAATGTCAGGATAGAGTGGCTCTCCCAAGTAACAACCTCCTTGTAGGAAGTGTTATGCTTCTTCTCATGTCAATCTAAGTCGTTGAATGTATAGCAACATCCACGTTAAGTATGCAACATGCTACAAGTGTGTCTCTGTCGCCAGTCTGAATTTGCTTATACATCATAATTAGCATGGTGTCCTCCTAGTTAACCTCTGCTATGTATATCATATCATAGAACTCGTAGGTGTATTTCTCAACCGTATCCGAGTCCTGTTATAGAATTGATAACTTGATGATTCATTGGAGTGAAGAAGGATTCCATGTCATCTTTCATTTCGGTCTAAGTGTGGATATGTCAAACTTGTTGTAAAGTAAAAGAAAGCTAAGTGAATATTTGATAAGAGGAATCCTCAAATATATAGGAGAAGGGAGAAGCGTGCAAACCTTAGACTAAACCCTAATGGGCCAAGACATACTTGGCCCATATACAAATAGATCAAATAACTTAATCAACTAAATTAACCAGACTCTCTAATACTTTCCTCAAGCTGAAGCTTGAGAGAATGCCTAGTCGCTTGCAAATAGAGAGATAGACTAAAAAACAAAGAAGCAGAGACAAAGATGAGCGAGCCCATACAAGAATACCCCCCCCTCAAAATTACAACAAAGCACTCATCACTCGAATACTCCCCCTCAAGTAGATAGCCCGAAGCAAGTATGCAAGAAGGTCGAAGTTGAAGCATGTTGCAGGTGCAACTCGCAAATAAGTAGCAGAAGCTTCTTGTTAAAAAGGGATGTGGCATTTGGAGTAGTAGTTAACAATAACAAGAAGGCATCAGAGTCTTCATCACAGTCGATATTGTCACTGTCTAGAGAGTGTTGGTTCATAGTAGAAAAGTTCATAGGGTTCTGGTTCACCATAGAAAACTCCAGAGAGTGTTGGTTCGCAGTAGAAAAGTCTAGAGGGTGTTGGTTCACAGTTCAGAAACTCAACGTGTGCAAGGCAAGGACAAGGCCAACATTCAAATAAAGCACGGAAAAAAAAGTATAAAGTAGAGATGATGTAACCGAATAGAAGATCATCAGCTTAAATAAGCAAACAACAAACATGAAACTCTAGATAGTAAGCTCTCCAAGAAGTATATAGCAGTAAAAGAGTTTAAGATGCAAATAGCAATAGTAGAAGTTCACAAGATCTTCAAGAAGTGCATTGAGATCCACACACATATATAAAGAGCAGTAAGAAGATCCTCATAGATAGAAGCATAGTTTTTTTCTCTTCATCTCATCCCTCTATTTCTCCCCCTCACACCAACCATGGAAAAAACTAAGAGTGGTTGGGGTCGACTATGATAAAGAACTGCTTCAAAAAAAAATGTTGTAGCACTGCCGGGGGGTTTGGGTGGTGCGGCCCCCACATCAGGGGGTCCCACTGCCCTTAGCAGGTGGGAGTCGATGGGAGGCCGCCCCTCACGGGCGTTGGGGGCAGAGCCCCTAAAAAAGGTTTACAATGATTTTTCAAAGGAAAATCAAACAAAAATCTTTCAATAAGCTATTTAGTGAAAATTAGATAGAGGAATAATATCAGGTGCTAGAGTCTTGCGCCATATAAGAATCTCCTCGAAAATGCTGCGATAGATAACACAAAATGTTGCACAAGATTAGCATTTGCAGTCCACTTGAGGGAAGACCATGTAGATCTAGTTGAGGACACCACCAAATCATTTTTGTAAAAGAGTAATAGATGGCTATTGGATATATTAAGAAGAGAATATCCTGCTCCTATATATAGGAGAATAGGGAAGCATACATGACACAACCTAACCCTAATGGGCCAAGACATACTTGGGCCTATATTACAAAACACTTAATAACATAAATAAACACTCTCTAATACTCCCCCTCAAGCTGAAGTTGGGAGAATCCCAAATCAGCTTGCAAACAAAGAGTCAGACTAAAAAATAAAGAAGCTTAATAAAAAGATAAACCAAGCCCATACAAAAAAATTCTCCCCCTAAATATTACAATTAAGCATTCAAACACTCAGACACTCCCCCTCAAGTAGATATTCCATAGCAGGAAAACAAGTCACAAAAGTTTCTCAACCATATGGAGAAGAAGTTTCTCGATCATCTGGAGCAGAAGCATAGCATCACAATCTTTATCACAGTCGCTAACGTCGCAGCCCAAAGAGTGTTGGGTCACATCAGCAGTAGTAGTCAATGTGGGAAACAAAGCACGGACGGGCCAGAGAGTGTTGGCACACAGAAGCAGAAAGTCAACGACAAACTAGGCACAGACAAGTAAAAAGGTCAACATGTGCAAAGCATGGACAATGTCAACGTGCAAATAAAGCACAGACAAGTAAAAAGGTCAACATGCGCAAAGCATGGACAATGTCAACGTGCAAATAAAGCACGGACAAACCAGAGAGTGTTGGATCACAATAGAAGAAAGTCCATATGCATAGAAAGCATGGACAAGGAGAGAGTCAACGCGCGCAAAGAACGGACAAGCCAGAGAGTGCTGGTGCACAATAAAGTGGGCGTAGCCTGATAGAAAACCATTAGCTTAAACAAGCAAGCAGTAGACAAGAAGCTCCAGATAGTAAGTTCTCCAAGAAGCATATAATCAACAAGTGTCAATAGTATAAGTCTATAATTTCTTCAAGAAGTACATAAAAATCCACAAAAATATAGGGCAGCAGAATCCTCCATCTCATCTCTCCTCTATTTCTCCCCCACACCAATCACGAAAAGAACCAAGAGTGGTTGGGGTGGATGATGATAAAGAAACATCCCTGAAAGAAATATAGGTCGTAGCACTGTCGGGGGGTTCCCCCCCCAAAAAAAAAAATTAGGGGGTCATGTTGCTCCTAAGTGGGCGGGAGTTGAGAGGAGGCCGCCCCTTGCGAGGGCTCGGAGGTAGAGCCCCCGAAAAAAGTCTACACAATTTTTTTAGAAGAAAATTGAGCTTCAATCTTCATACATGCCATTGAATTAGTAGATAGAAGAATGCTAGTGACGCGAGACTTCATTGTGCATTCACTCGTATAGCATAGTAGCAAAATCAATTTATGCATAGAAGATTCTAGTGGTATCTAATGTCTCACCCACCTTCCAGTATCAGAAGAAAAGATATCCAGTAGCTAGTAATCAGGGATGGGTTCCCTTTCAGAATTAGAAAAGTTGACTACCTTGTAGTGAGTAGATTCACAAGGGGTGAATGCCAAGGGAGCAAAACAATCTTCCCTCAAAAAGTTAGCTTTTGGCATCCACACAAGTTGCTTCATCGTCGGGTTGCAGAAATAATAGAAACACATTGATCTTCCGTTCTCTTAGTTTGTCACCTCGCTTCTTGTGTTGCGATCTATTTTCTCTAGGGTCGTTGCTAGTCTTACCTCACCGTAGTCGTTGGCTAGGGAAAACACGTCAAGCACCAGAACTAAAACGGAAGCCAGAAGAGGTCGTGCCTACCAACTTCACAGGCATGAGTTGTGACATCGAGGGAGGCTTGCGGGTGACGGGGAAGTTGCAATTGTAGGATAGGGGTCTAGGGGCTTGGCGGGTAGTAGGGAAGCCTTTGCAATAGGTTCACGAAGGGGCGCTGATTGCTAGCAGGGGATTACGACAAGGTTGGAAGGGGGACGCTTCCTTGGCAGATGTTGCCACAGATAGGAACGGGAGGAGTGTTGTTCGCTGTTGGCAGAGTGTAGGATTTTTTTTGTAGTCGTGTTGGAGTTAGGAGATAAAGGTAGGCAGTCGTGAAGTGACGCAAGGAGAGGACTGATCGGGGATGACTAGCGAGCTGGAAGCAATCGGTGGCAGGGCTATTTGAAATGGGCCGAGGTGCAGTAGATGATTAGCGAGATTGCAATTGGAGGTAGGTTTATTTGCTCTCTGGTAGAAGAGATGCGCCCAACGGGAAGCCAAGCCAAAGAACGGTGGCCGCCCGCAAGCGAAAGAAAATATTTCTCTCCTCTTAAGCTAGGGTTTTAGGATCTCTGCTCTGATATCATGTAAAAGAGTAAAGACGGCCATTCGATATATTAAGAAGAGAAAACCATGCTCCTATATATAGGAGAACAGGGAAGCATACATGACACAACCTAACCCTAATGGGCCAAGACATACTTGGGCCCATATTACAAAACACTTAATAACATAAATAAACAGACAGTTTCAAATAAACCATTCCTCTCTAACGCAGCCACCGGCAGTAGGCAACAAGTTAATGGTTTTCGGGAACCCAAGAATCACCAATAATACATGATAGTAGTAGGTTGAAAGAAGGCATAGCAACTACACACTAGAGACGACTGTAGTGGTAACAGCACAATAGGAGAATGGTTGTTGGGAGATGTCGTCCACTAGATCATGATAGAACATTAGAGGGATTGGCGATGCCTTGGCTATTATGCGCTAATAGAAGATTCAAGTGTTGATGGGGTGGATCAGCCTGGATTCCCCAACAAACGTTACAAGGAATGGGTAGACAGTGATCTAGGTGTCGAACTACTTGTTGGCATACAAAATTTTAGCCCGTGATATTCCCATATCAGGCATTGAACTTCCTATCGTGATTGTGGATGCGAATGTTGGCGTTGAGGTTATAGATGATGACTGACTGGTCACTAGTGACACTGAAGTGGGCGAGGGATACATGTCGACGACATGTAGGAGGGGGAGGGTTGCAGGTGGTGTACTGGCGGACGGGTAAGCAACATTTCATGTTGGTTATTGTGCAACAAGAGGAGTGGTATAGGGGGGTTGACGGATGCAGTGAGAGGATGCGTGCAGCTGGCTTTCTATGCAGTATGCACTGCCGATGTGGTCCGCTAATTTAACGACAAGCAATGTTGGCGGGAGTTCCAGGGACATCATCCACAACAGGGTGATGAAACGCCAGGTAGCAGATTGATTTTGGGAGATGTCAGCTTGGTAGACAGGATGAGTTGGTAGGGGGCATAATATGTTGTTGCGGCTGAGTTGGATTGGAAGGGAGGGCTGGAGGACGGAAGATGAAGGACGGTTGAATAGATGGATAGATGCCTGGTGGGCAACCAAGCCAAGCAAGATGGTTGTCGGTTGTAGGCGGAAGAAAATCTTCTACTCTAGGTTTAGGTTTGGACCACTGCTCTGATACCATGTTGTAAAGTAAAAGAAGTCTAAGAGATATATTTAATAACAGGAATCCCCCTCCTATATATTGAAGAAGGGGGAAGCGTACAGACTTTAGACTAAACCCTAATGGGCCAAGACACGCTTGGGCCCATATACAAATAGATTTAAATAATTAGATTACCTAAATTAACCAGACTCTCTAATAAGACCGTCCATGTTCCGTAGTCACTTCCACCAAGACATTGTTGCTCGCCGTATCTTACCTTAAACTTCAGGTGTCATATCTCAATAGTTGATGTTGTTGCAGGAGTGCCTCAGTGTTGAGGAGCTAGTTATAGAATAGATCTGAATTGTCCAAAGCTGTAGAATTTATTTGGAATATCTATTTTGAGTGCTTTTTCATGTTGATTGTTGTGTTGTTGCAAATAATGGTCACATATGGTACCGAGATAAGCTAGGATGCCCATGCCCTCTATGTTCTCGATGTATGTGGCATCATGCATCACCAATCAAACGTCAATATCTATCATAGTGTCCATATTTCACATCATGGTTGTGGATGATACTGCAACCAGTGGTGGTTTGAGCAAGGGTAGTGGTCTACGAGCCAAAGGCCTAAGCTTGTGGGCACATAGGTAGATCTAGTTCAAGTATGAGGGAACACCATTGCTTGAATGGAGGGTGAAGGTCATAGAGAGGAAGCCACTCCAAGACCACAAGGCAACCCAATAACCAACACAGTACACCTTCCTGACTTCAAAGGTATGCATAGTAGGGGCGAATGGGTGATATGGGAATGCTGCTACTAGCACTAGACAAAGAACAATGGTGAAGTGGGAGGGGCATGTATGGACGATGGAAGCTGGAAGAAGTGGATGAAGCTGCAGTTTTATGCAGCAGCCCTGCAGGATGGGGATAGCGGCAGGGTGGGTGAGGAAAATGCTTGATACCAAATAAAGGTGGAAGAAGGGGTGGTGGGAAGGAGAAAACAATGCTGGAGGGGAGCCAATGATGCTGCAAGGGAGTGACAACAACCAAGAGGAGTGGGACAAGATAATAACAACGCGTAAGGGGAGGGCAAAGAAGGTGAGATGTGTGTTTGGTGGCTGAGAGGAAGGGTGGGGCTACTGCTGGCGTGTAGGGGGTGAGATTGGATGATAGTTGGAGAGAAAGAAGATGGGGGTGTCTGGACGAAGCTTATACTAGGAAGCTTGGTGGTAGGAGGTGGTGGCTTGTGCAGTGGGATGGTTAGGTGGTGGCAATGGATGATGGTGCAAGAGGATAAGGTGAGAATGACTATTGATAGAGGGGCTGGGGTCAGAATAGGATTTGGACCTAGGCTAGATTGATGGGTCTGATACCATAGTACTAAACATTTTTCGACATCTAGAAAAATGTTGATGGTGATATTCTCGACATGGATGGTCAAATAAGTCAAAATGGAATAACTTCTTTGGTCAGAAACTTCAACAGCATTCCGGCTAACTTCAACAGTGTCAGACCCAATTGTTGATGGTGTTGGCTTGACCCAACAGAAATGTAGGAAATGTCAATGGCTTACCTAGATGTCATTCAACTTAGTCGATGTTGCTAGTGTTTGTGTGGAACAAACCTATTGATCCTGCTATCTTAGGATGCAACCTACTGAGAGGTTATATTTAGTATTTTTCTTGGGTTTTTTTATGTGTTCAAACTACTGCTACATCTTCCCCTTTTCTACTAGATCTACCCTTTGCTTAATGCTTACAAGATTTGCTGTAGATCTATATTATCTCATACCCCTTCCCCTGTGCTATTTCAACCCCGTTCTATATGCAAAAAATAATAATAACATCATGGAATTAGTCAAACTCGAAGAATATTTGGCTTTTCACTTCATTGGTATGTTTGCTGAGTTGTTTGTTGTGGTTTATTGTAAGTCTGTAACTTATTATTTGATAGTTGTCATCAACTGTCTCAATGTTCTAAGAAAATTTATAGAAGTAATGTTTGGACCTATGTGTTTAGATGTATTCTGTGTTCTTGCATCTTTTAGTATAGAACACCTGTATGTTTAACCCGATTCATTTATATCTATCGGACACAATCACTATTTTTGCTTAGTTTGCATCAAAATTCTGTTCGGAAACTTCTTTGAAACTTACTGGGAGTTTATACAAAATTCAACTTGCACACCTTTCAAAATTGCACAAATTCACACCTTTCAAAGTCACAAAGTCGAGGTCACGTCCCATGTCCGATACCAACTGATGTGACGTGCACCAGAAGGAGATTAGGCTGATATGCAACAAGTGGTGTTTTTCTTTGAATTGAATCAATTGATTGGACCAAAACCTGAACGCTGGCTATTTATCACTAAAATGACGCAAAGCTAACAACTTTGGACAATGGCGTATAATTGCCAACAAAAAAAAAAAAACCCTAAAATACGTAACTAGTCCCAACAAAGCATTTATGCAACACCATCTGAGCCTCTGCCATCCTCTGGGCCTGAACACGAGCTGAGGCCGTCTCCCATCCTGCATCACTATTTTATATGCCAGGACAATGATATGCCGAGTGACTTATTATATGCCATCATTCTTGACTTAAGATGGGATACCGGTGGCTAGAGCCTGTATTTGAAGGGTTGGTGCTATGTCAAGAAGCTGCTCAAAATTGTACCCCCGACATCGTTTCCACCCTTGTACCCTGTTTTACTTTAATTTCACTGGGCACCTGGAGTCGGACACTCGATTTTAAAAGTTTCAGCTCAGGACTCTTTATCATTGCAACTCCCAAATGACCTGTATCACAAATACTTTTTAGCTCATTGTGTGCCTCTCATCAGCAAGTAATTTTGCTTCAACACTTATTGATTTCAAAATTTATTCAGTGATCAACTAGTAATTTTGCTTCAAGAATTATTTTGTTTGAAATATCCACGCACTATTAGTTTTGTCTGTCTCTATCCCACTTCTAGCATTATTCCCATCCTTCATATTTAAACATACTTTGTCAAGGGAGCATTTGTATTTTGTCCATCCAAAAACTCTTAGGTTTATATATGTAGTTAGTGTCAGTATAGAAGAAACTTAGGAGATTGACGGATCAGTGAGATCAAAAGAAAACATAAAAGAATGCTATTAAATAGGATTTACTACGTTTCTGTAGTGCTTTCGCCTTTAACTCATTTTTATTGAGACATGGGAGTTCGGATATTCATGCTGCATTATGTGTGTTATTTCCAGGTTGCCAGGAAGTCCGGAAAGTCTGCACCATTAGACGACATTGACTTAACTATACATGTTTCATATCACGATGTGAACATTGCTACTACTACGTACCAATACTCTGTTTTTACCTCTTGGCATGCTAACCCTTCCTAGATGTGAAATGTGGTGCCGCAATGCAACGTGCAATGCAACGTTGAGAGAGGCCATAGGCCTTCTCCCTTTTTATTAATAAGAGAAATTGGATAATTTACATAGAGGTCCAACAGGATATATAAATTACAAAATAGAATAAATATGAAATATATTAACACTCCCCCTCAAGCTGGAGTGTACACATCGTGTAGGCCCAGCTTGTTGCAAAAACTCTGGAAAGCTTCTGGACTCAATGGCTTCGTAAGAACATCTGCAAGTTGATCTTCAGACTTGACATGTGGAGTCACAACAGTTCCATTCTTGATCTGGTCTCTGATAAAGTGGTAGTCAACTTCAATGTGCTTAGTACGTTCATGGAAGACTGGATTCTTAGCAATGTATATGGCCACTTGATTGTCACATCTGAGTTCTATAGGAGACAAAACATGAATCTTTAATTCAGAAAGTACATATTGAACCCACTGCAACTCACAACATGCATGTGCCATTGCTCTATACTCAGCTTCCGTGCTAGATCTTGCCACAACATTTTGCTTTTTGCTTTTCCAGGTAATAAGATGATTCCCCAGAAATGTGCAATATCCAGACGTAGACCTCCTGTCATTCAGATTACCAGCCCAATCTACATCTGCATAACCAGTAAGAGACAGTGTGGATACAGGAGTCTTCGGCCTATAATAGGTGATTCCCTTACCAGGTGCACCTTTCAGATATCTCAGAATACGACAGATAGATGTCCAATGAGACTATTTTGGAGAGCTCATATGCTGACTCACCACTCCTACAACAAAAGAAATGTCAGGACGTGTGACTGTCAAATATATCAATTTTTCCACAATTTTCCTGTAATATCCTGGATCTGGATAATCAACATCATCAGTCATCTCCTTCACATAATAGTCCATAGGAGTAGACACAGGCTTGGACTCACTCATACCAGTTTCCTGAAGTAAATCCAGCACATATTTTCTGAGACAAATTGGTACCTGCATGAGATCTAAGTACTTCAATGCCCAAAAAATATCTCAGTTTTCCCAGATCCTTTGTGTGAAAGTGCCCTTGCAAGCCCGCTTTCACACGAGATATGCATGTGGAATCACTACCAGTGATAACTCTGGAATATTAAAAGACGACTAATCGTTGTATTAGATAGGAGAAACCCTGCTCCTATAAATAGGAGAACAGGGAAGCGTACAGGACATAAGACAACCCTAATGGGTCATGACACTTAGGCCCATATTACAAACTAATAATAAAACACTAACTAAATAACTCTCAACACTCCCCCTCAAGCTGAAGTTGGGAGAATCCCAAATCAGCTAGCAAATAGAGAGTTGAACTAAGAAAACAAAAAAACAGAATAAAATGATAAGCTAAGCCCATATAAGAGTTTTCTCCCCCTCAATATTACATTAAAGCACTCAAACACTCAGAAACTCATACACTCCCCCTTAAGTAGATACTCCAAGCAAGCAGGTCAGAGAAGCTTCTCGATCATCTGGAGCAAAAATAAGCAGCAACACGGTCATTTGGAGCAAAAGATTAAATAGCTGATAGGCACCAAGGTCTTCATCAAAGTCGTCGTAGTAGCCAGAGAGTGCTGGATCACAGTGACAGAGCCCAGAGAGTGTTGTATCACAATAGCAGTAGTAGTCAACGTGCGAGACAGGGCACGAACAAGCCAGAGAATGCTGGCACACAGAAGTAGAGAGTCGTCGTGCAAAGAAGGCACGAACATGCCAGAGAGTGTTAGCGCACAACAGGTTAAAGTCCCAAAGAGTGTTGGGTCACAACAGTCAACGTGCCAATAAAGCACAGACAAAGAAAGAATCAACATCCACATGGCACAGACAGTGTCAACGCACAGATAAAGCGTGACAAAATGTAGAAAGTAGAGCCGACGTAGCCAGATAGAAGACCATCAGCAAACCAAGGGGCTACATAAGCAGAAATAAGCTCCAGATACAAAGCACTCCAAGAAGCTAGCAGTAAGCGTCAATAGTAGAAGTCCAAAAGTTCTTCAACAAGTGCATCAAGATCCACAAAATATAAAGCAACAAAAAAATTCTCATAGATATAAGCAGAATAAAATTCTTTCTTCATCTCATCTCTCCTCTATTTCTCCCCCTCACACCAACCACGAAAGGAAACAAGAGTGGTTGGGGTGGACAAACACAAGTTCCATTAGATTCAGGGAATGAAACAAAAAGAGGTGCAAGTGGTGTAAAAACCTCACACATAATCAATATGTAGACCATGGTGCGCAAATTATCCAAGGAGGCAGCCATCTTAGCAGTATAGCAGCAATAGCGGCGACATAAATAAATGGCACCAGTAGCAGCAGCAAAAAGGTAAATCGCAGCAATGCAATTGCAGCAGCAGTAGAGGGCTTTAAAGGCCAAAGTATTTCAAACCAGTAGCAGAAAAGGATAGCACTCAGTAAGGAAAACGTCAGAAAAAAAATATTGTGCAGCAGACACGCTGCTACAGTACCAGCGGCAGCATAGAGATTAGAAAATGAAACTCCAGCTCATTCCATAGAGATCTGATTGTTTGGCAGCTAGGGTAGGAGATGCTCAAGACATAGACGACCTAAATGGAGTAGGTCCTAAGGAGAGGCAACACCTTAGTAGGCCGTAATGGAGACGGAGATCAGGAGCACAGACAGACTTATACAGACTTCCAAAAGAAAATGCAATAACTCCTTCTCCAAGGAATGTGGAAGACTCTCACCCTCTCCTAGAAGTCGCTAAGGGGTTGAGGAAGAGAAGGGGGGCACTGGAGGCAGGCAAAAAACCATGAAGGAGAGGGTTGGATGCTCCCAAAATCCCGCCATGCTATAGTAGAGTACTGTAGCAATATGGCAGAATTGAAGGAATAGGAAACCATGCGCAGCAGCAAGTGAAAGGGAGCATCAACAACAGCAAAAAGGAGATGGAGCAATAGGATTTATGGAATGAAAGAGTGGACAAGGCCTGTGGACGGCTAAGAAAGAAGGGGTGGCCGCCCGCCGATTGTGGCTCTTTTACTTGACGGCTAGGGTTTTGGATCTCTGCTCTGATACCATCTGGAATATTAAAAGACGGCTAATCGTTGTATTAGATAGGAGAAACCATGCTCCTATAAATAGGAGAACAGGGAAGCGCACATGACATAAGACAACCCTAATGGGCCAAGACACTTAGGCCCATATTACAAACTAATAATAAAACACTAACTAAATAACTCTCAACAATAACAATATCATCAACATACACAACAATAATAATAGATCCACCAGAAGAAGTAGAATAAAATAAAGAGTAATCAGTAACAGAACGAGGAAAACCCATCTTTAGCACATCATCAATGAACTTGTCAAACCAAGCTCTAGGAGATTGTTTCAATCCATAGATGGCTTTCTTCAACCTACACACCTTCTGACACTCCCCCTGAGCAACAAAACCAGGTGGTTGCTCCATGTATACCTCCTCTTGTAGATCACCATGAAGGAAGGCATTCTTTTCATTGAGCTGAAATAGAGGCCAGTCAAATGTAGTAGCCAAAGAAATAAGGATACACACAGAATTCAGACGAGCCACTGGTGAGAAGGTCTCAAAGAAATCAACCCCATATGTCTGAGTGTAGCCCTTTGCAACCAATCTAGCTTTCAATCTCTCCACAAAACCAGTTGGATTATGTTTTACTGTAAATACCCATCTGCATCCCACAACATTTTTATCTGGAGGTAAGTCAACAAGTTCCCAGGTGTTGTTTTATAACAGAGCAGACATCTCAACATGCATAGCATGTTTCCAGCCAATATCCTTCATAGCATCAAGATGATTTCTTGGAATGACCACAGAATCAATCCCAAGAGCAAAAGAGCGAGCCTGCTAAGGTAACTTGGATAAACAACATACATTTGTAATAGGATGCCGAATAGTACAAGAACGGGTACCTTTACGAACAGCAATGGGAACATCAAGGTCAGATGATTCTTCAGGAATCCCTTGAGTAGAGGAAGATGGGTAGGGCTCAGAGACTGGAGTCGCTACCTCCTCTGGATCATGTCTGCCTCGTCTGCTATAAACATGTGAATATTGCTGAATTTGTGGACCATCTGCTAGTTGCTCTTCCTGAATGATAGTATCGTCAGGAATGATAGGTGGCACTCTCTCACTCTGATGTAGTGGTGGCACTCTCTCACTAGCATCTGATAGTGGCACTCTCTCACACAATTGCTCCCCCTTACTGGGAACACTAGAGAAATATGGAGTGGATTCATGAAAAGTCACATCTCTAGACACAAGCATACGACGAAGACTTGGACAATAACACCTGTACCCTTTGCTAGTATTGGAGTACCCAGGAAAGAGAGTCCTAATTGACCTAGGAGATAACTTATTAGCCTTAGGATCAAAATTGTGGACAAAAGAAGTACAACCAAACACTCTAAAAGGAACAAGGGTTGATCCTTGGGACGTAAGACAGAGAAAGGAGTACGTCCTTGAAGCACAGAAGAAGGTTGCCCGTTGATAAGAAAACATGCAGTAAGGAGAGCGTCAGACCAAAACCGCTTAGGAACATTAGATTGAAACATGATTGTTCTGGTAATATCACGAAGATGACGATTTTTCCTCTCTGCTACCCCATTCTGCTGAGGGGTGTAAGGACAGGATGTACGATGTATCATCCCAACAGAACTACAAAAATCAGCCATGGTATTTTGAACATACTCCAAAGCATTATCAGATTGAAGAACTTTAATATTGCAATCAAATTGAACTTTAATTTCTTGATGAAAATGTTTGACAATAGATAGCACAAACTCTCGACTTTTCAACAAATAAATCCAAGTCATACACGAAAAGTCATCCACAAAGGAGTTAAAATAACGAAAACAATTATAACTATGGTCTTTTATAGGACCCCAAACATCACTATGGACCAACTCAAAAGGACATGACGGCCGCTTATTGACACGACCGGGATAAGACATTCTATGATGTTTCCGCAGTTGACAGGACTGACACTCTAAAGATGATACTTGAGACAATTCTGGTTCTAACTTTCTCAGGCTCTCTAATGAAGGATCTCCATATTTGTAGTGCCACAGTAAGGGAGAGCCACTCAACAAGACAGTTGGAGCAGGAGCAGAAACTTGGCGAGGCAAACTGTCACCGTGGAAAAGGTAGAGATCACCTTTCCTAGGCCCCCCACCAATCGTCCTCATACTCTTGAGATCCTGTAACACAAAACAAGAACCAATGGTTACCGTACATTTCACAGTATCAATCAACTTAGCAACAGACAGAAGATTAAAAGGAAAAGCATGCACATAATGTACGGATTTAAGATCAATTCCAGGAGTTAGAGAAATAGATCCACTAGCTAATACTCTCCTCACTGAACCGTCTGCTATTGTTACAGATTTGTGAGGGATATGTGAGTCAATGGAGTGAAGAAGTCTTCTCATACCAGTCATATGTTGTGACACTCCAGAATCAACGACCCATGATGAAGTAGAACCAGAAGCCAATAAAGAGGTAACTTGATTATCAGTGGTGGACGCCAAGTTGGCTGAAGATGATGATCCCAAGCTCAGATGCTGAGTAGCTAGGATAAATCTATCATATTCCTCCTTGGTGAGTGTGATGCCAGAAGGACCAGAACTCAAAGCAGGAGGCTCAATAGACTCAGTAGTGTAGCATAGTTTGCTGCTCCCACAGGTGGTGCAGCAGGTCGACCATGCTTCTTCCAACATTTCTCAACTGTGTGTCCAGGTTTGTCACAGAAAGTGCACTTAGGGCGAGTTCCACGTCCTTGGCCCATACATGTTTGTCCTCTCACTGCAGCAGCTACAGAAGCATGAGAATCTCCCTGAGACGAGACTACGGTAGGATCAACAAGTTCAAAATTTGTCTGTAAAATCCTTGAATAGGCCTCTTCCAAGCTGGGAAGTTTATCAGAAGCTAAGATAACACTACGGGCTGAACTGCACAAAGAACTCAGACCATACAAGAATTTTGTTGTAACCAAGTCATCTCTATCTTTGACTTGCTCCTGGACAGTTACTGGATGGTAGAAACTCAGCTCTTGTGTAATACCTTGAATCACTCCAAAGTATTCTTCTAAAGGTCTGTCTCCCTGTCGTTCTGCAAACAGGCGATCATATATCATGAACTGACGAAGCACATTCTTCTCTTGAGAATAATGTTTCTTCACTGCATCCCAGATTTCTTTGGCGGTAGTGTAGAACATGAACCTCGAGGCAATCCCAGGTTTCATGCTCCCCCCACAACCAGGTCTTCACCAGACTGTTATGACGCTTCCATTCAGCATAGCCGTTTTCAGTAAGTGCAGGAGGAATCAATGTGTCTCGCCTTGTCGCGTGACTCCAATACAGTATGGAAATCATTCATCCATAAGAGATAATTATTCCCGTTCAGCTTGATGGAGGGGATAGGAGACATCTCACTGTAGATGGTAGATGCCTTGGTGTCCTCTATGATTTGACGAGAGGAAGAGTGTCAGATTGATACACTTCACAGGAAGACATAGGTGACAGAGAGATACATGTCACGTCACAAGATCAGATGCGTATCTGACGCATCCACAACCCCCAATTGAAATTCCATAATCACACATGGAGGACATGTGAGTAGGAATTTCTTACGTACCGACAAACCCTCCGGTTTGGGATTTAGAAATCCGTTGGATCAACCGAAGGACCCGACGATTCGGAGATAGAAGAGAAGGGGGGACGGCGGCTACGACGCCTGGCCCAGGAGACGGCTGCTCCACCCGCTTTGGGTCGGGGACGCGGCGGCCAGTGAAGGTTGGCGACGTGCTTTGCTCACGCAGGAATTACCGTTCACTCTGTCGTACTGTTCACACCGGAGTTACTGTTCACGCCGCGTACTGTTCACCGCCAGAGTTACTGTTCACGATGGCGTCCGGCGGCGGTGCTGGGTTGTGACGGCTGGGTAGGGTTAGGTTAGGAACCTTGCTATGGTACCATGTGAAATGTGGTGCCGCAATGCAACGTACAATGCAGCGTTGAGAGAGGCCATAGGCCTTCTCCCTTTTTATTAATAAGAGAAACTGAATAATTTACATAGAGGTCCAGCAGGATATAGAAATTACGAAATAGAATAAATATGAAATATATTAACACTAGATGTGACTATGAGATCTACAATTGCTACCACTAGTGTTGCTTTAAGTGCATTGTGATTGCTTTCAAAGATGCTCGTCGATCACCTGCTTACAGAGTTATTTTCTGTGACTTGTTTTGTGATTAACTCTTCAATGGATGGACTGTTATGGACTGTTTTGTCATATGTTTGTTTTTCTTCTTTTGTCCACCATGTTCCTCACTTGAGGGGAAGGCTTAAGAGAAATGTGTTTTAAATATCTATAGTAGTTATAGTAGTTGTTTCCTTTATTCTTTTCTAGTGTGTATTAGATGGATGTGTCTCCTTTCTGGTGTATTTCTGTTACCTTCTTTGTATTTGCTATATTCCTACCTACCAGCGGTGCTGGCCACAATAAAAATTTGATCCTGTTCTTTTCTCCTGAATTTCTCCTACACCACTGCCAAGATGGGATGAGTAAATCCACCATCTTATATCCACCATGCTCAAAGCATATGTTTTGAACATGGTTCTTATTTCTCTTCTTTTGTCCACCATGTTCCCACTTTATGGGAGGCTAAAGAGAAATATGTTTTGATTAATCTATGCAGTTAAAGTAGTCATTTTTATAGTAGTCATTTCCTTATTGTTTCCTAGATTTTATGGCAGGATGTATTCCTTTCTGGTGTATCTCTGTTGCCTTCTTTGTATGTGCTATATTCCTACCTATAAGTGGTGCTGGTCACATAAGAAAAAGTTGATCTGATTCGTTTTACAGAGATATATCTGTAATTTTTATGGAATCTGGTGAGTGGGGATGCGACGTCTAAACTCATAAGTGATATCGATGAGAGAACAAACCCGAACTATATGCAAACTCAGATAGAGGGGAAACCAAATTTTAATGTGGAAAACCTTCATAGAGTATGAGGGAAAAATCACGGGGGCAACCGATGGAGAATCTATTATATAGTAAGAACGGTACAGATTTCTCCTCAAGTTATGGACCCCAAACTCCAGGACTTCCAGGGGAGATACCCTCTACCCTGAAGCGCAGCAGCGGTGGATTGCCTTAGGAAGAAACCCGATAACCATGGTAGTGTAGCCTTCTTCTTGCTTCTTTTCCTTACCTCTTCTCCTTTTTTCTTCCTTGCCTTCTTCTTCCAATAGCAATAAACAGCAGCAGCGTAAATCAAATTGTGACGGTTCTCTTGCATGTGCGACTTGAGAGGGGATGTATCCCTGTCACGTACAACAGCCTTAATGGGCTTTGCTGTTTGGGCTGGCACTTTTCTGCAGGAAAGAACCAGAGCATGTTAAGCTGAACGTAGCATTCAAGATATTATAATGCAAAATCATCATTTAGCTATTTTATCTGATTTTTCTTGCTTACTTGTAGTACTAAATTGTCATGTTTGAAGGGGGTACAGTACTTTTTAAGCAGAGAAGTGTGGTGAATATGTTTTTTTTTTACACGGAGCCGGGGCTCCATGTAGCATATATGTTCTCGTACTTCGTCATGTGTTGCAATGGGCTTGGTGTACATTAATCTTCACTATGATATCAAAATGAGATCCCATTCAGCTGAGGAATATTAATGTAAGACCACTGCATTTGTAATCTAGGGAAAAACTAGGTTTACATGGATAGGTTATAAATGCAAGATAATTGTTTATATTTTGCCACTAATTTCATGTTGGTATAGTAATCAAATCCCACGTGTAAGTGCATTGGTGCTATTGCCTGTATGTAACCACCCTAGGACTTTTCTAGCTGAAGTGAAATTTGAATTTTGTTAGGGTTACAAGAATGTTCACCATTCCCAACCCTCTTCTGACTTCTCTATGAAACTCCTCTGATAGGGAATAACTTTTCGCAACAGTTTCAGGGCTGCATTCAAATAATGGAATAGCTATACCATTTACTTGTTTAACTAATAATTATTTTTTATCTGTTTTTTACTCCCTTGAAGTTAATTTTTGCACTACTATATGGAATCATTATGCACACTGATGACGTTTGATTTTACCAGTACGTGAACAAATTTGGGTTGCCAAAGCAAGATATGTGTCATGATGATTTTGACAAGACGCAAGTCCAACACACAGTCCATGATTTCGCCCAAAGTAATTATTTGCTGCAGCTGAGATTCGTGAGGATGAATTCCAATCAGTATGGGTATGCTGACTATTTTATTATTCTTTTTCTCAATAGAAGCTGTTATTTCCAACAAGAGTTGTTTATAAACCTTCGAATTTTAATGAGGTTTTGACAGTACTTTTTTAAAGGGCAGTCAGAGCAGGCATGGATGTTAATTAAAATACAGAAGTTGGTAAATGTCATTTAGGGGATGTTTGTTTAACCGGATCTGTCTGGATTGGACTGAAGCTTCGAACCCAGCATCTGAAATCTTAAGTTTGGTTCGTCGGAGAAGGGAAATATGAAAAATACAGGATTTTTCACCATGCACAACCTGCGGGAGTCCGCTTTCCATTTCGAAACTGCTGGACGCCGTCGTCCAGCAGTAACCGTCTCCTCTTGCCTTGCGGTCCAGCCTCTTCTTCCATCAAATCCTGCCCATTCGTTTGCCTTTCTCCCTACCTACCCACGTTTCTAGCCTTACTTTTCTTCCATGATCACGTCACCTCCTTATCTCCATACTCTCTCAGCTCCCATCTCTCATTCTCTCTCCTCCGCTAACGTGAGATATCCACGATTTAAATCAGCGTGCGGTCGATCCAGCTTTTCTGATATTTTTCTCCCGCAGCTGATAACCATCAGACCAAACGTAACATATTAGTTTATAGTAATCCAAAAATCCCAGAGAATCTAGTTCCTGCATTATAAAAATCCTGTAATCATAGGAATCCGGACAAATCCTAATAACCAAACATGCCCTTAGTTGGTTCCTGAAGTTGGATGGCTGCATGTGCATTCTGCAAAAAGAAAATCCATGCTAGAACCTATTGCTGACCCCATTTCCAGTTTCTGCACAGTACAAAGACTTATACCATCAACCCTCTGGGAACACCCAGTTTCTAGTTCCCTAATCATTTTGTAAAGACTAAACATTTGCTTGCGAATTTGTAACTGCTAGGATTGTAAATGGATATGGATATACGGCCAATCCATACCCATCGTGGCTTTATACATGTTTATTCTCATATTCGAATAACCAACTATATAACAGGGTAGATTATTGAGTATATGTATAAGCATTACGCATATACCATGTATCCAATTAAATATAAAGATATATATGAGACATACACAAATGCATACTGTTACATTATATATTTCCTGTTTTATATAGCATGTTATTTGTTTTGTTATTTTCCTTTATATATGGACCTCTCTGTAATTGTCTCAGATATATATATATATATATGAGGGTGCACACGTTGTGCAACCCTGAGCTTTCTGCAATTCCTGACTCTGTCACATGGTATCAGAGCAGGCTCTAACCTAGCCATCCTTGCTTCCCTCCCTCCCTTCTCTCTCCTCCCCCCCCCGCCGCCGGCAGCAGTAGGCCGCCGGTTGGCAGCAGCAAGCCGCCGCAGCTCCAGCGGGTCGCAGGTCTCTCCGTGGGCTCCGTGGTTCCGTCTTGCCTCCTGGCGTGGTGCACCGCTAGTGCTTGAGCAACCGTAGTTGTTGTTCGCACAACAGGTGCGCTGCTGGGTGGTCGTTTTCTACGAGACCACTGACCCACTGGTAGATCTGGACTAGATCAGTCTTCAGGGGGAGATCGGCGCATTGTTCGTCTAAGAGGTTACCGTCGGTTCGTGCTTGTTTGTGCCTGCCTGCCTGTGTAGGCTTCGGCCTCTGGGTTCTCTGCTACGCCTTGGCGTAGTGCGTATGTGAGAGGTCCACGGTGACTTGTTTCTGTCTGCTTCTGCCTGCCTGACGACGTAGTCCGTCTTCTGTCTGTGCCTACCTGTGCCTGCCTTCCTACATATTCTCATGGCGTCTTCTGGGGATGACATGTGGAGAGAGTCGCACCGTCAAGTCACTACTGTTAAGCTTGACGGGCACAACTACCATCTGTGGGTATGTTCCTTTGTGATCTTTGCCAAATCACAAGGGAAGTACTCTCACTTGATTCGGACGGGTCCGCCTCAGCCTGCAGAGGAGGCGGATGCAAAGGACATCAAGGCCTTTCATGACTGGGTTCGTGATGACTCGACCGTCATGACATGGATTCTCAACAGCTCTGTTGAGAAGATTAGCGTCACTCTTCTTCAGTTGCCTACGGCGAAGCAGATGTGGGATCAGCTCGTCAATACCTACTCGCACAGTGAAAATCTGAAGAAAGTCTTTGATATCACAAAGCAATTGGGGCGCCTACAGTTTACTGGTTCTGACATTTCAGACTACTTCTCCACCTTCACTGGTCTGTGGGGTGAGTTGGAGATGTATCACCTGATGTTCACCGATTTAGCTACTATGCAAAAACAGCGGGCGGAACTTCAACTGATTCAGTTTCTCAGTGGATTACCTGAGTCCTATACTGGAGTGGTAGATCAGATCTTGGCGAGTGATCCACTTCCTACCTTGCAGACTGCCTACAAGCGTCTCCAGCGCCTTCCGTCATCGACACCGTCTCCGCCTCCTGAGACTGGAGACTCTACTGCTTTGGCCGCTTGGGGCGGGCGTGGTCGTGGCCGTGGCCGCTCCAGTGATGGTCGTCCTCCCCTGGGTGCAGGCCGGGGGCGTGGACCTGGTGCTGGACGAGGAGCTCCTCCTGCTGCCCCTCCTTCTGCTGCTGCGCATCCTCAGCAAGGACAGCGCTTGTGTACTTTCTGTGGCCGGTCTAACCATATTGAGGAAAAATGCTGGAAAAAGTATGGTAAGCCGGCGTGGGCCAATGCTGCGGCTGCTTCTTCTGTGTCTGAGGGTGCTACTCAGACACCTGCACCAGAGCCTGCGGGGGCTACCACAGACTACATCCGTGCTGAGGTGGAGCGTCTTCTCCTTGAGCGTGTTGGATCCTCTCCTGCTGCATCTACGAGTGGAGCACATGCTGCCTTTTCTGGTTATGACACTGCCTTCCTGAGCTCCTCCTCACCTTCTCCTTCTGGTAATACCAAATGGGTGATAGACTCTGGTGCATCTGCACATATTTCTGGAAATAGATCTTTGTTTAAACATATATCTACACCTGCCCGACATTCTTCTGTTATGCTTGTGGATGGCTCTAAGTCGTCAGTCCTTGGAGTCGGTGATATTATTTCTCATTTTGGCCTAAAATCTGCCTTATATGTGCCTAGATTTCCTCTTAACCTGTTATCTGTCAGCAAGATTTTACGGAGTTTAAATTGTAGCCTGACATTTGTTCCTGGTTCATGCGTTTTTCAGGACCTTCACACGAGGATGAAGATTGGTGGGGGGTATGAAGGTGTTGATGGGCTGTTTTACTTGGACCAGTTACCTAGATCAGAGAAAGCTGTTGTGGTATCTGCATTATCTGCTTCTGTTTCTGCTCTCCAGTGGCACTATCGGCTGGGCCATCCCTCTTCAGAGAAGCTGCGTAGTTTAGTTCCTGATATTGGCAGTTGTAATTTTCAGTGTGATTCGTGTCAACTAGGGAAACAAACTCGTACTGTGTATCCTAGACGTAGTACTGTGAGCAGTAAAAACATTTTTGATTTAGTTCACTCTGATGTATGGGGTCCATGCAATGTACCAAGCTTGTCTGGTTACAAGTACTTCATTCTGTTTATTGATGATTTTTCGAGGACTACTTGGCTGTTTCTGTTAAAAAGTAGGTCCGAAGTGCTGTCTACTATTAAATATTTTTTTGCTGAAATAAAGACGCAGTTTGGCTTGCCTATTAAAACTTTTCGCATTGATAATGCTTTAGAATTTGTTAAGCAAGATGTGGCTGTTTTTTGTAAATCTGTGGGTACTCTTCACCAAACTTTATGTGCTTATAGCCCACAGCAAAATGGTGTTGCTGAGCGAAAGAATAGGCACTTATTAGAAGTTACCAGGACAATAATGATGCATTCTCATGTGCCCCGCTCTTATTGGCCTGAAGCTATCTTGACTGCATGTTTTCTGATTAATAGGATGCCATCGTCTGTTATTGGGAATAAAATTCCCTTCCAGGTTTTGCACCCTGACATCTCCATGTTTCCTGTGCCTCCTAGAATTTTTGGGTGTACCTGTTTTGTTCGGTTGCTTGGACCTACTTTTGATAAACTATCTTCTCGAGCTGCTAAATGCATTTTTTGGGCTATTCTCGCACTCAAAAGGGTTACAGATGTTATAATCCCAGCACTCGGAAGTGGTTTACCAGTAGTGATGTTGTCTTTTTTGAGGATACACCGTATTATTCTTCAGCAGGAGATAGTCTGCAGACAGATATTCTGGCTCCTCCTTTACCTGTTATTTCTGACTGTATGCCTGACCGCACTGATACTGAGACTACTGCAAAGCAAGACCCTCCTCTTATTGTTTATCATCGCAGGAATAAAGCACCTTCCACACATGTACCCCCCCAAGACAACCAATCTTCTCCTCCAGAAGGTTCTGCTGCTCCTGAGGTAAACTTTGATCTTGACATACCTATTGCTCTCCGTAAGGGTACTCGTTCTTGCACTTCTCATAGCATTGCTCAGTGTGTGTCTACTGCTCATCTAAATACTCATTTCAGTAATTTTGTATCTGCCTTATCTGCTGTGGCTGTACCTAAGAATGTTCAGGAAGCTTTGCAAAGTACAGCTTGGACATCTGCTATGAATGATGAGATGCTTGCTCTTACTGACAGAGACACTTGGGAGCTGGTAGATCCACCTCCTCAGTGTAAGCCTGTAGGCTGCAGGTGGGTTTATGCAGTCAAATATCAACCCGATGGTACTGTTGAGAGGTTGAAGGCAAGGCTTGTTGCGAAGGGATATACTCAGACTTATGGCATTGATTATTTTGAGATTTTTTCTCCTGTTGCTCGCCTTAACTCTGTCAGGATTCTTTTATCTGTTGTTGTGAATCTAAACTGGCCTCTCATGCAGCTTGATGTGAAAAATGCTTTTCTGTATGGTGACTTACAGGAGGAGGTGTATATGGAGCAACCTCCTGGGTTTGTTGCTCAAGGGGAGTCTCACAAAGTATGCAGGCTTAAGAAGTCTATCTATGGGCTCAAGCAGAGTCCTCGTGCCTGGTTTGATAAGCCGAGCAGGATTATGATTGATTTTGGCTTTCTGAGGTCACAAGTTGACCATTCTGTATTCACAAAAAAGACTTCTGCTGGTATTATTGTTCTGATTGTATATGTTGATGACATTATTATTTCTGGCAGCGACACTCTTGGTATTCAGGCTATCAAAGATCATTTGGGCAAGCATTTTGCTACCAAAGATCTAGGCAGACTCCGGTACTTTCTTGGCATAGAAGTCTCTAGAAATTCTAATGCCTTGGTTCTTTCGCAGAGAAAGTATGTTCTTGATATCCTGCAGGAGACTGGTATGCTTGGTGCGAGACCTGCAGATACTCCTCTTGATCCCAATGTCAATTGGGATGATGATTCCTCTGCTATGTTTACTGATCATAAAAAATTCAGGAGGCTGATTGGTAAATTGATCTATTTAACTGTTACTCGTCCTGATATTGCTACTGCAGTGGGTCTTCTTAGCAGATACCTTGACAAACCCAGACAATGCCACTGGGATGCTGCATGCCAAGTCTTGAGATACTTAAAAAAATCTCCTGGCAAGGGACTTCATTATAAGAAGAATGGGCACTGTGTTCTTGAAGGATATTCTGATTCTGATTATGCAGGCAGCAAAGTTGATAGAAAATCTACTTCTGGCTACTGTACCTTTGTAGGGGGCAATCTTGTCACTTGGAGGAGCAAGAAACAGAATGTAGTGACCAGATCTAATGCTGAGGCTGAGTACAGGGCCATGGCCCATACTGCTTGTGAGTTGCTGTGGGTGCGTTCTCTTCTGAAAGAATTTGGGATTGAATCTTCATCGGCCATTCCTATGCATTGTGATAACAGAGCTGCCATCTTCATTGCAAATAATCATGTCTATCATGAGCGCACCAAACATATTGAAGTTAATTGCCACTTTATCAGAGAATCTATTCTTGCTGGCAAGATATGCACTCCATTCACAAGATCTGAAGACCAAGTTGCTGATATCTTCACCAAGCTCTTGGCTAAGAAACAGTTCTGCATGCTGCTGGACAAGTTGGGCCTGATTGACATTTATGCTCCAACTTGAGGGGGAGTGTTACATTATATATTTCCTGTTTTACATAGCATGTTATTTGTTTTGTTATTTTCCTTTATATATGGACCTCTCTGTAATTGTCTCAGATATATATATATATATATATATATGAGGGTGCACACGTTGTGCAACCCTGAGCTTTCTGCAATTCCTAACTCTGTCACACATACAATACATATACATACAAAGACTAGTACCTATACACATAAATACACAGACACAACATGTATCTATAATAGAGAGACATGGCTTATTCATATCC
This sequence comes from Alisma plantago-aquatica, assembly GCA_963693085.1. Taxonomy (NCBI): domain Eukaryota; kingdom Viridiplantae; phylum Streptophyta; class Magnoliopsida; order Alismatales; family Alismataceae; genus Alisma; species Alisma plantago-aquatica. Next base: position 1,226,364,609 of record OY856412.1, read on the forward strand.
AGATGCACTAAATTAAGGTATACACGTTGAATGTGTAAGCAGATATATGTGTGTACAGATACATATACTTGGGCATGTACATGTCTCAGTTTATAAATCATCATCATCATCATCATCATCATCTAAGTCTCAGTCCCAACTATGTTAGGGTTGGCTACATGGATTATTCGTTTCCATTCAGCTTTATCGTGGGCCATATTATGGTTGAGATGTAGAGATTCAAAATCTTTTTTTATAAGCTCATCTATGTTAATTTAGGCCTTCCTCTTCTATTTATCGTGCTTGACTCAATAGCATTGCTTCGTATGGGTGCATTTGTCGGTCGGCGTTACACATGTCCGTACCATCTGAGTCAGCCATCGCGCAACTTATCCTCAATGCTCGCCACCCCACTTTATCCCTGATATAGTCATTTCTCAAGCGATCTTTTCTGGTCTTTCCACACATCCATCTCAGCGTACGCATTTCAGCCACGTTCATCTTGTTGAGACATTATTTCTTCACCGCCCAGCATTCACTCCCATAGAGCATGGTTGGCCGTATAGCTGTTCTATAAGACATGGCTAGCCGTATGTTTCAGTTTATGAATATTATAGTTTATGATGAGACAAAATAAATTGAGGAAGTGTAGGGTTACACAATGTGTGTACCCTGATATATATACTAGTGGAACAATTACATGTAGGTCCAAATAGAAAAGTAAAATAACAGGATAGTAAGTAAAGACATATATTAACATATGATTTACAATACTCAGGGATTGTTTGTTCACTTAATAATGTATTGGCATATTGTATATGTATGTTGTTGTTTCTGTATAAGTAACATTTAATATTTTTTATCACCACTACAAAGGCGTCGTAGTGGTGTGTTCTTGCCCCTGTGGGTAGTGATTTACCTAGGTTCAAATTTAGCTTTTTTATTAATCTTGTATACATGGGTAACGTGCCCACATATTGGGATAACCGCCGCATGTACATACATATATACCTGCGACTATGCCGACAATGAGTGGTTCAAGTGGTCAAGCACGGTGTCCCCTAACAAAGGGACTCGGGTTCGAATCTCAGTTGTTGTCTTGATTTACCACCCTCCCGGACGTTCGGCCTCAACCACGGGCGTGGGAGAGGGGGGAGAAATCTTTCTCTCTTAATCCCATATATACCTGCGACTATACATATTAATATTTGTGGGTATTCTTATGGGTATGCTCCATACCCACACCATACTCTTACTATTTACAAGGGTAAATGATATTTGGGTATGGTTATACATATATTGAGTGGCTTTGAATATATTCGCTCATACTCGAGCGTGAGATGCTCTACTGTGTATCTGGTTAGCACCCTATTGAATATTATCCACAAGTCTCTAGAATACTTGGGGTTGGAGCATCCGTTTTCTGTTTGACTTGTGTCAAACTGATTTGAAATGTGTTGAAGCGCATTGTCTGAAGAGAGTTCTTTACTTGTTATGCCAACCATGATACTATTTTTTATTCCTGTCATCTTGTCTGCTTCTATGTTATTACCATGCTAACAACAATTTATTCTGTCTTGTATTACAGGATATGATTGTGGTACCAACTGCACTAACGTGCTTGTCTTGGTGTATATAGTCAATTTTTTTGTGGCTGTATTTTTCGGATAAGGTTCAAAATGTATGTGTATATCAACCGTCATTTGTTAATTTTGTAACCTGGGGGCTATTTTAATAAACTGAAAATGCCTTCGCGATTATATCCCTTTCAGCAAGAAATACTGCTGCTACTTTTAGGAAAGCTGATTCTTGATGTTCGTGGCTATGAGGGCAAGGTACTCTGGTTTATTCTTCTGCCCCATGACAAGTGAAGCGAGACTACAGCTACTATGGTTTTTCGTTTTCCCATATATGTTACGATGTGGGGTATAGTCAGAAAGATGTAGTCAATCACCTAGGAAAGTTTCGAGGGCAGATGAAGGTTGCAACAGAGGATGTCGCTCAGTGCATGCTTGCAACGTATAACTTAAAGTTTGGAGTATAGTACACTAGTAGACAACGGTGTACACTCGCGTTAAAAGACCCATTTAAAGGGGAGGGATTCCTTAAAAGGCCTTGCCCAGATAATGACATTCACTTGAATTTGGATTTTATGCTAGTATATGTTGAGTGTGCATTAGAGTACTGCACATTAATTACCAACGATATTGGTATATATTTTGATGTGCGATAACATATTGCGTTACGGTCATTAAAGGGACATGTAAAAGAAGGTTACAAAGTAAACTCTTTAAAGGCAACCACAAGAAGAGCAATAGGTAGCGTTTAAGATTTTCAGAGTAGGTCAAGAGAGCAGTGCTTACAACTATGAAATTATACCGCTCTTTATCTTATGTGCTTGCAAAATTATCTAATTGCATAGTTGCATTTTTTTGTCTCGAGTTTCGTTAGGGACTCGCCTTTGGGTGTGAATCTAAAGTTTCAATCTTCGGTTTTAGCTTTAGCGGCATCATTAATATAAAAGCGTGTCACTATGGGGCCTAGATATGTCAAATCACGTCATTTCTATTTTTGATCATTACACTAGCCTTACAAGATGCAACTAGAAGATATTGTGGGTATGCTCATATGCTATAAATGATAAATTTCAACTCGAGTGCTTAGGAATGTTGTTGCTTAGACCAGAGCTTAAACAACAGAATAATTCACCAATGAGATATTACGAAAGCAAAACTAGTGGTTGGTTTTCCATATTGTAAAAAATGACTAGGCATTACGGCGAGTTATGTTGTGTCACAGTAGGCATTTTGACTTGCGTCAGTATGCGCAACTCTGTCGACATACAACCGCATACTGACTATTAAAACAGATGGGGCTTAGCCACGTGAATCTAAGGTTCAACTGCATCATAAGTGTCAATGATGCAAAGATGTGGTGGGGAGTACTAGTAGATGAAAACATATACGAAAACAATTCATATGGGGGACGCACCTCAAACAATGGGCCTCCACATAATATAAAAAGTTAAAAACTTAGTAAATGACGAGATCAATCCTCACAGTCTCCATCCACTCCAGAGCTACAGCAAGGCTGTCTCTCGTGAATTTGAGATTGGTTTCCTTAATGACAAGCTTTATTGATCATCTGCATAGTAAAAACAAGTGACTTGTTTCATAGATGTTTAATATAAGGTTTTGTGTGTTGTACTTTTTGTTATCAAATTTCTTTTTTTTTTCTTGGTCTGCATGATCCGATATATAGTGGCAATCAAAGTTTTGGTTATGTATGATCTTTATATCTGGGTTTGGCTATTTTGAATAAATGTAGCACGAAGTCATGACAGTTTGTACAACCAGTTGTGAATGTGATGTTGTGTACCCACATAGTGGTGGAAAACTGGCAAGGTGTTGTTTGGTTTATTCGTGAAAAGCACATAGGGAACATATGATGGGCTTGACAATCCTCTCTTGCGCAAGTTAAGATCAATTAGTACTTTATCATGCCATACTAACCATATATGGATGTGACTTTTGATGAGATATATGATGTTCCATATATATGTTACTGGGCAAATATAACCACAAGAAGTGTAAAATTGGTATGCTTGTTTCGAGGTATGTTTGGTGCCACATCTCCATGTTATATGATTTCTCATCCTTGTCTCTAGCTGGTGTGATATCTCTTCCTAGATCCATGGGAGAAGGTGATGGTTCTTTCGAGTCTATTTGGTCTATTTGTTCCTAATAGATGTAGTGCTTGTGATGTAGACAAATGAGTTAAATCTCTGGAAATGTTGGTTTTGAGGGTTTGGTTGATAATATTGAGGTCATTGAATCATGGGTCAGATCAAAATTTGATATGATTTGAGTAGTGAGGTGGGGTAATGATACAATTTATGTGTATATAAATTTATTTATATGTCGCCATAATGGGGAGCTCAATTTTGTTTGATGAGATGCCATGGTTAACATGATCTTCAGTATGCATGGTCCATCAGAGCATCAGGATGTTGTAAGTTTGTGTAACAAGCATAGTGCATGTTTCTTGTGTTGATGATACTCCATCCCTGGTATTTTTAGTAAGCATATGGTATCACAATTCACCATGTGTATCTTATATACCCATGTTTCCAAAGATAGTCATGTCTAATAGGATGAATGATTTTGTGAATGTTGGAAGGAAAGGGTATATAGTTGAGGAAGTAGGTGGGGAGAGAAGTGAATGAGTTGTTGTCTGTAGGATTGAGAAAGAGAGCTTTCCATGAGCAAAGTCGATGATCAAGCACAGTGATGATGGGATTTCAGTAGGAGCACTAGTACATTTTTTATCTCTGGTGTCACTTTTATTAATATCGATTCCCAATGGAAATCGACACTATAGACATATGATGTCGGTTAAATAAGAACAAATATCACAATTGGTCAAGTCTTATTGTTGAGTAAATTTCATTTCCACGTTGGTTGCTTGACAAAGAAACGACGTCACAGATAGCCCGTAAAATTCAATTTCATGAAATAAATTTGGAAAAACACATGTTGTGTTGTTTGATAAGGAACTGATGACGCAACCCTTTCAATGACATAAATTTTACCTCCAAAAAGTCTATGTTGTCATCAATGTTTTCTAAAAATCGACACGATGGGTCAAGTGCCCCTAAAAAAATTACCTCTAAAAAGTTTGTGGTATTGGTTACTCTAGTCAGCACGGACACCACGTGCCCAGTAGAAAATTTGTTCCCCCAAAATTGGTTTATGCCATCAGTTTTGGTCTTAAAATCAACATGATAGGTTTTAGTGAGGTTGGTATTTTTTAATGGGGATAAGGACATATGTTGTCGGTTTCATAATGTTAAACTGATAAAATAGACAAACCTATATCGTCGTTTGGTCAATAAACCGACGACATAGTTTTTAGTGTCGATTTCTTAAGCTTAAATAACACCTAAGTGCTACTTAATAGCACCAGTAAAAATTTCTTTCCCCCATTCTATGTTTTATCGCATGATACCTAAGCTCTAGCGGTCGTTGCCCCACTGCTAGTTATTGTTGCCACTACTACTGTGTCGCCATGTACACTTCCTCCTATGTCCACTGCTCCTCTGATCACCAACGTCATGACCACTACCAATATGCTCCTACCCAATGTTGTCGTTTCCACCACTCCTCTGATCACTTTCTCTTCTTTTGCCTTCTTTGCTACTATTTTTGGTTCTATTTTCCCTTGTAGGAATTACAGTAACAACTTGAAAGTTGAAATTTTTAATGAAATCAGAAGTCCTATATCATGTGCAACAAGATTGTACAGGGCTATACATAATGGTATTAGCATATGTAGAGATTCCTACTGTGAGATCAGTAGATGTCGATAGTGGTACTGGTGTTGCAAAAGAATTTTCGGTGATGTTGTTTGAACGAACCAATTTCAATAGGCATGGTTTATATGATGCTAGAAAGTTGTGGGGTCAATCTTACTGATCAACTTTCCTTATTTGGAAACATTATGCATGATGATAAGTGATCGTTATACTTAGGTTGTACTAAGTTTATGAAGCTGAGAGCTGAGTTGAGATTGTATACTTTTAAGGCTAACAATAGGTGGAGTGATTAAAGTTTCACATCGTATTGTCTTTGTTGAAAGAAATTCTTTTTGAAGGCAACGAGTTTCCTATCTCAACATATGAAATAAAGAAAATATTGTGTCTGATGGGAATAGAGGCTAAGAAGATACATGCATGCATGCCTGAATGACTGTATGTTATTTCAAAAAGACTATATCGATTTGAAAGACTGTCCACAATGTGCAGCATCAAGGTACAAAATGATGATTTTGGATAAGGTCAAAATTGGCTCTCCTGTCTAGGTGATGTGGTATCTAACTATACAACGCTTGTTTTCTAATATCATAAATGAGAAAATTTTGTCTTGGCATGCAGAGGTAAAAAAATAAGGATTGGATCCTACAATATGCGTCTGGTTTCCCTATAATGAAAGGGAATTGATTTATTATACCCTAAATTCAGTGAAGAAGTCAAAAATCTAAGACTTGGGCTTTGTACCAATGGGAAGAATCCATAACTAACATTAAGCAGCCAAATAGCACTTGGCATGTTAGAAATTTTTATATACAATCTTCCTCCCTGGTTGTGTATAAAAATAAGTATGTCATGTTGTCCCAGTTGATATCGTGCCCGAAACACATGACAATGATAATGATGTTTTCTGACCTTCTGACTGATGACTTAAAGAAACTCTAGGGAGAAGGTGTGATGACCTATGATGCTTCGTGTAGAGAGACATTTTATTTTCATGCTATGTTGTTTTGTAATATTAGTGACTATTCAATATATGGGAATCTGACTGGATACAACATAAAAGATCCATAACATGTCCTATATGTGTGGAAAATATTGATTCAATATCAAAATATAATAGCATGACTATATATCTTGGTCAACGAATGTTTCTTCCAATAGTGCATCCTTACCGAAGGCTGCACAAAGCATTCAATGACTCAACTAAGGAACAAAGTGCCTCTAAACCTATATCAGCAAATGATATTTATGAAAGAGTAAAAGACATTGTCAATGGATTTTATAAGAGACCACAATGTAATATTCCCACACATGACAAATCTTTATTTAAGAAGAGGTCAACATACTGGTATATTTCTTATTGGATTTGTTTTATAGTTAAGCATGGTATTAATATCATGCATGTTGAGAAAATTATCAGTGATAGCGTCATTGGTACTTTGTTGAATATACCTTTTAAGACTAAAGACGACATCAAATTCAGAATAGACCTACGTGAAATCAGTATAAGGATAGAATTAACAATAGAAGTAAGAAGTGATCACCACACATATCTACCTCCTGCTTGTTACACCTTGTCTACATAGGAGAAGAGAACTTTTTGTGAATGCTTGCTTAATGTTAAGGTACCATAGGGATACTCTTCCAATATATGTAGATTACTATCATTGAATGATCAAAAGTTGATATGTCTTAAATCTCGTGATTGTCACACTCTAATGGAACAAATTTTACCATAGCTATTTGATATTATCAAATCATGTAAGGTTTGCAATCAGTAGGCTTTATTTCTTCTTCAACACTCTATGCAACAAAGTTATTGATCATGATAATCTTGATAAGTTGCAAAGAGAAGTGGTCACTACCTTGTGCCATCTTGAGATGTATTTCCCTCTTTCATTCTTTGATATCATGGTACATCTTGTTGTCATTTGACTCGGAAAGTAAAAAATGTTGGGTCTGGTTTTCTTACATTGGATGTATCCTTTTACACAGTAAATGAGTATTTTTAAAGGTGATGTTTGAAACCATTATCAGCATAAAGGGAATATTATTGAGGGGTATGTGTCTAGGGAAGTTATGGACTTTTGTAATGAATTTTTGAGTTATAATGAAACTCCTACAAATGCAAATAATATTGATGCTTATTCTGACAAAGGGACTTTAGGAGCATGAGTATAAGTAATTAGTCATGAATTGTGGAAACAAGAACACTTGTATGTTTTACACAACATCTATAATGTGGATATCTATATCACCAAACACACCAAATTTATCAAGACAAAATATCTAGAGCTAGTTCAATGTGGCTTACTAGAGCGCATAATCAGACGTTTATTAAGTGATTTGAAGATAAAGTCTTTCGTCAGCTATCTCAAACGCCAAATATTTTGTTGAACAAATCAAATAGCTCACCTTTAAAGTAAAAATGAATGTTATATCTTATGAAGAGTTTGAAATAAATGGAATTTTTCTACACAAAATGTCAAGATGATTGAGTGTCATCTACAACAGTGGGGTCACCGTTCAAGCCTCTTCATTATATTTTTTTAGTGAGAAGGGTAAGAGTCCACGTGTAGCTAAAATTTCTTATCAGTATGTCACTAAAGACATATGGGAATTTAAATATATAGATTTTAGAGTTCCTATCTTTAGGTTAATTGGGTTTAATAACAAAAAAAGAGTTGTAGTGGATGAGTTAGATTTCACATTAGTGAATTTTGAAAATATTGGTGAGAAGGATAAACCATTCATCATGGCATCCCAGGCAAAGAAAATATTCTATATCGATGATTGGACAAGTTAAAAATGGTCTATCGTTCTTCATAGGAAAAGTAGTTCATTGCAGATTCTATAGATGAAAAAGAATACTATGACAAGTAAGATAACTCCAGTCCATTTTCAGTTGGCTTGCCAAGTATAAATGTTGAATTTAACACTAATGAATATACTCATGGAGATCACACATAAGGAATATTACTTGATGAGTGATCTAACCAATATGAGAGGCATGCATATCAAATTCTCTATCACTTAAATATTTTGTTATCAAGATGTGCATTTTACATTCTTTGTCATAGTTATGTATCTTTTTATTACGTAGATGTGTATTTTACATTCTCTATTAGTGGTCATGTTTCTTAATAACTTTTAATATGACATTTTTATATGGATTCTGACCTCAAGGATGAAAACCATCAGGATGAGCTTGTAAGTTATATATCATTTTATTATGTATGTGTGCATTTTACATACTTTATCACTTATATGTGTTTCTTGACTATTTTTAATATGACATTTTCAGACGGTGTTTGACTGTGAGGATGAGCATCATCAGGATGATCCCAGTGCAAGTTATCTATTATTTTATATGATAGATGTAAATTTTACATTCTTTATCGCAATATATATGTTTCATATGCTAGATGTGCATTTTATATTCTTTACCACTTATATGTGTTTCTTGACTATATTAGGGTGAGCACCTGAGGGTGCTACTGATGAGCGGTGTAATCGTGCACTTAAAAGATGCATCACTTTGATGAACAAATTATCAACACAAAGGGGAAAATATATGAAGTTATCCTTTGACTTTGATGCAGTTGGAAATCCTATTGGGATCAATCACAACGGTTTCAGGCAGTATCTAGGGATATCTTCTTTTAGAAAAGTGCCAATAATAATAAAACATTGACATAAAGTTGATATTGTCATTAAAGATCTCATCTGGAAGGACATAGTTGTGAGATATATATGCAAAATTGTGTTTCTTTTAAAGTGCTTCATATTATGTTTCACATTTCTAAAAGTGGTATATAACTTTTATAAGACATATTTAATATTAATGAGAAATGACATCTTAAAAATGTGTTGCAACACTATGAAAGGATATTGAGGAACTTCAAGACAAATCTGACAAGAGAATACATAATGAGCGACAATAGGAAGAAGTTTGTCACTAAGCAATGGCCCTATCTTGAGAAGAGTGTGTGTGAGACGTTTCTTGCTTCAAGGTATTAAGCCTTCTTTAACTTAGATTCTTATAATTAATTATATGAATTCAATGTATTATATATTTAGTATATATTTTGAATGAACTAGGGTATACACAATAAAAAGAAAGATGTGCAAAGAATGTGCCCAACCACATGTTGGGTCCATGTGGTTACACCTGGTGCCTCCAATAGAGAGAGCAAATTTTTTTACTGGGCAGCCTGCTCCTGGGTCTACTGAGTCTTTGACTACTCTTATACATGTACCTCGTCAGGGTAGTGGATAGGTGCAAGGAAAATCTTCTCTAGAAAAATATCCAACCCTACAACCGTTGTGTTGGTTGCAAAAATGGTAAAATTCGACTCTCACGATTCATGGTCATTTTTTTATCTTCATTGTTACATTTTTCTGACCAATTACTATGAAGATGATTAGAGAGCTCTATGAGAAAATAAAACAAGGCAAGTTCATTCGCAAGAACCGAATGGGTGAATTGATGGTTGCTCTAAGTACTCAAGATCATCTTGGCCATGTTAAGGGTGTTGGAGCTAGTGTTGGGATAATATCATTTTTTGGCATAGCAGAACAAAGCTATAGATCTAGAAAGAAAGGAGGATTGTCACAAGATGAAGTAGATGACACGGTACAAAGAGAATATAAGAAGCAATACAAAAATTTCATACTTCTCAGTCTCAACCTCCTTAGATAGTGCCTCAGTTGCATCGCTCTTTTTATGAAGTGGTTGGAAGTAATCCCATGGACCCTCCTCATATAGAAGATATGACGTTCCACTCATCTGACGAGGTGATTGGGAGTAATCTTGTGGATCCATCAGGCATGTTTTGTGTAAGCTTTTTGTGATATACTAGTTTTCCAAGTCAAAATACATGTTGTGTTTTGAGTATATGTAGCAGTACATATAAAATTGTAGGCGTTGAGAAAAATATTTCTTGTAGTGATAGAACCTACCTTCAATATCTTCATATTGGGTGAGTTTTTCCCACACCTTACAAGTGACAAGTTTTAGTGTGCTCCCATACCCAATAATGTGCTTTGTATGACTATCTAATTTGGGTATCCACATTAAGAAAACACGCCACTGTCATTTGGCTACCTCGAGCACAAATCGGTAGGAGATGTAGAAGGTGGTGTGGTTGTCTGGCCCAACACCATAGTTCTCTATAAGAATATATGATACAGTTATATTGCATTTATATTTTATGAATATTTTCTATATGTGTATATAATTGGCAAATGGTATGAGAATAAATGTAGACCATAGAATCTAAAAATTCCCCTATAGATCCTCCTCCAAAGCCTCTTGCACTTGTGTGTATTCCACATGATCTATTTGACTCACTAGGTCCTAAGTGCAAGGGATTGGCACTATAGTTAGACACATAAGAATAAGGGTAGACTATGATGGTCTGTATTTAGGAGACTTCTACAAGACAAAATCACTATATTGATGTATCCTTGTCAGATATTATATAGCTATTTAGTTATGATTGGTTGAATACAACTGTGATAGAACTTTTGATATGGTGAGATCTTATGACTAAATACCTCATCCTATATATGTGAAAATAAATATTGAGTTGTTTCCTAATATATTAATCCATACATATATTTTACATCTACTTACATACAATGACTGCATATTTTTCAATAACCAATGTGGCATTTCTAATTACATCGTTGATTACTTGTACATAAAGACCAAAGTTTTGTATCTAACTACTTATCTATCGCATTTTAGTATTTTACTATTGCGGGAAAAAATGTGATTATAACTCCTTTCAATGTTGGGGAAGTTTTAGGCTCTTTGCTTATAATCTTAACTTATGAATTCTTTCAAAAAAAATCTTAACTTATGAATTATATTTATTGTAGATTTTAAGTTTTCTTTTATTTGCCTTCTTTCACTAAATAATAAGAATTGTGAGTTTTTGGTAATTTTCCCCGAGATATTAATTTTGAATTGTCTTGATCTTTTGGGTAGCAAACTCTCAAATGTGAGACATTCACTAAATTTTTCGATTACTGCATAAGTAAATTCTTTTATCCATGAACATATATTAATATTTGCATAATTACATGGTTGTTTAATAATACAATTGAATGGTTTCTTTCACATATAGTGGTATAAAAGTATTCAAACATGCTGGAGGAGATGTAGATAAAAATAATCAATATCTTAGAAGAATGTTAAAGTAGTTTTTGACTCTATATGCATATGTCAATTATGCTTATTTTTATTTATTAACATTCTGCGTAATTGTAAATTTATAGTGCCCCATGCATGATAATAATTGGATAGGTAGATATTTAGTGATGTAATATACATACCATATTATCAAACATACACCACAAGACATCCATTGTATATAAAAGATAATATTTATAGTCTTGAATCATAAGTAAATATTCTCATTTGATAATTAAAAAAACATAAAACTTCACTTATGTCATTTTCTTTACAGTTATTTAATATAATAAAGTCATATACACAAGAAGAGTTGGATGAGATAGGAGAAGAGTGGTAGAGTCTTTCATTAAGGAAATCCTTTATAATTGATTGGACAAAATATGATGCTTTTTAAACTTTGATGTCATTATTTCTATTAATATGATGGTAATGATTTTTTATAACTTTAAATTTAATCCAAGTGTATATGATGCATATGTATACATATATGTGTGAATGAATGCCAAGAGTAAATGCATTCAGACATGTGGGTGAGAATGGAATTGCATGTATGTGAATGAATTGTGTATATGTGCATATGTACACGTGAGTGAATTGTGTATGTATGCATGTGCATGAGAATAGAATAAAGTGTGGATGTGGATTCTTGTATGTGTTTGTAATTGTAGGTCTTGTAGGTATTGTTGGCATATTGTTGATTTGAACACTCGCAGAGCCTGCAGTGGTAATGAACTATAGACTACATCATACTGAACAACCAGACATCATGTCTATAGACATACTATAAAACAGCGATGACGTCTGATTGTCTTAAAAAAATTGAAAGTGTAAATTGTGTCATTGGTTTAAATATAAAAATTGAAGACACAATTATCCTTATCAGTTAAATTTTAATTGAGAAGGAAGTACAACTTCATTTTTCTCCCAAATAATGATGACACAGACTACTCTTCATCATCGATTGTTCTTACAAAACTGATAACAAAGACATCCTTATCAATAAAAATTTAGTTGACATTACATAACAACGCCAATTTTTTTCAATAGTAACCGTCATCACATATTTACGTCACCAATTTATTTAAGAAAAAAGACTAATATAACCCAAGAACAAACTTAATTTTTTGTTGATAGTAGATTATATCATTGTTATATTTATTTTAAACTAATGGCACATTGCTATTTTTATGTCTATTTAGCCTTTCATGGCAACCGACACTGAATTTGTGTCGCTAGTTGTCTCTTGCTTTGGAAATCAATGGCAAAAGACTTCAGTTGTGGTGTCTACTGTTGGTATGTATGCCCTGAGAGCCAATCATGGGATAATTGGTGGGATACATCAAGATTGATTTGATAAAGATCAAAAGCAAGCTTCCAATTCTTTCTAGTTCAGTCATATGAGATAGTTATAGAACATATTGAATGTCTAGAGAATGATAGTACTCCATGACGTATGCCTTTAGGTTTAGGACCTTAACGATGTGATCATACGGATACTAAGACTTTGTACATTCTTATTATGTCCCTAGTCGTATGTCATTGTGGAAGGTAGATAGATAGCAATGACACATAAGATTAGATTGTGGTGTTGGTTGATGACAGAATCTCATTAGTCATGATATGGAGATATCAAACCAAACAAATATGTACTTGTTAGAGAACAAGTTTACCGGATAGACCCACCGTGAGTTTGACACATGGAACCATGACATGGTAGTCACAGTCAGTTCTCACAGTGATGGTGGTGAGTGTGATTCGTTGACCTGAAATCACTACACTCAACACATGTCGTTGGGTACACTTTGACATCATCAAATGCAGTCCTGAAACATTGGTTGTTATAAAGGTGATGATTGGGTGGCTTTGACACATGGGGATTTTGAGGGGTGAGTGATAGATATGGGATTTGTCCCTCCTAAGGGAGTTTGATATCCATGGCCACTTGATGAGTAGGATTGATATAGGCATGCGCATGCATGTGTGAATCAATATGTGATATTGATGTCATCCAATCTCCTCCAATCTACTCTGAGATCAAGAAAGTGAATGAGCGTTGACAGGATGACTGTTCCATGCCTTAAGTTCATTTGGGATATCAGTGACAAAGGAATTATACATTCACTGTAACACCATTCACAGATTGTAGGATTGAAAGTTATTCTCCAATTTTCTATTTCACTTGGGTAGCACTGATGTGCGACTAGGCACCGCTCTTTTCTTGTGAAGTCATAAGTGTTATGGACTTTCACTGCCAACGTGAAATGCACCTGTCGGGTCACACATGTAGGATTTAATCTGGAAGAGGAGTTTATCCACAAATGGTGTTTAGATTGATTACTAAAGGAGTTTAGTAGTTCAATTAAACACTTAATCAATTGATTGCTCAGTATCATAGTGTTCAAGGTGTTGGATCGATTGATTAGAGTATCAGATTGATTGCAATTGACTAATTTGCACAAGTCTGTTGCCCCAACCGATCGGCTCAAGAGTTGAATTGATCGGCTCAGGTTGGTGAACCGATTGGCTCAACTGGTGAGACGATCGGCTCATGTGTCATGAGACGATCAACTCAATTGTTGAACCATTCGATTCATATGACCAACCAAGATCGTTTGGAAAGCTAGAAGACTATTTTGCAAATATAATTTGTTTCACTTGTACAAATTCGATTTGGACAAGGATTAATATTTGATTAATCAGAAATAAATTTGAAAGTCAATTTGAGTTGGACTAGAACCACGAACCGATCGGCTCAGAACTAAACTGATCGGCTCAGGTGCTCCAACCAATCATTTTAGGTGTGAAACGATCGGCTCAGGTCCCCAACCGACCATTTCATGCTTGAAACGATCGGTTCAGGTGGCGCAGTTGGTTGTTTTGTGGAAAATCTCAAACCCTTCTACTCCTACATTAATCCTGCATTGCCCAGGGTAGAGAACCCTGTCTCATGACCCTCCTATATATAGGGGTAGTGGGGTCTTCTCATAACACAACTCAGTGCACCAGTTGCTCTGCAAAGTTGTCGTTCTCTCTGGTTTTGGTAACCGTGAGAGCCCGAGCAAGTACTACCCGATATGTGAGGCACAACAAGGGAAAGACAACTGCAGAAAGCGACTGGTGGTAGGAGAGTGTGTCGATTACTAGTACGCTGACAGGAGGGTGTGACTCCTTCTGATTCCATGTGGGACAAGGAGATCAGAGTTCTAGGTGGTCCGTGTGGACTACTTTAGAGGTGGGAGACTTCTGCCGCTCGGAGGACAGTTGTAAATCCCGATAGTCCCAGTGAGACCATGAGTCGACAGTCTCGGTGAGACCAGGAGCTGCCCAGACACCGTCCAAGATTGGAGGTGAAGACCACGCAAGCCGTGAGGTAACGTCATCGAGCAAGTCTCGGGACAAGGTACACCTCCACAAACCACCCTTTCTACTGTATATACATTGACGTGTTTCCTTTGTTATGGGTTTGGGAGAAGATTTTTTTTTGTTTCCGCTACCTTCTCTGTCTCCCCTAAAACCCAACAGTGGTATCAGAGCCAGGTTAACTGCTCTATATTTTAGGATTGTCAATGTGATCGATTTTGATTTATTGCCTTTATTTATTACATACGATGCGAATAAATTTGGCTTTGTGCATGTCCAATCTTAAATCCACAAATCCCAATATACATATATGACATGTAATATAAATACACCCAGTACGTGTCACCCTTAAACGAGTTTTGTGGTGGATGTATAGTGTGGTTATGGCCAATAAACCCTATGTATGTGTGCTTGGTTGTATGTGGTTGCTTGCATCTCGGTCTGTACACCGAATCCCTACCTCCTTATTCCTGATGTAACTCGAGATAACTTGAGATTTCTTTCCTACCTTTTCTCCCCCCGAATGTAACTCGGGGTTTCCCAATTCAAATGTAAAATAGGATAGATCTTTTATTTCATGTTATGTCAAAGAACAACGGACTACCTAACGACAATTGAGACGACCGGTTCAAGGCGTGAACCGATCAGTTGGTGATCCAGGCGACCGGTTCATGGAGCGATACAATTGGGTGGCGGCCATGAGGAGATGCACGATGACCAGGTGAACCGATCGGTTGGAGGAGCCAACAGATCAGCTGGTGGTACCCAGACGACCGACTAGGGCGAGCAGGTCATTCATGTGATGAGTTGATAAACTCGGATGGCTATAGAGCTTCATCTTGTACATGTTGCATGTGATGTGGACCTAGATGACCGTGATTCCTCTTGGCTAGAGGAATCACAATAAGATGTCCATAATCATCGCTTTTATCATTTCATATGTTTTCTGTGGGATATAACATGTATATGATACATATTATATATTGTGGTGATTGGATATGTATATGTACCTATAAAAACCAAATCCCTCATTAAATATTAAAGTTTTAGATGTCTTCCAAATGTGACACACGTGAAAAGCTTGATCGGCCAAGTTTGGGCACGCCCTAGCGTGGTGCACCGTCTATCTCATGGAAGCATGAAGGATGGATATGTGGGTCTGCCCTAGCAGGGTGCATATTCATCGTGTTGGCTTTGGGTTGAACTTAACAAGGTGACCTAGATAGGATCTATCACCTTGAGGCATGGTGGTGATAATGGCAAGGAGTTGCATATGACATCTCTCAAGAGTTGCATATGATGTAATTGACAAAAATTGCCTACCTGGAAGATCTAAGTTGTGGGTGACAGCCTAAGCTGGTCCATGACTTAGAGGATTTCAAGATCTTTCCCACTAGAAGATTGTACGCTGCAATCTTTCGAATTGATGGTGAGGGCTATCAATTTGAACAAAAATAGTGGGAGCGATAATTAATGAAAGTCCTAATTATATCGTCAACCTTTCAAATCAATCAAATAAGTCAAAATTTGAGTTTTGGACTAAATTACATATATTTCCTTTTATAGTACAAATGACAACAAACAACAATCACTTTTCATTGCGATCGGTCCTTGAAAAGGACAAGCTGAATGGGACTAACTTCCATGACTGGTTTAGGACATTGAGAATTGTTCTCACTCAAGAGCGAAAGCTCTATGTCCTAGATACTCCAATTCAGAGGAACCTGCTCCTACCGCACCAAAGGCAGAAAGGGATGCTTATAAGAAGCATTCTGATGATGCCATTGATGCAAAATGTTTGATGTTGTGCTTCATGAACCATGAGTTGTAGAGACAACATGAGAACATGGGTGTCATTGAGATGATTCAACATCTCAAGAACATGTATGAAGATCAAACACGGTAAGAGAGATATGATATCTCCAGGGCACTGTTCAAGTGTGTCATGACAGAAGGCGGTCTAGTTGGTCCTCACATGCTCAAGATGATTGGGTATGTGGAGAACCTGACAAGATTGGGATTTCTCCTGAACCAAGAGTTGGCTACTGACGTGATACTGCAATTGTTGCCAGAATCCTACAGTCAGTTTGTGATGAACTACAACATGAACAACTTTGACAAGCCGTTGACAGAGTTGTTGGGCATGTTGAGGACAGCCGAGACACAGATAAAGAAGGACAAGCCTACATCTGTGATGATGATCAGTGACAAGAAAGGCAAGTCCAAGTGCAAGGGCAAGGGCAAAGCTAAGAAAGGTTCTAATGCTAGCCAGCAGCCCAAGTCGTCTTCAACTCTCAAGGCCAAGGGAGGTGTGACCAAGAGAGGGAATTGCCACCACTGTTAAAAGCCAAGACATTGGAAAAGGAATTGTCCACTCTATCTAGAAGAACTAAAGAAGAAGGAGGCGACAGACGTCTCCACCTGAAGGTGTCTTGAAATAAACTTGTAACATTTTTTAGGTATATGATACCAAGATATAAAATGTAAAGCACTCAATAAATGGGGCAAGTGTTGCCGCCATAGATAGGAGTACTTTAGTTTATTTTCATCCTTAAAGGCATGTAATAGAGTTATGAACTGCTATTTCATATTTGTCAATGGATAGAAACACCTTAATTTTTTCATATTGTATGACAATAATGGCAATTAATAAAGTTGATATTTCAATCTTTGTGGCAATGCCTTATTTATCTTGTGGTACTTGTTATGCATAAGATAAAATGATACCTAAAAGTTATTGATAACTCAAACAATTAAATTAGCATAAATCATGAGAAATTCATTTCTAGTTTCCATATGATGGATAAGCTAGACTCTTTTGGTTAGAGAACCAGTAAGAGACATGAATCTCTTAGACATGATTAATCAATCTTCACTAGTGGTAGTGGGAGAATGATTATCCAATTAGGTATGATATACCTATTTTAGTTAATGCTAGTACTTCAAATGGTGTTTAGAGAAATACCAATATGGATATCTTGAAGTGTTCAAGAATATCATAGATGAAGTACAGATTTGGTAAAGTGTTAATTCTTGATGAGATCAATGAATGAAATACTTGAACCAAATGTTTGAGAACCTTATGAGTGATTATGATAGTGTATCATAGTGAACTCGTGATTAAGGCATGGTGATGTCTAAATCAAAAGGAGTCATACTCTAAGGAGTTAGAGGATGATTATCAAATAACTAATTTCTTCTTAAATAAAGAATACCCCACACTAATAAAGGACATTAAGAATCACAAGTGGTTGTGGGTTCTTATATCCTTGACAAATACACCTCAATTATCTATGTGATGAGTTGGTCATGTGATGAATCAACTATCTAGATGAATATGAGGAACCGAATTTTGAGTTATGGTTTATGACCATTACATCCTAAATGTGACTTCCATATAAACCATAAGGTATGACCTTGATGGTAGCACCCATTGGGATGAAATCCATAAGTGTGAATGAGTCTTAAGCGTTAAGACACATGGATAAAATTTAAAGAAGGATGATGCTTTTTGATTGCAACTTAATGACTAAAAGATTTGGCATACTGATACTAAAACTGCATTCCTATGAGGAATAAAACAAGGATGTGTACGTGACACAACCTATAAGGTTTATGAGTCCAATAATGAAAATGAAGTCTATAAGTTACAGTGGACTAATCAATGTAATTGATTAAGTACAAGCAACTCAGAACTATGATCTTTACTTTGATGATATAGTCAAAAGGTTTGACTGATATGTCAAAGATAAAGAGAGATCTGTGATTTAGTGGGAGTGTATTTGCATTCCACATGTTGATGTGAAATGGAAATGTTCTAGAATGGAAAACCAAAGTGGAAATTATCTTTAAGGAAGATAGAGACAATTTCTATGTGATAGGAATAGAGATATATAGAGATAGTTCTCGAAAACCTCTTGACCTGAAAAGAGAGAGAATACATTGGCAATCTATACTGAAGGGTTCAGTATGCATAGATTTAGTGGGAGAGAACTTGTCCATGTTACATGGAGCTAGTATCCCAAGGCCAAGTGTCCAATTCTTATGAAGAATGGGAACACTAAGAATAGATATGGATCTATCATGTATGTAATCATCACATCATCTTGCATGTATGGACATGGCAAGAACAAAACACATTTATCATCTTGTATGTAGGACATGACAATATGATGTACTCATCCTGATAACTCGTATGTGGGACATGACAAGTGGATGTTTGTCTAGTTCCAGTAAGGGTTACTGGAATACCATAAGAACTTGATAAGTACTTAAGAAGTACTAGTTCTATGGAAATAAGGAAGGGTTCACTGTAAAGAGTTACACTGATGCAAACTTCCAGAAAAAGACAAAAAATTAATCGCAATATATATGGGATATATAAAAGTGAATGTTTGTTGATAATTAGAAACGTTCCAATAAAGTTGTTCAAAAAGGAAAAGTTGGGTATCTGTGTGTTAGAGAACATTAGTGGATACTATATGGGTTTGGAAGTTCACGAGATGAACTTATAGTTATTTCGGTCATTGATGATAAGTTAAGAGTACTTGGTCATGCAATGTGGCTAAAGGTTAGCAAAGGAATACTAGATCACATATTTCAACAACTCCATCTCATATGTGTGACGTACAGTGAAAAGATGAGAGACATGCAGTTAATACCGACTTTGGCAAGGTGTTTCCATAACTCACTATGTTAGCACTAGAGCACAGTAACATGTGGGACATGTTTGAAGATCACTATGAATATGATTCAAGGGTGATTGGCTTGCAGTGCAAGTGGGAGTATGTTGGTATGTATGTCCTGAGAGCCAATCATGGGATGATTGGTGGGATACATCAAGATTGATTTGATAAAGATCAAAGGCAAGCTTCCAATTCTTTCTGGTTCATCCATATGAGATAGTGATAGAACAGATTGAATGTCTAGAGAATGACAGTACTCAATGACATATGCCTTCAGGTTCAGGACCTGAACGATGGGATCATACAGATACTAAGAGTTTGTACATTCTTATTATGACCCTAGTCGGATGTCATTGTGGAAGGTTGATAGATAACAATGACACACAAGACTAGATTGTACTTTTGGTTGATGAAAAAATCTTATTAGCCATGATATGGAGATATCAAACCAAACACATAGGTACTTGTTAGAGAACAAGTTTACCGGACAGACCCACCGTGAGTTTGACACATGGAACCATGACATGGTAGTCACAGTCAGTTCTCACAGTGATGGTGGTGTGTGTGATTCTTTGACTTGAAATCACTACACTCAACACATGTCATTGGGTATACTTTGACATCATCAAACGTAGTCCTGAAACATTGGTTGTTATAAAGGTGATGATTGGGTGGCTTTGACACATGGGGTTTTTGAGGGGTGAGTGATAGATATGGGATTTGTCCCTCCTGAGGGAGTTTGATATCCATGACCACTTTATGAGTAGGATTGAGATAGGCGTGCGCATGCATATGTGAATCAGTATGTGATATTGATGTCATACATATCTCCTCCAATCTACTCTGAGATCAAGAAAGTGAATGAACGTTGACAGGATGATTGTTCCATGCCTTGAGTTCATTCAGGATATCAGTGACAAAGGAATTATACATTCACTGTAACACCATTCACGGATTGTAGGATTGAAAGTTGTTCTCCAACTTTCTATTTCACTTGGGTAGCACTGATGTGCGACTAGGAACCGCTCTTTGCTTGTGAAGTCATAAGTGTTACAGACTTTCACTGCCAACGTGAAATGGACCTGTAGGGTCACTACTACATTTTTGGCTAGTAACGTCGCTGCCCATAGCGTCGTTTTTACTACAATAACTGACCTAATTGACTACTGCATCGGTTTTATCATAAAAACCGACCTTATAGGTTTCCCACTGCGAAAATTCGCACGATTTTGTCTTCGCGCCTCGATCTATTGGGTCAGTTTTTTAAAATAACCGATGCTATAGGGTCAACAAAAATGTGGGCACCACTTTGGAACTCTAGAGTCGGTTTTTATATATAACCAACCTTACAGATGTTGACCTATAGCGTCGATTCTAGTGCAAAACTGACCCTAAAAGTATATTAGAAAAACGGTGCTCGGACTTAACCTATAGCGTCAATTTTTTAAAATAACCCATGCTATAAGTCAGGTCTATAGCGTCGGTTATCTTAAAAAACCGGCGCTATAGGTTAAGTCCGGGCAGCATTTTTTTAGTAGACTTTTAGGGTCAGTTTTTACCCAAAATTGACGCTATAGGTCTTCTATTATTGCACATAGTAGCCTGATAGTAAGGTTTAGGTTGCCATTTGCCATTTCTTCTTCCCCGTTTCCTCTCCCGCGCCCGAAGAAAAGCAACGCCACCTCTACAAAGGTGACCTCTCGCAACCATCTCCTTGTCTGAAAAAAAGCAAACTAGTGTCATTTTCCTTGGACGACGACGCCCAAGCTACTTACCACTATCTCCGGCGACGACGACGCTCATTACCACCATCTCCGATGTCGTTTCCTTGGACGACGATGATGACGACGCCTTAGGCGTTGCATCTCTCTCCAGTGCTTTCTTCCTTGAAAAGTGACGACGCCTTAGGCGTTGCAAAGGCCGTGCACATCTCTCTGGTTCTTTTCCCGCACAAGCTCCCTCACTGACTGGTTCTTCTCAAGGTATTTCTCTCTGCCGCCTCATCACTCCTCTATTTACATTTTACTTTCAAGCAACTGACCAGGTAGCACGGCCGTGTTGGGCAGCACGGCCGTGTTAGGAGCAGTAACAAATTCAAAATTGACAAATTGTGATGATTCTGCAACTCAGCCAATATGGCTGTGTTGGGCAGCACGGCCGTGTTGTTTGCACGGCTGTGCTGCCCAACACAGCCATGTTGGCTAAGTTGTAGAATCATCAAAATTTGTCAATTTTGAATTTGTTACTGCTCCTTTAAATTGATATATACTGGCCCCTAATTAATACATTATGACATAATTGAATCGTGCATTTGTGTTATTGCAGGTGCTATTGACTTGTTGTTGACTTGCATATATTTCTTCTTCATCTTACAAGTGAGGTATAATATTCTCACTCTCCCAATGTGCCATTTTATTTGACTAGTAAATCAACCAATAATAAAAATATGTATTCATTCATATCTATATTTTGTTATCAATCACATATGTAATCATTATATATACATTCCAGAAATATGAGGGTAGACATTGTGTATTCTCAGATTGACACTTTAGAGTTTATATATGAGATCATCGATGCATGATGTTTAACTTAATATATAAATATGACAATAATACATTTATGCATGTATCAACTTAGAAACCCATTCAAAATTTACTCATAGGAGTAAATTTTGGATAGTCCCCAGTTTGGGACTATTTTTAGATATTTAATCTCACTTAGGATGTAACTGTATAATGTATGTTTAGTTTTGAAGAAAATTTTAGTAGTATTTCCTCATTTGTTCTCTGGGTACATATGTGAGTGGTTATTTATCATTTACATCGGTGTACTTGGAGAACTTAGGGGAAATGCTGCTGAAATTTTCTTCAAAACTAAACATACATTATACAGTTACTAGTGAGATTAAATATTCAAAAATGGGAAAGGTGGTACACTTTAGTATAAAAGTAATTAACTTCCTATCAATAAAAACTTACAGCTTATAGTATCAATATTAAATGCTTAGTTTTATAACTAATTTTTAATGTGATATAGAAAATGGATCGAAGTTGGATGTCTATCAAGAACCGTTGTAGTCCAGAGTTTGCCAAAGGTCTTGATGAATTTATCAGATTTGTTGAGGAACATAGGAAACTACCTACAGATAGGTTCTATTGTCCATGTAGACATTGTGGTAACAATTTGAAAGTTGATAATGTTGAGGAAGTTAAGAATCATGTCATATGCAATGGGATCATACAAGGTTATAATGAATGGTATTGGCATGGAGAGAAAATTAATAATGGATCAGAAAATGTCGATATTAATAGTTGTGGCATAGAAGATATAGATAATGATGATAATTTCAATGATGAACCGATTCAGGATGACCCGATTCGGGATGATATGGTTGATGAGATGCTACGTAGTTGTCAGGACAATGTCGATCCACCTTCTTTATTTGCAAATATTGTCCATGATGTTGAAAAACTTTTATATAAGGGTTGTACTAAGTTCACGAGGTTGAGTGTTGTGATGTGATTATATACTCTTAAAGCTCAAAACCAGTGGAGCGATAAGAGTTTCACTTCACTGTTGTCTTTGTTAAAGGAAATTCTTCCTGAAGGCAACGAGCTTCCAATTTCAACATATCAAGCAAAGAAAATAATCTGCCCAATGGGAATGGAGGCTAAGAAGATTCATGCATGTCCAAATGATTGTGTGTTATTTCAAAAGGACTATAGTAATTTAATAAATTGTCCAGAATGTGGTGTGTCAAGGTATAAGACCACAAATTCAGCTAAGGCTAAAAATGGCTCTCCTGTCAAGGTGATGTGGTATCTACCAATAATACCACAATTTCAACGCTTATTTGCTAATACAGAAGATGCGCAAAATTTGTCTTGGCATGGGGAGTTAAAGGCCAATGATGATGGCGTCCTACGACATGCATCTGATTCACCACAATGGAAGAAAATTGATTTATTATACCCTCAATTTGGTAAAGAAATAAGAAACTTAAGACTTGGACTCTGTACAGATGGAATGAATCCCTATGGTACATTAAGTAGCCAACATAGCACGTGGCTTGTTATGATTGTTATATACAATCTTCCTCCTTGGTTGTGTATGAAAAATAAGTATGTCATGTTGTCAATATTGATATCAGGGCCCAAGCAACCTGGAAATGATATTGATGTTTACCTTCAACCTCTAATAGATGACCTAATGAAACTATGGGAAGAAGGTATTATGACATATGATGCTTCACGTAAAGTGACCTTCAGTTTGCGTGCTATGTTGTTTTGCACGATTAATGACTTTCCAGCTTTTGGAAATTTGTCTGGATATAGCATAAAAGGTTACAAAGCATGCCCTGTTTGTGAGGAAAATACTGATTCAATCATACTGAAATATGGTGGTAAAATCGTATATCTTGGTCATCGGAGATTTCTCCCACCAGTGCATCCTTATCGAAGGCAACACAAAACCTTTAATGGGTCAACTGAGGAACGAAGTGCTCCTAAACCTATACCAGGAAATGTTGTATATGATAGGGTGAAACATATTGTTAATGAATTTGGAAAGAGTTCAAGTAGTCATACACTCGCATGTGACAAATCTCTAAACAAGAAGAGTTCAATATTTTGGGATCTTCCTTATTGGAGATCTTTGGAAAATAGACATTGCATTGACGTCATGCATGTTGAAAAAAAATATTTGTGATAGCATCATCGGTACGCTATTGAACATACCAGGAAAGACTAAAGATGGCATCAAATTTAGAAAAGATTTAGAATTAATGGGTATAAGAAAAGAATTATCAGTGGAGATCAGGGGTCATCGCACATATTTACCACCAGCTTGTTACACTTTGTCAAAGAAGGAGAAAAAGACTTTCTGTGAGTGCTTGTATAATATTAAGGTTCCACAAAGATACTCTTCTAATATTTGTAGATTGGTATCAATGAAGGATCTGAAACTAATAGGTCTCAAATCTCACGATTGTCACACCTTAATGCAACAAATTTTACTTGTGGCTATTCGATCTATATTGCCAAAGCATGTAAGGTTTGCAATCACAAGACTCTATTTCTTCTTCAATGAAATATGCAACAAAGTGATACATCCTGATACTCTCGATAAATTACAGAAAGATGCAATTGTTACCATGTGTCAACTTGAAACGTACTTTCCTCCTTCATTTTTTGATATCATGGTTCATATTGTAGTACATATTACAAGGGAGGTGAAGATGTTGGGTCCAATTTTCTTACATTGGATGTATCCATTTGAACGCTACATGAGTGTTTTTAAAGGTGATGTTCAGAATCGTTATTGTCCTGAAGGGAGTATTGTTGAGGGTTACGTGGCTAGGGAGGTGATGGACTTTTACAATGATTTTTTGAATTGCAATGAAACTTCTAGCAATCTAAAAAATTCCCATCACACTGAATCTTATTGTGGAAAAGGAACTCTGGGAGGACGAGTGAAAGGAATCAGTCGTGAGTTGTGGGAACAAGTGCATTTGTATATTTTACACAACATCGATGAAGTTAGTAGCTACATCACAGAACACAATGATCTTATCAAGAGAAATCATCCACGATCTAGTTCAATTTGGCTTGCAAGAGAGCATAATCAAACATTCATTAGGTGGTTTGAAGAGAAAGTATTTAATCAACTATCTGAATCACCGAATAATGTTGCTGAGAGCATAAAATGGCTCGCCTTTAAGCCAAAAATGGATGTCATGTCATATGAAGGTTATGACATAAATGGATTTTCATACTACACAAAGCGTCAAGATGAAATTAGTGTAGTTCAAAATAGTGGGGTCACTGTTCAAGCTTGTTCGTTGTATTTTTCTAGTGCCAAAGATAAAAGACCACGTGAAGTTGAGATGTCATATTACAGCTTCATTGAGGACATATGGGAAATGGACTATACAAATTTTCGAGTTCCCATCTTTAGGTGTAATTGGGTTGACAACAACAAAGGAGTTTTAGTGGATGAGTTGGGTTTCAAATTGGTTAGTTTTGAAAAGATTGGTGAGAATGATGAGCCATTCATCATGGTAGACCAAGCAAAACAAGTATTCTATATTGATGACCCGGCAAATAAAAATTGGTCTGTCGTTCTTCATGGAAAAAGACAGTTTATTGTAGATCCTATAAATGAAGAAGAATACTACGAAAAGTATGATGATTCCAGTCCATTCTCAGTT
The DNA here is from genome assembly GCA_963693085.1 of Alisma plantago-aquatica. NCBI lineage: Eukaryota > Viridiplantae > Streptophyta > Magnoliopsida > Alismatales > Alismataceae > Alisma > Alisma plantago-aquatica. The sequence continues at coordinate 1,226,390,357 of OY856412.1, forward strand.
GGTTTGCCAAGTGTAAATGTTGAAGATAACACCGATGAATATTATAAACGTCAAGACCATGCTGAAGGAATTTTCCTTGACTAACAACTCAACCAATACTAGAGGCATGTATTCTTTGAATTATTTATTTTATTATCATTCAAGCTAGTATCCTTATCACTTGTGCTTTTATTATCACTTATTTTTTTATCATGTATACTTGTAGGTTCTAAAATGGTGAGTGAAGATGAACATGAGCACCATGAGGATGGTAGTGGTGATGCTAAGAAAAGTAGAGGTCCCACACTGATGCGTAGGCTGCAGGAGCTCAGGGCTAAAGGGGACAAATTGCCAGTCCAGTTTGATATCATAGGAGCACCTGTTGGGGAACATGCTAGTGCTTTCAAGCATTATGTAGGGGCGACCACACGCAGTAAGGTGCCAATAGATATAGAAAATTGGCATGATGTTCTTAATGCCAAAAAAGACCTCATATGAAAATATATATATCTGTGAGTGGAAGTGATATTATTTTAATATGTTTTTTTATCTATTGATTCTAATTTAGTTTGCTTGGAATTAATTGCTTTTCAAAACAACATTATTTTGCTTCTTTTGTATGTATAGGGTGTTTTTCATCTAAATGAAAAAGATCAAAAGAAAAGAGTTCTACAACATTGTGGTGTACGATGGAGGGGTTTTAAGACATATCTCATAAGGGAATTTATAGATAATCCTAAACAAAAGAAGAAAGCAACATCTGTATATATTTTTATAGATCCTGAGGTGTGGGAAACATTTGTTGTAGCTAGGAGATCGGAAGAGTTTCATGTAATAAAGATTGTGATGTATTGTATGAATCTTTAATTTTATACAATTAAGGAGGTGAATCTTTTTATACATGTTTGCCAAGTCTGAATTGCAATATCTCATTTTAAATGATCAGGCTATCCACCAGGCTCAAAAGGAAAGATGGGCCAAAAATGTGCATGACAATCGCTTGGGGCCCAGTGGTTATGCCTTCCGCTGCCAACTACAAGAGAAGCAATCCTCTTCTGGAGAAGAATCTAGTACAACTCAAGTTGAGCGTCCACCCCGACACTTGACATGGATTGATGCTAGAAAGAATCGAGCATGTGAAATTGTCAACCCTGCAACTAAGGAGGTGGCACAAAAGATGGCAGGTTTATCCCAACTAAGTAAAGAGTAACTCCCACAAATTTAGATTTATTTATATCTAATTGATATTGTGATTTAATATTTTTATTAACTATGAATAGATTGATCTCCACGAGCAAAGGAAGGAAGGAAAGTTCATCCCAACTGATGGATGAGCTATCAGTTGCTCTTGGTACGAAGGAGCATCCTGGCCGTGTTAGGGGATTAGGACCTGTCATAGGATTCAAGTCTTATTTTGGCCCTTCGCAATCTAAAAGAGGTCATGCAGGAGGTCTGACACAAGAGGAGGTTGAAGCATTAGTAGCACAGAAAGTACAAGAAATAATATCTTCATTTCAGCCTACTCAACCTTCTCAACCTATTCATACTGTGTGTCTCTCAAGTGATGAGGTACAAGCCCATGCTACAGTTGTAGAAGGTCATGAGAGCACTCCCAATGACCCACCACAACAATCTACAGTAAGTTTTTGTTCTATATGTTGTGTTATTAGTATGATATATATATGATAATATATATAGTTGTGACAGATATTTGTTCTATTGCTTCTTATATAACCTATATTATTTCAATCTAGGTTGGTATGAACAGTAAACTTGCAGTGGAGGTTCCAAAATATAATGTTGTGACAGCGGGCAAGGTGTACAACCTTGGTGGTACATTGCATTGCCAACAAATTACTGATGACATTTATCGTGTGTCCATCCATCTTGTGTATGACGGAATGGGGCACAAACCACTACCCATACCTAATCATGAATATAGTACAGTTGAAGAAGAAGATGGTGCTATGGTGGGTTGGCCTAGATACTTGGTTATCAATGACAAGGTATACTTGAATTCTACCATGTTTTTCATATTTGACTGCATATATGAACTCATGTAATAGAAGTATGTAATTTAATTAACAGGTTTGCAAACCAAAAAGTAAAAAATCTTCTAGTCATCCTCCTATGCTCAAGCCATCTATTAGTCTAGAATCCACATTCAACGAGTTGGGAAGTAAATGTAAATGTTTGTGTCGATACTTAGCCAACCAAAGCTCTGGACTGCAAATGTTGATCAATTTAATAGAAGATGCAACTGGGAGGGACTTTTACAGTTATATTTTTCTTGATGATATTATAGAGTTGTTCCGTTATGATTGGCTGAATACTTCGATATTAGAAGTATGGATAAGGAAAGGATCTATCAATAGAAAATTCTAATACACATTTTTAGCTTATTTCTACATATGAAAATAATTACAAATGTTTAACAGCCATTTATATACCGAGGCCACAAACTTTGATATAAAGAATGTTGGATTCTTAGTTCCTTCGGTCACTAGTCAGGTGGAGACACATATTGAGGAAGTGAGTGAGTACTTCTCTAATGCATTCAAATATTTTTCTACTGTGGGAAAGGAAATTATCCTAATACCTTTTAACATCCAGTAAGTATTATTATTCAATATAATTTTAATAATGAATAAATTTATTTATTTTAATGTTTGTTTTATTCTTACTCAGATCTAGACATTGAGAATTAGTGGTGATTGTCCCAAAATTGATGACTCTTTATTATATTGACCCAATATTGGGAAAAACAAAAAGGGGTCACAAACTAAAATTGCCAGCTATGGCGTAAGCATAAATATAGTCAATGCTTTAACATGATATTTCTGTTTAGAATTTTTATTTTACCAACTATTGTTTAATTGATAGGGGTATAAAAGCTTTTCGTGAAGGCGGAGGACAAATACCCACAAAATTAAAGACATTGACTTTGAAAAATGTCAAGGTAGATACTTTGACAACTACTTAATCTTATATGTATTAATTTTCAACTCTTATATGTCAACTCTTATAGTCTTATGTTTATAGTAGTTACTAACATTAAGTATAATTCATTATTTGTAGTGTCCTATACAAAATAATGACTGAGCTTGTAGTTACTATGTAATGAAATATATGCAAGCTATTATCAAACAAGCATCAAATGACATTCAGACTATATATCAGGTAATAAAGAATAACATCATAAATTTACAAGTGAGTTGTAGTCATTTTATAAAATATTAGCATGTGCATTTTCTGTTACAGATCTTTACAACTCAGCCTTACACACGTGAGGACTTAAATGAATTCTGAGAAGAGTGGTCAGATGCTTTTCTAAATGAAGTCAATATAGTATTGGAATAAATATGTCAGTTACGTTCCATTTATGTATGTAGTTTCAGTACTCTTTCATATTTACTTTTGTATCTGACATTTAATATCATCTCAGACTTGCAATCTATCATTTTGTAAATTATTATGTCACTATGTGTACTCAACTCAATATATGAATCATTTTTGTTATGAATGTGTGGTTTGGAATGGTGGCGGTTGAGCATCAATGCTCCCCTCTCCCATATCTTATTCTTGATCTTCTGTTTTGTTCTATTCAGTTTCTGCAGAATTTAAAAACAAGATCGACCCTATAGCGTCGGTTTTCTTTAAAAACTGACCTTATAGGTATCTTAACCATTCCGCGTAGAACGACCGTGCTGCATAAAACGGCCGTGTTGGGATGAGGTAGAACGGTCGTGCTGCGTAGAACGGCCGTGTTGAAATATGGTAGAACGGTCGTGCCGTGTAGCACGGCCGTGCTAGGCGGCACGACCGTTCTACCTCATCCCAACACGACCGTTTTATGCAGCATGACCGTTCTACGCGGAACGACCAAGACACCTATAAGGTCGGTTTTTTAAGCAAACCGACGCTATAGGTCCTTAGAAATAATCTTTAGGGTAGGTTATTTATTAAAAAACTGACGTTATAGGGTTCATGTACAGTTTCATTTCTCATTTGGGTTTAGTTTTTAGAGCCTATAGGGTCAGTTTTTACTATACAAGGTCGGTTTTTTTGGGTTGAAAAAACCGACGCTATAGAGCAATTTCTGTAGCAACGACCACTTAGACGTCGGCTGAAAAGTGACGCTATAGGCTTAAAAAAACCGACGCTATACACCATTTCTGTATTAGTGGGTCACACACATAGGATTTAATCTGGAAGAGGAGTTTATCCACAAATGATGTTTAGATTGATTACTAAAGGAGTTTAGTAGTTCAATTAAACACTTAATCAATTGATATCTTAGTATCATAGTGTTCAATGTGTTGGACCGATTGATTAGAGTATCAGTTTATTGCAATTGACTTATTTGCACAAGTCTGCTTCTCCAACCGATCAGCTCAAGAGTTGAACCGATCGGCTCAGGTTGGTGAATCGATCGGCTCAACTGGTGAGACGATCGGCTCATGTGTCATGAGACGATCGACTCAATTATTGAACCGGTTGATTCATATGACCAACTGAGATCATGTGGAAAGTGAGAAGACTATTTTGTAAATATAATTTGTTTCACTTGTAAAAATTCTATTTGGACAAGGATTAATATTTGATTAATCAGAAACAAATTTGAAAGTCAATTTGAGTTGGACCAGGACCACGAACTGATCGGCTCAGGTGCTCCAACTGATCGTTTCAGGTGTGAAACGATCAGTTCAGGTGGCGCAGTTGGTTTTTTTGTGGAAAATCTCGAATCCTTCTACTCCTGCATTAATCCCGCATTGCCCGGGGTAGAGAACCATGTCCCATGACCCTCCTATATATATAGGGGTAGTGGGGGTTTCTCAGAACACAACTCAGTGCACCAGTTTCTCTGCAAAGTTGTCGTTCTCTCTGGTTTTGGTAACCGTGAGAGCCCGAGCAAGTACTACTCGATAAGGGAGGCACAGTAAGGGAAAGACTACTGCAAAAAGTGATTGGTGGAAGGAGAGTGTGTCGGTGACTAGTACTCTGACAGGAGGGTGCGCTCCTTCTGATTCCTTGTGGGACAAGGAGATCGGAGTTCCAGGTGGTCTGTGTGGACTACTTCAGAGGCGGGAGACTTCTGCCGCTCGAAGGATAGCTGTCCCGGTGAGACCAGGAGACGACAGTCCCGGTGAGACCAGGAGCTACACAGACACCGTCCAAGACCAGAGGTGAAGACCGTGCAAGCCGTGAGGTAACTTCGCTGAGCAAGCCTCGGGATAAGGTACGCCTCCACAAACCATTCTTCCTACTGTATAGACGTTGACACGTTTCCTTTGTTATGGGTTTGGGAGAAGAAATTTTTTTTGGTTTCCACTGCCTTCTCTATCTCCCCTAAAACCCAACATCTACCACTTAGGTGTCAGTAGTTAACCGATGGTGTAGACCTAAAATAACCTGTGTTATAGGGTATATATGTACTAGTGGAGTTGGGTATTGTGTGTGGGGATATCGAAAGACCAAGGTATATGAAATAAGATTTCTCAATTATTGCAATTGAGAAGTGTGTGATATTTAGACATTTCTTATGGATGTGTGTGTTTGCCAGTAATAATGGATGATTAATAAAAGTTAATCTTGAAATTTAAAAGATATGAGAACAGTCCCAGGGTATGAACCATATTAGTAAATTGTAGTCACTCGGGGAGTTAAAAATGATGGTGTCTTCAGCATATTATACAATGTTTTCAAGGCATCGTTTAGGGATTCTAATAAGTCATTGATGTTTCCCAATATTGATCATCAGTGTGAGTATGGATGTGACCATAATAAAGTGGTAAGATGATAGAGGATCTCCTTGCCTAAGCCAGTTCATGCTTCTAAAATATCCAAGGTTTGTTCCATTATTATGAGTAGAGAAGTTGCAAGAGTTGATGCAAGATGTAATCCATTGAATCAATCTATTTGGGAAGTTGTATCCTATCATACAATTGATAAAGAAAAAACAAGTAATATTATCAAAGGCTTTCCCAAAGTCGAGTTTAACAGTAAAAAGGGGAATGTGGTGTGACTGACAAGTGTGCACAATCTCCTTGACCATAACATAAGTGTCTTAGATGCTTTGTTGATGAAGAAAGATGCATTGTTGTTGGCCAATAATCCCATCTAGTGTTGGTTTAAACATGTAACTCTATGGTTTTATATGAAGCATTGATGTGACTGATGGGTCTGGATTGTTGGATAGATTTGATTGTTCTACCTTTTTGTGTTTGTTTGATTCAAAACATCTATTTAAAAGGTGATGTCACCATGTTGGTTAATTTAGTAGAAAAGGTTGTGGCAGTCAGTTCTGATATGTTCCCACATACTACGATAGAAAGCTAAGCTAAATCCATCTGGTCCTAAAGATTTTCCATCACTAAGATTTTCGATCACTCTCTTCATCTCCATATTTGTAAATGGTTCTGTGAGACAATTTAGATGAGATATATCGACCAGACAAAGGACCCCCCCCATTTGTATAAGGAAGTGTTTAGATATAGTGTTTATTGTTAAAATGTGTCTTGAAATAATCTGCAAAATTTGATGCAATGATGTGTTGATTGGTATTATCTATCCCATGAACTTGAAGGCTTGATATATAGTTGTTTCGTTTATTGTTGTTACAATGTTTGTAAAATAATGTAGTATTTTTGTCTCCCTCTTTTATCCATTTGATTTTTTATGTTTCTTTCCACATGATCTCATTGTGATGTTATAGATGATCTAATTCTACTTTCAACATCAGAATGTGGGCAGGATCAACAATTGGGTTACTATCTAGGAGGGTGAGTTCATCTTCTTCATTTCTAAGCTTGTGATTGATGTTGTTGAAGGTGTTTTTGTTACAGGTTTTTTGAGTTTGTGTTTCAAGATTTTTGTTTTTCATAGATGTTCCACCCAAGTTCAAGGTTGTTTTGAGGAGTGGGCCAGACGCTTTTGATAAGGTTTGTATATTCTTTGTGTTGGGTCCAAAATTTCTCAATATAAATAGGTATGTGTCCCCAAGGGATGTGCTGTGTATCGAGAAGGGTAGGGAAGTGATAAAAAATGGGCCTAGTAATGGTGGTCACAGTTGTAAGAGGGTATATCTCATCCCTTGAGTGAGAGTAGAGAAAATGGTCTAGTTTGGCCCAATAATTTACTATATTCCTAGTGAAATTAACATTTGAGTTTGATAGATGAATGAGATGGAATTCATATATAAAGTTAGAAAAAGAGGATTTGTTCCTAGTGTGTACATATCCACCATTGTGTGGTACAATGGATCTTTCAGATACGTGTCTATTGAGGTTGAAATCTCCTCCCATCATTCAAGGTATTGATGCATATGTCGATACAATATAGTTAAGTTTAGAAGAAAAAGAAATCTTATTGTCATAATTAGATCCCCCATAGACCCTCAAGAAGTCCCATGTCTTGCTAAATGTGACGTTCTTAAGTGTGGTAGTATTATTCTAAGTTTCCATATCTTGGTTGATGAATTTGAAGTATTTGCTATTCCAACCAATGATAATGCCTCCTTTGAAACCACAAGGTGGGATTTGAATCACTTAGTGATATGATTACCTCTTATTGTTTTGAATTTATAGGGTGATAGATGATTATTTGTTTCTGGTAGGGTGATGAGATTGATATTATGTACATAAATGAATCTTCTAATCAATATGTGTCTATTGTCTTTGGAAGCAACAATAGTCAATGATTCTATATCATTGAAGGATTTTGTCTCAAAAAGTTATGTAACTATAAGTTGAGATCTTTGATCTGGTCTACAGAGATCTGGTGTTTCTCCGTCCCATAAATGTTTCTAGCATAGAGAGAAAGCTAGGTTCACATTAAGTGTGTTTTCAAATTCAATGCCTAGTTTTGAATTGCAATAAGTGAAGTCTAGAGTGTCAGGCATTAGGCAAGGTCGTTGGATGTGGTCCTTATAGTGTTTAGTAGTATATGAGTGTATGAAATTGTCTGAGTTTCATCACAGTGTAGAATGCAATGAGGACGTAACTGTTGGGTTTTGTGGAGAAAACATGCACGGCGGAAGCAATAAAATCCATGCAACCCGAAACAGGATCTCATCGACAACAACGTATTTGGAAGGAGTGTTTGCAGGATATACCTTATCGCAGAGCAAGTCCGGCAATGTCCTGCTACATGACGGTGTGTAACGATGCTGGCCTACACAGACGGAACTTCTCTCCCGTTCGCTGTCACAGGTTGATCCGGCGACGCTCCTTTGCGGCAGTGATGTACGCCGCTCGTAGCGCATACAGGTGGTGGTTGTTGACGTCCTCCAAACGCAGGCGTCCAGGCATCTGCGTCTCTACTTCGTCCACACAGATAGACGGAACTCCACGTCGCGCTTCCCAAGCCGGCAGGAAGGAGTCGTGTCTCTGTGGCGGCGTGCTAGCGGCGTGTTTCTCTCCTAAGGATGATGACGGCTAAGGTTTACGTACGTGAGTGTAAACTAAAAAGCCTCTATCTATCTTCTATAAATATCGGCCGTCAATCCTCCTTTAAATAGGATACGAAGGGAAATAGGGTTTCCTAAACCCATCAGTAAATAGAAACATTGTGTTAAATAAAATGCTTGTGGATTAATTTGAATATTCTGGAATTCATTAATTAACCAAATAATCGCATTAATCGATTAATTAATCCGACTCCATGCAATTGCTTGGGATGGCTTTATGTGCATATACGCCAACAAACTCCCACTTGCACTTAGAGCCAGTCACTCCAATATTATTCTAATCGATTACATAAACATTTTAGTAATCAATGTGATTCGAAGCAATTCCAATCAAATCCACAATTATACTCCTATTCCAACACATCCTATGTGTGTGACCCGGCAGGCTCCAAATTACGTTGGCAGTGATATCCATAATCATATTATGATTTCACAAGCAATGATTGGTATCTAGCAAGACTTTATTGCCACCCAAGTAATTGGAGAAGTTGGAGAACAACTTAACCTATCATTCATGACTGGTGTTACAGTGATTGTATAGATCCCTTGTCGCTGATATTCTGATTGAACTCGAGTCATGGAACTGTTATCCTCTTCAATGTTCAATTTCATGTTCCTTGAACTAGAGCAGACTGTCTGAGATATATGTAAGCTCAATATCACATATTGACTCACATCAGCATGGCCATGCATTTCTCAGTCTCGCTCATCAAGTGGCCGAAATATCAAACTCCCGTAGGAAGGACAAATTCCATCTACATCACTCACAGTCATCCCCATGTGTCACAGTGCACCCAAGCACCATCTTTATGGCAATCCTTATTCAGGACCACAGTGGATGATGTCAAAATACACCGAACGACATGTGATAAGTGTAGTGACTTCAGGTCTAAGAACCACAATCACCACCATCATTATGAGATGTGACTCTAACTACCAATCATGGTATCCATGTGTCACTCTCAAGGTGGGTCTATCCGATACACCGTTCTCTAACAAGTATCTATGTATTTGGTTTGATATCTCCATATCATGGATAATGAGATTCTTCCATCAACCAACATACATTATAATCTTATGTGTTATTGATGTCTATGGATATTTCCACAATAACAACCGATTAGGGACAAAATAAGAATACATACTCTTAACATACATATGATCTCACTGTTCAGGTCATCAACCCGAAGACATATGTCATTGAGTATATTATTCTATAGACATCTATAAGTTTTATTGTCATCTCACAATATAAAACACAAACATATAGATTGGAAACTTGCCTTTATTAATATGATCAATGTAGTATTACAAATCGTTTACATAGTATCCCATTACAATAATCGAATGATAGTCTCTATGGGCATACATACCAATAGATTCCCACTTTCACTTATACCCAATCACTCATGAATCTCAATCCAAGTGATCGAACATGTCTGTCATGTTTCTGCTGTGAAAGTGCTTTTATGAGTGGGTCAGCCACATTACTTTCTGTAGGTACTCTGCAAATCTTCACATCTCCTCATTGTACGATCTCTCGTATGAGATGGAACCGTCGTAGAATATGTTTGGAACGTTGGTGCGATCTTGGTTCTTTAGCCTGTGCAATTGCTCCATTGTTGTCGCAAAACAACTCAATTGCATCACCAACGCTTGGAACCACTCCAAGTTCAGAAATGAACTTCTTGATCCACACAGCTTCCTTTGCAGCATTAGATGCGGCATTATATTCGGCCTCTGTTGTAGAATACACAACCGTCTCTTGCTTGGAACTCTTCCAACTCACAGCTCCGTTTTTCAGGAAAAACACAAATCCAGACTGCGATCTGTAGTCATCTTTGTTAGTTTGGAAGCTAGCATCGGTGCAACCCTTTACCACGAGCTCTTCCTCACCACCGTATACCAAGAATTGATCCTTAGTCCTTCTCAAGTACTTTAGGATGTTCTTTACGGCTGTCCAGTGACATTCACCTGGATCTGACTAATACCGACTCGTCATGCTCAAAGCATACGACACATCAAGATGAGTACATAACATCGCATACATGATAGATCCAATTGCTGATGCATATGAATCTTACTCATGAGTGCCCATTCATCACATGAACTAGGACATTGGGATTTAGATATCGTAACCCCATGGGATATGGGTAAGTTACCTCTCTTAGAACCCTCCATGTTAAACCTCTTTAGCACCTTGTCAATGTATGTGCTCTGGCTTAGGCCTAGAAGCCTTCTAGATATATCTCTATAGATCTTGATCCCTAGTATATAGGATGCTTCTCCTAAATCCTTCATAGAGAAGGTCTTCCCTAGCCAACCTTTTATTGTCTGAAGAGTAGGGATGTCATTTCCCATCAATAGTATGTCATCCACATACAATATGAGAAATACGAATGTGCTCCCACTAACCCTTTTGTAAACATAAGGTTCGTCTTCATTTTGACTAAAGCCAAACTTTTTGACTACTTCATCAAAATGTAGATTCCAGCTCCGAGATGCTTGCTTCAATCCATAGATTGACCTTTGTATCTTACAGACTTTATTGGCTTCCTTTGGATCGATAAAACCCTCAGGTTGTGTCATGTACACATCCTCGAGTAAATTCCCATTAAGGAATGTTGTTTTAACATCCATCTGCCAAATCTCATAGTCATGATAAGCTGCAATGGCAAGCATGATCCTGATGGATTTAACCATGGCAACTGGTGAGAAGGTATCGTCATAATCAACACCTTGAATTTGACGGAATGCTTTCGCAACCAATCTACCTTTATAGGTTTGAACATTTCCATCCATGTCAGTCTTATTCTTAAAGACCCACTTGCACCCTATGGGTCTTACCCCTTCGGGTGGATCCACCAAGATACATACCTTGTTGGTGTACATGGATTCCATCTTAGATCTCATGGCTTCGAGGCATTTCTCAGATTCGGGTCCCTTAGTAGCTTCTAGATAGGAAGTTGGCTCATCTGCTATGCCCAATTCATCATTGTCTTGAGTCATGAGAAATCCAAATCTCTCAGGCTCAAGTCATGTCCTACTAGACCTACGAGGTTCATGTGTTACATTTGGAATTTGAAATTCCACAACAACTTGTGAGTCTTCATGTTCCTTATGTACCTCCTCAGGTTCTCTGCTTTCTTGTTCGTCTCGAACTTCTTCGAGCTCTACATTCCTCCCACTAATTCCTTTGGAAATAAATTCCTTTTCAAGAAATATAGCAGTCCTAGCAACAAACACTTTGTTGTCAGTTGGTGTGTAGAAGTAGTATCCCCGAGTTTCCTTGGGGTATCCAAAAAATAGCATTTTTCTAATTTGGGTCCAAGCTTTTCAGGAAATTGTTTCCTAACATAAGCTTCACATCCCCAAATCTTTAACATAGACAAATTGGGACGATTCCCATTCCATATCTCATATGGTGTCTTTTGAACCAATTTGGAAGGTACACGGTTAAGTGTAAATGCTACAGTTTCAAGAGCATATCCCCAGAATGATATTGGAAGTTCGTCTGAACTCATCATTGATCGTACCATGTCTAATAATGTAGGATTCCTTCTTTTTGACACACCATTATGTTGTGGTGTACCAGGTGGAGTCCATTGTGATACAATACCACGGTCTCTCAGAAGGTCCTCAAACTCTTGGCTTAAGTATTCGCCACCTCGATCTGAATGGAGTTCTTTAATATTCTTACCAAGTTTCTTCTCTACTTCATTCATGAAAGTCTTGAACATTTCAAGAGTTTCTGACTTGTGTTTCATAAGATATACATAGCCATACCTACTGAGGTCATCAGTAAAGGTAATGAAGTATTGATAGCCTCCTCTAGCATTTGATCTAAAAGGTACACATACATCAGTATGTATGAGCCCTAGCAGATCACTGGCTCTCTCACTATGTCCATTGAAAGGAGTTTTGGTCATCTTCCCTAATAAACATGCCTCACATGTCTCTAATGATTCAAAATCAAAAGAGTCTAGATAACCATCCTTATGGAGTCTAGATATGCGCTTCTCGTTTATGTGCCCAAGACAACAATGCCATAAGAATGTTTTGTTTGAGTTGTCAAGTTTTAACCTTTTCGTATTTACGTTGTATATGCTAGTCTCAAGTTCTAACAAGTAGATACCATAAGACATAGGGGAATTGCCATAAAAGATCTCATCTTTAGATATAGAAATAATTCCATTCTTAATGTGAAATTCAAATCCACTCTTGTCCATACAAGATACAGAAATAATATTTCTATTAATGGAAGGTACATAATAGCAATTCTCTAATTCTATTACAAGGCCTGTAGGCAAAGATAAACTAATAATTCCAACTGTGTTGGCAACAACTCTTGCTCCATTAGCAACCCGCAGCTCGACTTGGCCCTTTTGTAAAGGCTTACTTCTTATCAGATCTTGCATATTAGAACATATGTGAGATCCACATCCGGTATCCAGAACCCATGATGAAGAAGTATTTAAGTTTATCTCAATAACATATATACCTGAAGTGGAGATCTCTATCCTCTTCTTCTTCTTCCTTAGTTCCTCCAGGTAGAGAGGATAGTTTCTTTTCCAATGTCCAGGCTGGTGACAATGGTGACAACTGCCTTCTTTGGAGATCCCACCTTTAGCTTTGAGCGCGGATGACTTTGGCTTCTGCTTGACTTTAGAACTTTTCTTAGCCTTGCCTTTGCCTTTTCACTTTCCCTTTGCCTTGCTGATCACCATCACAGACTTGGGCTTGTCTTTCTTCATCTGTGCTTCAGCTGTCCTCAACATGCCCAACAATTCTGACAATGGCTTGTCAAAATGTTCATGACAAAATGATTATATGATTCAGGCAACGATTGTAGAATCACATTAGTGGCCAACTCTTGACCTAGGGGAAATCCCAGCTTGGATAGGCTTTCCACGTACCCAATCAAGGTGAGTATATGGGTGCCAACTGAGTCTCCCTCTTTGATCTTGCTTTTGAACAAAGCCTTTAAGACATCATATCTCTCCTGTCTGGCTTGATGTTGATACATGTTCTTGAGATGTGTTACCATCTCCATGACATTCATGTTCTCATGTTGCTCTTGCAACTCATAGTTCATTGAGCATAACATAAGGCACTTGACATCCACGACATCATCAAGGTGCTTCTTGTAAGCATCCTTTTCAGCCTTGGGCGCATTTACGGCGGGCTCCTCTGGCTCTGATGTTTCAAGGACATAGAGCTTACGCTCATGTGTGAGAACAATTCTCAGTGTCCTAAACCAGTTTTGAAAGTTGGTTCCGGTAAGTTTGTCCTTCTCAAGGACCGATCGCAACAAGAACGTGTGAATGTTGTTTGCCATTTGATTGCTACAAAAGAAAAATTTGCATTTAGTCCAAAACATTTTGACTTGTAAAGATTTGATAAATGAGATTAATTAGGCCTTTAATTAATTACGCTCCCACTATTTTATTCAAATTGATAGCCCTCACTATCAACTCGGAAGATTGCAACGCACAACCTTCTAGTGAGACAAGACCCAAAATAATTGGATCAATGCCCAACTAACGCCGGCGTCAAAGACCAAATACTAAGGTAGAAAACTTTTGCCAATTGCATCATATGCAACTCTTGGATAGATGATCATGCAAAACTCCTTTCCATGATGCATCTGAGTGCCTCTAGGTACTTGATCCTATCAAGGTTCCCTAGTTAAGTCCAACCCATAAGCCAACACGATGAGTGTGCACCCTGCGGAGGCAGACCCACACACCCACCATCACACTTCCATGTGATAGACAGTGTACCACGCGGAGGCGTGCCCACACATAGTCGATCAAGCTTTTCATGTGTGTGCTTTATGGAAGGCAACTAAAACTTAATATTATTAATTGAGGGGTTTTATTAATACATATACATATCCAAACACCACATACTTATAGTACGTATCATATACTACTATATCCACAACCACAAACGATAGACATGCAATCACAAACACAAATACATCGGTTATGGCCATACTATTGTAATCCTTTAGAGCAACAAAGGATTACGGTCCACCTATGGTCTTATGCATCTCATGCAACACCTGTGAATCAACCTGTAAGCATGTAATGATCAACATTACAATGAACGACTTCATGGATGCTTCGTGAGGTTGGAACTTCAAGTTGCTTCTTGGAATTGGATCTTCTTGTTTCTTCTCCATGGACGCTCCTTGGAGTTGGATCTTCAGGTTGCTTCTTGGAATTAGATCTTCATGGTGCTTCTCCATGGACACTCCTTGGAGTTGGATCTTCAAGTGGCCTCCTTACATCAAGTTTACAAATACTAAAACTAATCCTATCTCTATTACATCATATGAGTACAAATATAAAAGGAAAGAATTAATTACACTTTGAAATAAGAGATGAGGCTCGGCATGCAAGCCAAATACTTTATACAAAGGATCGATATGTAACCATTATACATCCATAGAATTCACAAACAAACATATCCACAAGATCAACATCCACATTCATTCACAACATTCACAAAAGGGGATACTAGGCCATAACTGTGCATGCACTCACCACATAAAACAAATTTTAAAGGTGACGTGTATGCTATCATAGGTATATCTACATATACGTATATACATATTAAAATTGTACTAATTTTAATGCGGGACATTCCCCATTAAATAATTTTTTGACTCCCACGCAGACTATGTGGGGTACACAGGGGCAGCGTCCCTGTACACAGGGACAGCACCCCTGTACACAGGGACAGCGCCCCTGTACACAGGGACAGAGCCCTTGAAAGGTCTACAGAATTTTACTTCCGTGCACTTAGGAAAATCAATATTTTCCATAGTCGACCCCGTCCAAAACGTCAAAATAGAAGCCTACGGTGTATGTGGAATTAGGTTTAGATTTGCACATTAGCAGGTTTAATTCACATTGTATGCAACATAAAAACAGTATACAGTGATTCGATCATATCGAGACGAATCCAAATACACCGTAGATCGACGCTGCTCTGATACCACTGTTGGGTTTTGTGGAGAAAACATGTGCGGAGGAAGCAATAAAATCCACACAACCCGAAATAGGATCTCATTGACAACAACATATTTGGAAGGAGTGTTTGCGGGATATACCTTATCGCGGAGCAAGTCCGACGATGTTCCGTTGCACGACGGTGTGCAACGACGTTGGCCTATATGGACAGAACTTCTCTCCCGTTCACTGTCGCAAGTTGATCTGGCGATGCTCCTTTGCGGCAGTGATGTACACCGCTCGTAGCGCATAAAAGTGGTGGTTGTCGACATCCTCCGAATGTAGGCGGCAAGGTGTTTGTGTCTCTACTTCATCCACGTGGATGGACGGAACTCCACGTCGTGCTTTCCAAGCCAGCGGGAAGGAGTCGTGTCTCTACGGCGGCGTGCTAGCAGTGTGTTTCTCTCCTTTCTCTCCTAAGGACGATGACGGCTAGGGTTTACGTACGTAAGCGTAAACTGAAAAGCCTCTATCTATCTTATATAGATATCGGCCATCAATCCTCCTTTAAATAGGATACGAAGAGAAATAGGGTTTCCTAAACCCATCAGTAAATAGAAACGTTGAGTTAATTAAAACGCTCATGGATTAATTAGAATATTCTGGAATTCATTAATTAACCAAATAATCACATTAATTAATTAATTAATATACGACTCCATGCAATTTCTTGGGATGGCTTTATGTGCATATACGCCAACAATAACAAATGCATTTAGTGAGGATGTACATGATTCATCAAAAGCAAAGTAGTTTTTCTTCTTTTTTTGACCTCTAGTGTCGATGTTGATGATCTGAAGGAATTCAAGGCACAGGGAGCATTGGTGTTGAGTTTTCTTTGGATAGGGTGGTGTGAGGATTTGAGTTCTTCTCTGAACTCAGGTTTTAGTCTATCAACTTTTTCTCTTTTGAGGCAAGGAGATGAGTGTTCAGTCATAGGTTTGTTGAATGGGAAGGGGTTGCAAGAGTCGAACACATCGTTGTGAGTATGTATGTGACTTGGTGTGGGGCTGCGTGGACAATTGTAAGTTTTGGCGTTGTTTGGTTGGGTAGGTTTTTGGGTTCTTGATTTTTGGTCTTTCCTCTCCCATACCATCTTCTTGCCATTAATTGTTTCTTTTGTTTTTTCATTTATGTGATATATTCTTGATACTAGTGGGGCAAAACCATGATATAGGATGAATGGATAAGTCACAGAAAGTTGTGGGGATGTCTTTAGGGTTCTTAGCGATGAATTTGATGGTGTAGTAAAATTCTTCAAATCTAATTATAAGTGTGGCTAGAAGTTAGATCTCTTGCTTAACTGATAAGATGTTGAAGGCTTTAATGTAGTTAGCAGGATGAATAGTGTATGGGTTGATGAATTGTAAGATAGCACCAATGGCCTGGTGATGGATTTAAAGTTGTCTACCTCACATTAGTGTGGATGTAGATTCAAGATGGATACCCATCCCGAACCTCATGTGCCCACATGGGAAGCACCATGGTTATCCATCCATTTGGTATGGTGGGCTTGGATTGAGATGTCTTACTTCGGAAAACACGATCAACTAATGCGGAAGTGAATTACTGAAATTCACTGGAAATTTAAAACTTTTTAAGCAAAGATGTTGAAACCATAAAACTCCTTTATCATAAACAACATAAACAGTTAACATCATGTTTTAACATTACATCTCTGATGAATCACCTCTCGAGTGATTATATACATTCATATATAAAATCTCGAGATTAAAAACCAAAATCTCATACCTACTGACTCCTAGGACCTGAGAGTATAGAGACGACATAAGACCAACTAACTACAAGACTGGACAGTCAATATCTCCACCTGAGATTCACTGTTGCCCCTGGTGTTGCTGTTGCTGATACTGCTCACCCTCAGATTGGTTTCTCCGTCTTCGACGTCCTCCTAAAAGTTGAAATCTATGGGGTGAGACAATTTTAAATAATTGTCCCAGCGAGAGTTATAACTCTCCGCCAGAAGCTTTGTTATAGCAATTAAGGAATAACATAAACAAGGTAATTTAAAACATTCAGCAACAAGTTTGATTATAAGTAAAGCAACAATTACTTAAGCAATCACTTCATTAAAGCATATGAAGAACATGTATTCTAGATACTTGAACAGACTATTAATGTAAACAATGTAACATCAATCATTGTTTCTCGTAGTTCAACCTAATCAGATATGCTACGCGGTTGATTATGTTTTACAAACATTATTATGCCCTGCGGAGATGAGTTATACTGCTCATACTCCAGCCGATCACTATTAAGTCGCATTGGTATCATACCTAGGTCATCAAAAGAGATGGATTCTTATGACCTCATCTTCCTCAGTCAGTGTGAGGATCAACATGAAGGGCATCTAGTGTCTCTTCTACTATAGCTTACCAGGGTTATTCTGGCACTTTGCTATTAGAGTCACAGTGGCATTCTGTACCCTCTTTGCTATCAAAAGATCTCTTGTTTATCTCTCATCAATGCGACATTAAAGATTCCCTCGGGAGAATAGTGATACATCATCCTGGCATAAACATATAGTGAAGGGTTGATAGATTAAGGTACATCTACATCAACTCCTACACTAGTACGTAAGGATATTCACGTCCATATTCCCCCACATACTCAAAAGTATGTGATCCAGAAATTCCCTTAGGAAAACCTGTTTCACCATCATTTAGCTTCTGACAATGATGGATCTATGATCAGGGCTCTACATGGTGTGGTTATACTTGATTAGTTAGGTACATTTCAGTATTCTTTTAGCCTCAAGCATGTTCTCAAACATTTAATTATTAGAACAACAACTATGAAAGTAGAATACTAAATGTATCAAGCTTAACTCACATCAGTTATCATATGAATATCAATTCTTAATCATTTCATCATAAGTCATCTAATTAGCATGACCTTGATGTTACTCATGGCTCTTACAACCTATCAATCTCATATGATGCCACTTAACTAGGCAGCCTAGTATTTCACCATTCATAAAGCTAATAACATGCTTTCAATGAACATGACATCATAACCTTTACCTGGCTATGATCATTCTCTTATAAGAACCTGCATGGTTAATTCAATTGACAACAATTCATTTCCAGATCAGCAATTTATAAGCAGAATTGATCTTTCATTTCAAGGGTTGTACCTTCATGCTTTCACT
The DNA here is from genome assembly GCA_963693085.1 of Alisma plantago-aquatica. Lineage (NCBI taxonomy): Eukaryota > Viridiplantae > Streptophyta > Magnoliopsida > Alismatales > Alismataceae > Alisma > Alisma plantago-aquatica. The sequence continues at coordinate 1,226,408,994 of OY856412.1, forward strand.
AAAGCTAGGTTCCCTTATTTACATCAATTAGGGTTATCCAATCCCTTTCATTATGATTAGGAATAATGATTCTTCAACTCATACTTAATCATGAAGATTTATGCTTAAAGGCATAACCTGGAATTAGGGTTTATTATACAATTCAACACATTACCCTCAATTAGGGTTTACTATACATATTACATGTTATTACCCTAGAATTAGGGTTTACTATTCACTTCATAGTGAATTGAGCTCATAGCATCATCATGTACGAAAATTATCATCATTGATGCCCTCAAATTAGGTTAAGATTCATTAATCATCATAATTAGGGTTTCCATGATCTCACCTTGATGGATCATACCCTAATCATGTACATTCTTACATATTGAAGGTGTGTTACTTGATTCTTATTCATATTAGGAGCCTTCTCTCTCCTCTCACTACTATATGATGTTTAAATCACTCTAGATTAGATTAGGTCAAAACAACTTGATTAATATAGGTCAAGTCATCACCACTATGGTCATTAGGGTTTACTTGATCAAGGGATGTTGGTTTACTTGAACCCTCCAAGGGCACATTGGTAATGTTCACCCTTAATCATAACATGGTTCAAACTACTAGTTACTTAACCCCTTAATGTCTTTAGGTATGATTAGGGTTTAAGTTGAACAACCATCGAACCATTTAAACCTTCAAAGCATTAAGTAATCATAACCCTAAAGTCCCCAAACGATTACACACTTCAACCTCCAAATGGTTTTGAAACCATTTGGAAGGGTTGACCATTTGGATAGGTTGACTTTCAATACCGCATGAACTAGGTCACACTCAAGACCATTTCAACTTGTTGACCGTTTGAACATAGTTGACTTTGAAACCGTTTGATCAAACTGCATGACCAAACCGCATGGCCAAACCGTATGACCAAACCGCATGGGTTCAAACCGCATGAGCAAAACCGCATGAGCTCCAAATGGTTTTAAAACCATTTGAGCCCAAATGGTCTTGAGACCATTTGGACTCAAACGGTCTTGAGACCGTTTGGTCCAAATCAGCTCAAAACCGCATGGACCTCAAAGGTGCATCAACACTTGTAATCGATTAGGGTTTTCAATGTTGAACCCCTCAATTGGCCACATCCTTGTTAACCACTAATCAATTGAGCCAATTAGTGTTATCCTTAACCAATTGGACACTCAAATAACCCTCAATTGATAGCCAATTAGGGTTGAAACTAATTCAATTAGGGTTTGTAATTGATTAACCATCAACATTGATCAACATGAGTCTAATTGAAGTTGAACCCATCAATTGCCACTCAATTGGGCCCCAACTTGGCCCAAACGGTCTTGGGATCGTTTGGACATCCTCCAAACGGTCTTGAGACCGTTTTCCCAAAGTCACATCAAAATCTAAGTCAATTTGATAAGGGTTGAACCCTAATTAAGTTACAAATCAGCACTTTCAATTAATTCAACAACCTATTATGATTGGACCCTCAATTGATCAAATTACCTTAACCCTAGACTTCCAAACGGTCTTGGGGTGTCACCAAACGGTCTTGAGACCGTTTGGGTGAATCCCAAACGGTTTTGAAACCGTTTGGGCCACTCAACCCAAAGTTCAACAAGATTGGTTCTTGAAATCAGCAATTGAACTCGATTAGGATTTAGAGGGTTGAAGTGCCTTCAACTTGTGATTTGTTTGCAATTAGATTATGATTCTTTGTAGATGATTAATTAACAATGTTTCAACAGACCTATAAATGGTCTTCACTTGGTCAAACTTTCCAAATGGTCTTGGAGACCATTTGAATCTAAACGGTCTTGCAAACTGCATGAAATCAAACGGTTGTGAAACCGTTTGGTTTCAAATGGTCTTATAAACCGTTCAGACCAAATGGTCCAAGGTCGTTTGGTAAGGTTAGCTAGGAAATCACGCCCATCATCTTCAACCTCAGTTCAGGTCGGTTACTTCATGGTTTTTCTTGTAAAAGTGCAAGGAAGAGTGGGGAAGAAGAAGAACTAACTACTAATTGCAAGAACAAGGATATGCATAAGAAAGAAAAAGGTTTAGAGTTATAAAACCCGCCTCAAAGGTCGTTCCTAGAGCTCCAAGATTTCAAGCGTTTAATGGCGTCTTGAGCTCCATAGGTTGGCCAAAGGTGTTTCTCCAAGCAAAGGTTGGGAAAGATCGGCTAGAAAGAAAGAGCTAAGTAAGAAAACCATAAAACCAACCTTGTAACCCAACTTTCTCCATGAATCTGAGAAAGATGATGGTCTCTTCTTACCTTAGAACAAGTTGGACGACCACCTCTGCTCCAGAGCTCTGCTTTTAGTCGGTTAAGCAAAGGGGTAAGTGAAGGAAGAAAGGGAAACATTCCTTTGTTTGCAAAGGAAGAGAGCATATATACTTTGGGGTTATTTCCATCATAAGGACAATTTACTTCTCCTTTTCTCATCTAGGTCCCTCCTTTCTTCTTTGCACGTCCCTTCTTCTTATTTCTAAAGCAAAACTCCTTCTAAGACCAAGAACTAAAGGAAAAGAAGGTCAACTTATCACTAAGGTGCACTTATATAAGGGTCTCCTTACTTACAACTTGGTTATTCAATTACAAAGGTGTTCCTTATTATATGATTATTCAAATGAAGTGCCCCCTTCATCATTATTACTCTAAATGATGCCAAGGGTCATACAAGATACTCCAGAAGGTGTATTGTACAAGTTGCACCCCATATTTTGGGTAAATTGCATTTTACACCAAAATTAGGGTTTTAAGTACAAGGATTGCTCCACAAGCTGCATCTTGATGCCCAAGCTTGGAGAATCCATCATACTTCACCATATTCAATCTTATGATGTCTCAACATCAAAGGAACATAGTAACATGTATAAATTGCAAGTTAACCCCTCTAATTGGGTAATTTGCACATAGGTCCCTGTATTACAAAACAATACTACAACATTGTTTAAAAGGACAGAAATGGCAAAATATGTTCCTCAGGAGCTTTAATTACATACCAAAAGATAATCATCAGTATCTAATTACATAATTAAGCAAAACACCTAGGGTTAGTTCATAACCCAGGTCAGGGATGTTACAAATTATTCACCTCTTACAAGGATTTCGTCCCCGAAATCAACAAAACATATTAAGAGAAAAGAGCAGGGTATTTCCTTCTCATCTCTTCCTCTAGTTCCCAAGTGGCTTCTTCAATACCACGATGATTCCAGAGGACTTTCACAAGACTTATGTCTTTCTTTTTCAGCTTTTTAATCCTATTATCAAGGATTGACACTGGTCCTTCTCATATGTTATATCATCATTCAATTCTACCTCCATAGGTTGCAGAACTGACTCGGTATCAGGGTGACATTTCCTCAGCATAGAAATGTGAAACACAGGGTGTAGCCTCTATAATTTTGACATTAACTCTAGTTTATAGGCTACCTTTCCAACCCATTCAATGATTGGATAAGGCCCCATAAATCTAGGAGCTAACTTCCCTTTCCTTCCAAATCTTAGAACTCCCTTCCAAGGCGAGACCTTGAGGTACACTCTGTCTCCAACTTGGAATTCTAAGGGTCTACGATGTCTATCAGCAGAAGATTTCTGCCTATCCTGTGCAGTCTTAATCTGTTGTTGTATCACTTTAATCTTCTATGTGGTCTGCTGCACAAGATCAGGACCCAACAGTTGATATTCACCAGTTTCATACCAACATAGGGGTGATCTACAACGTCTACCATACAAAGCTTCATAAGGTGCCATGTCAATGTTATCTTGATAGCTATTGTTATAGGCAAACTCTATCAAGCTTAGGTGCATATCTCGACTTCCTGCAAATTGGAGAACACATGCCCTCAGCAAGTATTCCAGGGTCGGTATAGTCCTTTCTGACTGTCCATCAGTCTGTGGATGAAAGGATGTACTAAACCTTAGTTGGGTGCCTAAAGCTCTGTGCCGTCATTCCCAAAAATGACTCGTAAACTGGGGACCTCTGTCCGAAACTATAGTAACTAGAACTCCGTGCAGTCGCACTATCTCTTCAACATACAGTTGTGCTAACCTCTCAGCAGAATAGGTTGTTTTAACAGGTAAGAAATGTGTTGTCTTTGTCAACCTACCAACTATTACCCAAATGGAATCATGCCCTTTGTTTGTCCTGGGTAGGCCAATAACAAAGTCCATGGTTACATGGTCCCACTTCCATTGTGGTATGGGTAAAGGTTGCATTGTTCCTGCAGGCTTCTGGTGTTCAGCTTTAACTTGCTGACACACGGGACACCTCATCACAAACTTTGCAACATCCTTCTTCATCCCAGGCCACCAATAGATATCTTTCAAGTTTCGATACATCTTGGTGCTCCCTAGATGCATAGCATACATCAAAGAATGAGCTTCTTCCAAGACTAACTTTCTCAAGTTATCCACATCTGGCACTATCATCCTTCCATGATAACATGCTACTTGATCATCTGAGTCATGGAAAACATCTCGCTTCTCATCACCATACTCCGATCTAATTTGTTGAACTGCAACATCAATCTGCTGTGCTTCCTTAATCTTCTCTCTTAGAGTAGGTTTTATATGCATCTCAGCTAACAACCCGGCTAACAATGACACCTTCAACTGTACATTGTCTTGCCTTAAGGAGATAAGCATATCTCTTATAGAGAATACTAAAGAGTTTGATTGTGCCCTTTCCATGGTTGATGTTGCTGATTTCCTACTCAAGGCATCTGCAACCACATTGGCCTTCCCTGGATGGTAATCAATTGTACAATCGTAGTCCTTGATTAATTCCATCCAGCGACGTTGCCTCATGTTAAGTTTGTGCTGAGAGAAGATGTACTTAAGGTTCTTATGATCAGTGAAAATATGGAACGTCTCTCCGTAGAGGTAGTGTCTCCAGACCTTTAAGGCATGAACCACATCAGCTAACTCCAGATCGTGTGTTGGATAATTCTCCTCATGTTTCTTAAGCTGTCGAGAAGCAAAAGAAATCACTTGCTTATCCTGCATCAACACACATCCAAGCCCATTCTTGGAGGCATCATAGAAAACTATGTATCTTTTACCTTGCCCAGGTAACACAAGTACAGGTGCACTTGTCAACCTCTCCTTCAACAGCTGGAAAGATTGCCGACACTTATCACTCCAGATAAAAGGAACATCCTTCCGGGTCAACTTAGTCAAGGGTAAAGCTATAGAACTGAAGTTCTTAATGAACCTTCGGTAATAGCCAACCAACCCTAAGAAGCTACGGATCTCGGTCGGTGTCTTCGGCTGTTCCCACTGTAGGACAGATTCTACCTTTTTAGGGTCAACACGAATACCCGAGGCAGATACCACATGTCCAAGAAAAGACACATTCGGCAACCAGAACTCACATTTGCTAAACTTAGCGTATAGATTATGTTCTCTTAGCAAAGTTAGAGCCTGACGAAGATGTTGTTCATGCTGCAGAGCATCTCTACTATAGATCAGAATGCCATCTATAAAGACAACAATGCACTGATCGAGGAAAGGTCGGAAGATTCTATTCATGAGTTCCATAAATGCAGCCGGTGCATTAGTTAGTCCAAACAACATAATTGTGAACTAATAGTGACCATACCTTGTCCTGAAGGCAGACTTGGATATGTCACTATCCTTAATACGGAATTGATGATATCCCGATCTCAAGTCTATCTTTGAGAAGATTGTTGCACCACAAAACTGGTCGAAGAGGTCATCAATCCTCGGTAGAGGGTACTTATTCTTTATTGTTACTTTGTTTAGTTGTATGTAATCAATGCACAACCGCATTGATCCGTCTTTCTTATTAACGAAAAGAACCAGAGCACCCCAGGGTGAAGTACTCAGTCGGATGAAACCCTTCTCAAGCAACTCCTAAAGTTGTTTCTTGAGTTCTTCCATCTCAGCAGGCGCCATCCTATATGGTGTTTGTGCTATAGGTTGTGTATCTGGGATCAAATTGATTTCAAAATCAATTTCCCAAGGCGGTGGTACACCTAGAAGTTCTTTAGGAAATATATCTTTGAATTCCCTGACTACAGGAACTTCAGCAGGGTTAGGACTCTCCATGGTAGTATCTACCACATGGGCCAAGAATGCATAACATCCTTGCCTCATCATCTTCTCAGCAACCATAGTTGACACCAGACAGGTAGGTAGAATCTTTTCACTCCTTGAAATATCCATGTGTCACTTTCATCAGCAAACACAGCTTGCTTGGATTCACAATCCAAAACAACCTTATACCTTTCCAAGGTATCCATCCCAAGGATTATATCGAATCCTTGCATCTCAAGTGGTATAAGATCCACTTGAATGCGATGATCAGAAAAGAAGAGGATGTAGGGAGAGCAAACCTCCTACAACACAACATACCCTCTTAACAGAGTCTCAAGCAACAAGCTATTTTCCCTATGACTGACTATCATATTGCAGTTATGAATCACTCTTTGAGTGATAAAGGAGTGTGTAGCACCCGGGTCAATCAAAATAGATACCACACAGGATGTAGACATATCAGAATATAACAACTCCATCTGACCTGCCACAACCCGAGGGTTGATCACTGCATCAGGTGGGTTCATTGCATAGAACCTTGCTATCGCCTGAGGTTGATTCGGTGCTGACGATCCAGCTTGGGACGCTTGTCCACATCCTCTAGCTGCTCCTTGAAACTATCTCCTCTGGGATCCTTGCTGACTCTGCCTCCGTGGTTGTGTTACACTCGCTGGTCTATCTCTACAGTCTTTCATCATATGCCCCATCTTCCCACATATATAACAACTTATCTCCAGTTGTTGTGGTCTTGGTGGTCCCGTAACTGACATCAATGCTGAACTGTGAGCCCCTTGTAGTGGTAGGCTTCGTCCTCTACCTCTACTCGGTGTCCACTGTGTCTGAGCACTAGGTCTAGGTGGTGGTGGTGTAGGCACAGAAAACCTAGGCTTCTTGAAGTCTCTAGATGAAGATCCATGGAATTGAGGATATCTCTTATGGGTTTGCCTCTTCTCTGCTATAGACCTTTCTATCCTTTGGACTGACTCAACGAAGGTAGAAAACCTTTCTCGGTTCTCTGGGGCAGACACAAGAGTAGTCAACTCAGCATTCAACCCTTTCTCAAACCGCCTAATCCTCTCTTCATCTGTAACAGCCATATGCGGACTGAACCGCAACAACTCCATGAACTTAGCTTTGTATTCACTAATGTTCATCAGACCTTACCTTAACCTCTCGAACTGAGAGATCTTCTCATCCAGGAACGTCTTAGGGAAATATCTATTGATAAATTCCCATCGGAAGACTTCCCAGGAAACCTCCACACCAGGCCTCTTCTGCTCTTCCATGGTCCACCAATGACCATCACTCCTCTTGCGAAGATAGACTGCACGTCTAACCTTCTCAGCTTCTGGGATGTTCAGGATTCTAAAAGCCTTCTCGAGCTCGGTTAACCACAGATCGACATCTGCAGGGTCAGCTGTTCCAAAGTACTCGGTTTCTCCGACTCGACGAAGTCATTCGAACGTTTTATCGATACCTTGTCCTTCAGGATGGGCAGGTGCCCTAGGTGCATGCATGGGCATCCTATCTGTGATGTGTGTCATGGCAGTCATAAACTGCCTGAACATAGTCTGAACAGCTGGGTTTCCTATATCAGCTGGGTCAAACTGAGGTGGCTCAGGTACAGGCTGTTCTATTTCTAGGTTTCTTACACCATCTCAGGGTGCAGCAACACTACTTTCTGCCACATACTCCTCGTGTGGTCCAGACATCCTTACTTATCTTCTTCTCCCGAGGAGTAGAAGACACTATTAGATATATTGGACAACACTAAGAATAGACTCGACATCCTAAGTACTATGTATATGTAGACTCAGCGAACCTAGAGCTCTGATACCAACTAAATTGAGATGTCTTACTTTGGAAAACACGATCAACTAATGCGGAAGCGAATTACTGAAAATCACTGGAAATTTAAAACTTTTTAAGCAAAGATGTTGAAACCATAAAACTCCTTTATCATAAACAAGATAAACAGTTAACATCATGTTTTAACATTACATCTCTGATGAATAACCTCTCGAGTGATTATATACATCCAGATACAAAATCTCGAGATTAAAAACCAAAATCTCATACCTACTGACTCCTAGGACCTGAGAGTACAGAGACGACATAAGACCAACTAACTACAAGACTGGACAGTCAATATCTCCACTTGAGATTCACTGTTGCCCCTGGTGTTGCTGCTGCTGATACTGCTCACCCTCAGATTGGTTTCTCCGTCTTCGACGTCCACCTAAAAAGTTGAAATCTACGGGGTGAGACAATTTCAAATAATTGTCCCAGCGAGAGTTATAACTCTCCGCTAGAAGCTTTGTTATAGAAATTAAGGAATAACATAAACAAGGTAATTTAAAACATTCAGCAGCAAGTTTGATTATAAGTAAAGCAACAATTACTTAAGCAATCACTTCATTAAAGCATATGAAGAACATGTATTCTAGATAATTGAACAGACTATTAATGTAAACAATGTAACATCAATTATTATTTCTCGTAGTTCAATCTAAGCAGATATGCTACGTGGTTGATTATGTTTTACAAACATTATTATGCCCTGCGGAGATGAGGTATACCACTCATACTCCAACCGATCACTATTAAGTCGCATCGGTATCATACCTAGGTCATCAAAAGAGCTGGATTCTTATGACCTCATCTTCCTCAGTCAGTGTGAGGATCAACATGAAGGACATCTAGTGTCTCTTCTACTATAGCTTACTAAGATATTCTGGCACTTTGCTATTAGAGTCACAGTGGCATTTTGTACCCTCTTCGCTATCGAAAGATCTCTTGTTTATCTCTCATCGATGCGACATTAAAGATTCCCTCGGGAGAATAGTGATACATCATCCCGGCATAAACATATAGTGAAGGGTTGATAGATTAAGGCACATCTACATCAACTCCTACATTAGGATGTAAGGATATTAGCGTCCATATTCCCCCACATACTCAAAAGTATGTGATCCAAGAATTCCCTTAGGAAAACCTGTTTCACCATCATTTAGCTTCTGACAATGATGGATCTATGATCAGGGCTCTACATGGCGTGGTTATACTTGATTAGTTAGGTACATTTCAGTATTCTTTTAGCATCAAAAATGTTCTCAAATATTTAATTATTAGAACAACAACTATGAAAGTAGAATACTAAATGTATCAAGCTTAACTCACATCAATTATCATATGAATATCAATTCTTAATCATTTCATCATAAGTCATCTAATTAGCATGACCTTGATGTTACTCATGGCTCTTACAGCCTATCAATCTCATATGATGCCACTTAACTAGGCAACATAGTATTTCACCATTCATAAAGATAATAACATGCTTTCAATGAACATGACATCATAACCCTTACCTGGCTATGATCATTCTCTTATAAGAACCTGCATGGTTAATTCAATTGACAACAATTCATTTCCAGATCAGCAATTTATAAGCAGAATTGATCTTTCATTTCAAGGGTTGTACCTTCATGCTTTCACTAAAGCTAGGTTCCCTTATTTACATCAATTAGGGTTATCCAATCCCTTTCATTATGATTAGGAATAATGATTCTTCAACTCATACTTAATCATGAAGATTTATGCTTAGAGGCATGACCTGGAATTAGGGTTTATTATACAATTCAACACATTACCCTCAATTAGGGTTTACTATTCATATTACATGTTATTACCCTAGAATTAGGGTTTACTATTCACTTCATAGTGAATTGAGCTCATAGCATCATCATGTATGAAAATTATCATCATTGATGCCCTCATATTAGGTTAAGATTCATTAATCATCATAATTAGGGTTTCCATGATCTCACCTTGATGGATCATACCTTAATCATGTACATTCTTGCATATTGAAGGTGTGTTACTTGATTCTTATTCATATTAGGAGCCTTCTCTCTCCTCTCACTACTAGATGATGTTTAAATCACTCTAGATTAGATTAGGTCAAAACAACTTGATTAATATAGGTCAAGTCATCACCACTATGGTCATTAGGGTTTACTTGATCAAGGGATGTTGGTTTACTTGAACCCTCCAAGGGCACATTGGTAATGTTCACCCTTAATCATAACATGGTTCAAACTACTAGTTACTTAACCCCTTAATGTCTTTAGGTATGATTAGGGTTTAAGTTGAACAACCATTGAACCATTTAAACCTTCAAAGCATTAAGTAATCATAACCCTAAAGTCCCCAAACGATTACACACTTCAACCTCCAAACGGTTTTGAAACCATTTGGAAGGGTTGACCATTTGGATAGGTTGACTTTCAAGACCGCATGAACTAGGTCACACTCAAGACCGTTTCAACTTGTTGACCGTTTGAACATAGTTGACTTCGAAACCGTTTGATCAAACTGCATGGCCAAACTGTATGACCAAACCGCATGGGTTCAAACCGCATGAGCAAAACCGCATGAGCTCTAAACAGTTTTGAAACCGTTTGAGCCCAAACGGTTTTGAAACCCTCAATTGATAGCCAATTAGGGTTGAAACTAATTCAATTAGGGTTTGTAATTGATTAACCATCAACATTGATCAACATGAGTCTAATTGAAGTTGAACCCATCAATTGCCACTAAATTGGGCCCCAACTTGGCCCAAACGGTCTTGGGATCGTTTGGACATCCTCCAAATGGTCTTGAGACCGTTATCCCAAAGTCACATCAAAATCTAAGTCAATTTGATAAGGGTTGAACCCTAATTAAGTTACAAATCAACACTTTCAATTAATTCAACAACCTATTATGATTGGACCCTCAATTGATCAAATTACCTTAACCCTAGACTTCCAAACGGTCTTGGGGTGTCACCAAACGGTCTTGAGACCATTTGGGTGAATCCCAAATGGTTTTGAAACCGTTTGGGCAACTCAACCCAAAGTTCAACAAGATTGGTTCTTGAAATCAGCAATTGAACCCGATTAGGATTTAGAGGGTTGAAGTGCCTTAAACTTGTGATTTGTTTGCAATTAGATTATGATTCTTTGTAGATGATTAATTCACAATGTTTCCGACATACCTCTAAATGGTCTTCACTTGGTCAAACTTTCCAAACGGTCTTGGAGACCATTTGAATCTAAACGGTCTTGCAAACCGTTTAGACCAAATGGTCCAAGGTCGTTTGGTAAAGTTACCTAGGAAATCACACCCATCATCTTCAACCTCGGTTCAGGTCGGTTACTTCGTGGTTTTGCTTGCAAAAGTGCAAGGAAGAGCGGGGAAGAAGAAGAACTAACTACTAATTGCAAGAACAAGGATATGCATAAGAAAGCAAAAGGTTTAGAGTTATAAAACCCGCCTCAAAGGTCGTTCCTAGAGCTCCAAGCTTCCAAGATTTCAAGCCTTTAATGACATCTTGAGCTCCACAGGTTGGCCAAAGGTGTTTCTCCAATAAAAGGTTGGGAAAGATCGGCTAGAAAGAAAGAGCTAAGTAAGAAAACCATAAAACCAACCTTGTAACCCAACTTTCTCCATGAATCCGAGCAAGATGATGGTCTCTTCTTACCTTAGAAAAAGTTGGATGATCACCTCTACTCCAGAGCTCTGCTTTCAGTCGGTTAAGCAAAGGGGTAAGTGAAGGAAGAAAGGGAAACATTCCTTTGTTTGCAAAGGAAGAGAGCATATATACTTTGGGGTTATTTCCATCATAAGGATAACTTACTTCTCCTTTTCTCATCTAGGTCCCTCCTTTCTTCTTTGCACGTCCCTTCTCCTTATTTCTAAAGCAAAACACGTTCTAAGACCAAGAACTAAAGGCAAAGAAGGTCAACTTATCACTAAGGTGCACTTATATAAGGGTCTCCTTACTTACAACTTGGTTATTCAATTACAAAGGTGTTCCTTATTATATGATTATTCAAATGAAGTGCCCCCTTCATCATTATTACTCTAAATGATGACAAGGGTCATATAAGATACTCCAGAAGGTGTATTTTACAAGTTGCACCCCATATTTTGGGTAAATTGCATTTTACACCAAAATTAGGGTTTTAAGTACAAGGATTGCTCCACAAGCTGCATCTTGATGCCCAAGCTTGGAGAATCCATCATACTTCACCATATTCAATCTTATGATGTCTCAACATCAAAGGAACATAGTAACATGTATAAATTGCAAGTTAATCCCTCTAATTGGGTAATTTGCACATAGGTCTCTGTATTACAAAACAATACTATAACATTGTTTAAAAGGACAGAAATGGCAAAATATGTTCCTCAGGAGCTTTAATTACATACCAAAAGATAATCATCAGTGTCTAATTACATAATTAAGCAAAACACCTAGGGTTAGTTCATAACCTAGGTCAGGGATGTTACATGGATGAACTTGTCACCACATGGGACGGTAATGATTTGTCCAAAGAGGTGGTCAAGTTGGGTACCTTCAGGATAGAATATATGAGTTGCGTGTGTAAAAAAATTTGGTTTGAGAATAGTGTGGCTGAAAATGAGGTGTACAATGGCTCAGGTGACATAGAGGATGTTGACAGTGTGGTTATCCAAGTTGTTTGGTATGGTCACGAGGACACTCCTACTTGTGAAAACCTTTAGTAAACACATAAATTTGGCATGGAGATCTATAGAGTGGTTGTTTCATGAGTTTAGGAATGGAGACGCCATTCTCATGTTGGTGGTCAAAGTAAGTGGGTGTAAGGACCCTAACCTTCATTTTGGGCTTACCCTGTTTGTTGTGCCTAAACCTTGTGCTTGGTTGCTTGCTAATCATCTTTAGTGATGATTAGGGTTTTCTTGTTCTTAGTTGAGAGCTGGAGGTGCTACTTGCAAAATAACCTAAGATAGAGTTGGAGAGCAAGTTTGTCACCTTGAGAGATGTCTTTCTCTCTCTTTGCTTCCTCTAGGGTTGAGAGGAAGGTTTGGGCTTGTACCTTGAGTTGTCTTGGGCTTGGTTGAGCTCTTTTGGGCGTTTTTTCCCTTATTTGGGCCTTACCTTTCTTGGTTGAGCCCTGTATCGGGCAAGGATGCTTTGTGTCAGCCATGGGGTATCGCCCATGGTGGTGTGTCGGCCATGGGAGGTGGTGTGTCGGCATTTGACCTTGTTTGACCTCCTTGCTTTGGTTGTGTCACCCTAGCTTGGACATGTGGCCTAACCTTGGTGAGTGGTGGCATGGCATGTACATGAGGTTTGCAAGGTGGTAAAATGTGTGGACAAGTGTCCCTTGGTAAGGTGACACCTTGCCTTGGTTTAACCTTGACCCTCATCTATATATGCCTTACCTTTCTCTTCCTTAGGAACCCTTTAGCTCTTTTGTTGCTCTTCTCTCCTTGTGTGCACAACACACCTTCCTTAGAGACCTTGGTGGCCGATACCCTTGGAGGAGCTAAGGTTTTTGGCTGATACTTTTGAACGAGTTATCTTCTTATTCCTCTAGCTTGGTGGCTGAACCCTAGGTGGACCTTGTTTCCTTGGTAAGCATCTTCCCTCTCTCCTTAGCATCTTCTTCTCCATCTTGCCTACTCTTCGACTATGGTGGTTATGATCCTTGCTCCTTTTCTTGAGGTGGCCGAAGAGGTGAGCTTGGAGCTAGGAGCTAGAAGCTTGGAGCTTTGGAGCTTGAGGAGTTTGCTTAAGGCGGGTTACATAACTTCTAACCCTAGCTATACTACCTTCTCTATGTTGCATGTTTCATATATGTTGATGATCGACCATTGCATGTTATGTTTCTTGCTCTAGTACATGTTGTTGATCTTATGGATATAATGAGCATGATGTTGTTGATGTTGTTGATAGTTTATATGCCTTTACACCTAGTTGGCCGAACCATGATTTAGGGTTTCCTTGTTGAGCAATACCCCTTTTCTCTCCTTGGTCTAGAGAAGTGAGTTTGAGCTCTAGTGATGTAGGCAATACCCCTCTCTCTCTCATTTTAGTTGAGAGGTGAGTCTACATTCTAGTTGCTTGGGCAACACCCTCCTCTCACCATAGATTTGAGAGGTGATCTTTTGAATAAATGATGACCTATGTTGAGGTGGATCCTTGTGGTTTCCCGATTTGTGATAGAGGTTGTGCAAAACCCCTCTCTCTCTTGGTTGTTGAGAGGTGAGCCAATATTCTTGATCAATTAGGGTTTGGTGCCCTTGTGCTTAAGGTTGAAGATGACCTTGTGGGGTTGTGCCTTGCATGATATGACCTTGGAGTAGTGATGCACGATAGCCTTGTCTTGGGTTGTACCCTTGACTGTAACACCTAGTTGAGATGGTTGGTTTGACGCCCAATATGGTTCTCTTGGCTTGAGATAGAGCTTGGGCAACACACCTTATATCTTTTGCTCTGAACGATACATCTTGTGATGATCTTATCCGATATGATATGATGAGCTTGGTGGCTTGGTGCCTGATATGATGGTTGTATAAGAACCCTAGATGATGCCTTAGTGGTGGTCGATATAAGATGCTTGACCTAGTTGGGCGATAGGCCTTCTTGTGGTGCCTAGGTCTTATTTTGTTATGAAGTGGGCGACACCCTAGCCTCCCTTGAACGTTATGGGTAAGATGGGTAACCCTATGTCAGGCTTGGAGTTTGTGTTTGCACGACACACCCTCAGTTGAGTTAGCCAATATGAATCCTTATGGTCACTCTGCCCATGGACGTTATGGTTTGGTGGTTGGGCGTCACGACCTTGGTAGTTGCCTAACCCTGAGTGGGTGATAGGGTCTTGGGCGATACCACCCAGTAGAGGCGTGCATGCCATAGCACTAGCCCTGGTTGCACAACGCATCGTCTCTCACCTAAGGACAATGAGCGTCATAGTTTGCACATTGCCGAGTAGGTGTTGCCCGACGCAGCGTTACACTGAGGCATTGCAGGTGGTAAGGGTTGGCCGTTGTGCTTGGCCGATAGGCTTGGGTGAGGGTAGTCACCCTGCCCGATGCTACCTATCGTGAGGGTTTTAGAGGTTTTGGTGAGGGTTCTGATAACTCGAAATGTATATGGCTTATAATGATAACACAAGTGATATGATGTAATCACCTTGAATCCTGCAAATATGATGATGAGTCAAAATGATAGGTTGTGAACCAGGAAGCTTGGAAGCATATGATGTTGCTTCACATGATGGTGTGACACATGCCTATGATCACAAGTATGGGGCATGATATATGTTTATGATTAATGATAAAACTATGACTTCTACATGGATGTTGCTTTATATACTTGATAGCATGATCATTCTGTTAATCCATGATGCCTTCAGTTATCTCTATGAATGTGTATAATAACCATGTAGGTATTTCATGTGGATTCATATCTTGGTAAGAGCTATGAGATGTATGTGCTGGAATAACACCATGCGGTAATGTGGCAACAAGTTGATAGGTCTGAGGACCTGATATAAGGTTGAGTGCCTAGTTGAGGTGTTATCCTCTGATGATGATATAAGGGATGTGTTCCCAGGATGTTGATGCATGATTATGATGCCTTGAGAGGCAGTGGTTGATATAATGAGGGATTGAGGTCCTAGGATAGTATGATGATGGAAATAATGATGTAATCCTATAAGGCTATGTTTATACTTTGTTTTGCCTCAACAATTGGCTTAAAATATACTAATCAATTATAGATGAACATATCATGTAGTTTTCCCTGGCCATAGATCCATTACTGTCAGTATTTGGTGATGGTGAAATAGGTTTATCCTACGGGATTACCTGGAGCACATATTGTTGAATATGTGAGGTTTCCCCTAGCCTAAAATAGGAGGGTTGAGTGCAAATGTGGTTGCAGACTCAGGATATATGGAGCATGGTGAACAAGCCCATGGCTCAAGATATGTGATGATGAGCATGATGTGTTCATGACTCGGATGTATGTACTAGCACCTATGATGAGGTGAGCTAGAGATATGGGTAGCTTGCGGAGCTGACCCAGAGACTGAGGCCCTATAAGCATAAGACTGCAGTCTTTCTTGATGATTCGTGTACTGACCACGAGAAGGTGAGGTCATGGAGTACGGATCTCCTTAGACCTTGTATGGCACCGGATTGGGCTTCGCAGCCAATGGTTGGATTTGAGCAGGGAAGGCTCACTTCCTCAGGGCATAATAAAATATAATCCAACCGAACGGTATATCTTTCTTAGAACAAAACACGGAACATTGATTGAGGCCTTGCTTATATAGTTGATCTAGTTATACTATGCAATTGTTTGTACGATCCTTATAGTTTGTGATAAGTTCTTATAAAGCTTATCTTGTCAATCATGTTCCATAAAGAAATACGTGGTTATATGCCTCCCGGATATCTTGGTAGGTGTAACATCCCTGACCTGGGTTATAAGTTAACCCTAGGTGTTTTGCTTAATCATGTAATTAAATACTTGTGATTATCTTTTGGCATGTAATTAAGTTCCTGAGGAACATACATTTTCATTCTGTCTTTTTAAAACAATGTTGTAGTATTGTTTTGTGATACAGGGACCTATGTAAAAATTACCCAATTAGAGGGGTTAACTTGCAAAATTACACATGTTAAGATGTTCCTCTGATGATGAGACATCATATGAATGGATATGATGAAGTATGATGGATTTCCCAAGCTTGGGCATCAAGATACAGCTTGTGGAGCAATCTGTGTGCTTAAAAACCCTAATTTTGGAGTAAAGTGCAATTTACCCAAAATGTGGGGTGCAACTTGTAAAATACACCTTTTAGAGTATCTTTTATGACTCTTGACATCATTTAGAGAATAAATGATGAAAGGGGCGTTTCAATTAGATAATCAGATAAGAAGAATGACTTTTGTAGTAGAATCACCTAGTATGAGTAAAGAGACCTTTTATATATGTACCTTAATTTGCATGTTGGCTTTCTTTACCCTTAGCTCTTGAGTTTTGATGGGCTTTGCTTAAAGTTATGATAGATTGAATGTGCCTTAGAAGTTAAGGAGGGACCTAGATGAGAAACCCATAAACTAGAGGTCCTTATGTTGAAAACTAACCCAAGCTATATAAGCTTCTTTCTTTGCAAACCAAGTATACGTATTCCCTTCTCTTCTTCACTTATCATCTTTCTCAACCGACTAAGGCAGAGCTCTGGAGCTCAAGAAGACGACCAAACTGTTCTAAGGTGAGAAGAGACCATCTTCTAGCTCGGATTCATGGAGGAATTCCTTGTATAAGGTTGGTTTTATGGTTATCTCACTTAGGTTTCTTGTTCTAACCGACCTTCCCCAACCTTTTCTTGGAGAAACTTGTTTGGCCGACCTGTGGAGCTCAAGATGCCATTAAAGGCTTGAATCTTGGAATCTTGGAGCTCTAGGAACAACGTTTAAGGTGGGTTTTATAACTCTAAACCTTTGCTTTATTATGCATATCTATGTTCTTGCAAGTTAGTACCTAGTTTTTCTTCTTCCCCACTCTTTCTTGCACTTTTTCAAGCAATCCGTGTAGTAACCGACCTGAAAATAGGTTGAAGATGATGGGCATGAATTCCTAGGTAACTTTACCAAACGAACTTGGACCATTTGGTCTAAACGGTTTGCAAACCGTTTGAAATCAAACGGTCTCAAGACCGTTTGATCTCATGCGGTCTTGCAAGACCGTTTAGATTCAAACGGTCTCCAAGACCGTTTGGTAGGGTTGACCAAGTGAAGACCATTTAGAGGTCTATTGTACACATGTTGAATTAATCAATTATAAAGAATCATGATCTAATTGCAAACCAATCACAAGTTGAAGGCACTTCAATCTTCTAAACCCTAATCGGGTTGAATTGCTGATTTCAAGGATAGATTTTGGTGAACTTTGGGTTGAAGGGCCCAAACGATCTCAAGACCGTTTGGGGGTTCACTCAAACGGTCTCAAGTCCGTTTGGTGACAACCCAAGACCGTTTGGAGGTCTAGGGTTAAGGTAATTTGGTGAATTGAGGGTCCAATCACAATAGGTTGATGAATTGAATAAAAGAGCTGATTTTAGACCTAATTAGGGTTCAACCCTTATCAAATCGACTTAGATTTTGATGAAACTTTGGGAAAACGGTCTCAAGACCATTTGGAGGGTGTCCAAACGATCTCAAGACAGTTTGGGCCAATTTTGGGCCCAATTGAGTATCAATTGATGGGTTCAACTTCAATTTGTTTCACATTGTTGAACATTGAGGGTTAACCGATTGCAAACCCTAATTCAGTTGGATTTAACCCTAATTGGCTTTCAATTGAGGGTCAATTTGGTGTCCAATTGATTAAGGTTAACCCTAATTGGCTCAATTTATAAGTGGCTAACAAGGTTATGGCCAATTGAAGGCTTCAACATAGATAACCATAATCGATTATAACCTTTGATACACCTTTGAGGTCCATGCGGTTTTGAACCCATTTGGACCAAACGGTCTCAAGACCGTTTGGACTCAAACGATCTCAAGGTCGTTTGGTCCAATCGATCTCAAGATCGTTTCAACTCATGTGGTTTCAAGGTCGTTTCATCCAAACGGTTTGGAAGTCAACACTCTCAAACGGTCAACGCACTCAAATGGTCTCAAGGCCGTTTAAGGGAAAACGGTCTTGAGTGTCATGCGGTCTTGAAGTCAACTATAGCAAACGGTCAACACACCCAAACGGTCTGAAGACCATTTGGAGGTTGAAAGTGTGTAGTCGTTTGGAGACTTTAGGGTTGTGTTTGCTTAGCACTTTGAAGGTTTAAATTGGTTCTATGGTGGTCTAATCCAAACCCTAATGATACTTAAAGACATTAAGGGGTTAAGTGATTAATAGATTGACCCATGATTGTGATCAATGGTGTACTTTACCAATATGCCCTTGAAGGGTTCAACTAGATGATACCTTGTTTCAATCAAACCCTAATGACATGATAGTGGTGACTTAGCTTATGTTAATCAATGAGGACTTGACGTCACCTATTCTAGAGTGATGTAATCACCATATATTAGTAAGAGGAGAGAGAAGGTACCATTTATGGTTGAAACTCAAGTAAAATACCTTCAATGTATATGAATGTGCATGATTAGGTTATGATCCACCTATGTGAGATCATGAAAATCCTAATTATGATAATTGATGAATCTTAACCTAATTTGAAGGCATCAATGATGATGTTTCTCATACATGATGATTCTATGAGCTCAATTCACTATAAAGTGAATAGTAAACCCTAATTCTAGGGTAATATGATGAATGTACAATAAACCCTAATTCCAGGTTATGCTTTTAAGCATGAATCTTCATGATTTAAGTATGAAAGGAGGAACCACTATTTCTAATCATAATGGAAGGGATTGGATAACCCTAATTGATGTAAATCAGGGAACCTAGCTATTGTAAGAGTATGAAGGTACAACTCTTGAAATGAATTGTTCATTATTTTTAGTTGAATTAACCATGCAGGTTCTTATATGAGGATGATCATATCCAGGTAAGGATTATGATACCATATTCATTGAAAGCATGTTGTTAGCTTAATGAATAGTGAATATGATATGATGCCTAAGTTTAAGTAGCATCATATGAGATGATAGGTTGTAAGAGCCATGAGTAATATCAAGGTCATGCTGATTAAATGACTTATGATGAGTTGATATCCTTTGGTAACTGATATGAGTTAAACTTGATACATTTAGTATTCTTCTTGTATATCAGTGTTTTAATATTTAAATGCTTGGAAACATGTATGATGTTAAAATAATACTGAAATGTACCTAAATAATAAAGTATAATCATACCATGTAGAGCCCTGATCATAGATCCATCATTGTCAGAAGTTAAATGATGGTGAAACAGGTTTTCCTAAGGGAACTTCTGGATCACATACTTTTGAGTATGTGGGGGAATATGGATGTGTATATCCTTACATCCTAGTGTAGGAATTGATGTAGATGTATCTTAATCTATCAATCCTTCACTATATGTTTATGTCGGGGTGATGTAACACTAATCTCCCGAGGAAATCTTTTATACCGCATCGATGAGAGATAAACAAGAAATCTTTCGATGACGAAGAGAGTACAGAATGCCACTGTCACTCTAATAGCGAAGTACCAGAATACCCTGGTAAGCTATAGTAGCAGAGACACTAGATGTCCTACATGTTTATCCTCACTCTAACTGAGGAAGATGAGGTCATAAGAATCCAGCTCTTTTGATGACCTAGGTATGATACCGATGCGACTTAATAAGTGATCAGTTGGAGTATGAGCGGTATACCTCATCTCCGCAGGGCATTATAATGTTTGTAAAACATAATCAACCGCGTAGCATATCTGCTTAGGTTAAAACTACGAGATACAATGACTGAAATTACACTGCCTAGTATATATGTTTTTCATATTTCTTGAATGTTATTGTCCTACTTAATGTCAATCTACTGTTGATTACCTTAAAAGATTTTATTGCTTATGTTGTTCTTTGATTGCTATAATAAAGCTTCTGGCAGAGAGTTATAACTCTCACTAGGACAATTATTTAAAATTATCTCACTCTGTAGACTTCAACTTTTTAAGTGGTCGTCGGGGACGAAGGAACCAGTCTACAGGTGATCAGTATCAGCAGTAGCAGCACCAGGAGCGGTAGTGAATCTCAGGTGGAGATACTGACTGCTGAGCCATGTAGTTAATTAGTCCTATGTCATCTTTGTACTCTCAGGTCCTTGGAGTTAGTTGGTCTGAGATTTTTGGTTTTGAATCTTGAGATTTTGTATTTGGTTGTGTATAATCACTCAAGAAGTGATTTCACAGAGATGTAAACTGTTTATCTTGTTTCTATAAAAGAAGTTTTATGATTTCAAGACCTTGTCTCAAAAAGTTTTAATTTCTGGTGATTTTTGTATTCCCCTGCTAATCGAATGCTTCCGCTGAGTTTATGTCATGGTTTATGGATCAGATCGTCTCAATTTAGTGGTATTAGAGCTCTAGGTTTGCTGAGTCTACAAAGACATAGGACTTAGGATGTCGAGTCTATCCTTAGTGTTTCTTTCCTATCTAATAGAATCTTCTGCTCCTCAGGAGAAGAAGATATATAAGGATTTCTGAGCCACATGAGGAGTACGTGGCTGAGAGTAGCGTTGTTGCACCTCAAGAAGGTGCAAGGAACCCAGAGATAGAACAACCCATACCTGAGCCACCCAGGGAGCCACCTCAGTTTGACCCAGCTGACATAGGTAACCCAGCTGTTCAAACCATGTTCGGGTAGTTTATGACTGCCATGACACATATCACCGACAGGATGCCCATGCCTGCACCAAGGGCACCTGTCCATCCTGAAGGACAAGGTATCGGTAAGACGTTCGAGCGACTTCGTTGTGTCAGAGCAACCAAATACTTTGGGACAGCTGACCCCACAGATGCCGATTTGTGGTTAACCTAGTTGGAGAAAGCCTTCAGAATCTTGAACATCCCTGAAGCTGAGAAGGTTAGACATGCTGTCTATCTTCTCAAAGGAAGTGTTGGTCACTGGTGGACCATGGAAGAGAAGAAGAGGCCTGGAGTAGAGATCTCATGGGAAGACTTTCGTCGGGGATTTGTCAACAGATACTTTCCAAAGACATTCCTGGATGAGAAGATCTCTCAGTTCGAGAGATTGAGGCAAGGAATGATGAACATTAGCGAGTACGAAGCTAAGTTCATGGAGTTGTTGCGGTTCTGTCCGCACATGGCTGCCACAGAAGAAGAAAGGATTAGAAGGCTCGAGAAGGGTTTGAATGCCGATTTGACTACTCCCGTGTCTGCCCTAGAAAATTGGGAGAGGTTCACTACCTTCATTGAGTCAGTCTGAAGGATAGAGAAATCTGTAACCGAGAAGAGGCAAACCTATAAGAGATATCCGCAGTTCCAGGGTTCTTCATCTAGAGACTTTAAGAAGCCTAGATTCTCTGCACCTACACCTCCACCACCCAGATCTAGTGCTCAGACACAGTGGACACCGAGTAGAGGTAAAGGACAAAGCCTACCACTACAAGAGACTCGTAGTTCAGCATCAATGTCAGACACATGACCACCAAGACCACAACAACTGGAAAGAAGCTGCTACAACTGTGGGAAGGTGGGACATCTGATGAAGGACTGTAGGTCTAGGCCTGTCAGTGTGACATAGCCTCAGAGACAGAGTCAACAGGGGTCACAGAGAAGACAGTTTCAAGGAACAGCTAGAGGAAGTGGACATACATCCCAAGCTGGATCGTCAGCACCAACTCAACCTCAGGCGACAGTAAGGTTCTATGCAATGAACCCACCTGATGCAGTGATCAATCCACGGGTTGTGGCAGGTCAGATGGAATTATTATATTCTGATATGTCTACATCTTGTGTTGTATCTATTTTGATTGACCTGGGTGCTACACACTCCTTTATCACTCGGAGAGTGATTCACAACTGCAATATGACGGTCAGTCATAGGGAAGATAGCTTGTTGCTTGAGACTCCATTGAGAGGGTCTGCTGTGTTGTAGGAGGTATGCTCTCCCTACATCCTCTTCTTTTCTGATCATCGCATTCAAGTGGATCTTATACCACTTGATACACAAGGATTTGATATAATCCTTGGGATGGATACCTTGGAAAGGTATAGAGTTGTCTTGGATTGTGAATCCAAGCAAGTTGTGTTTGCTGATGAAGCGACATATGGATCTTTCAAGGAGAGAGAAAGATTCTACCCACCTGTCTTGTGTCAGCTATGGTTGCTGAGAAGCTGATGAGGTAAGGATGTTATGCATTCTTGGCCCATGTGGTAGATACTACCATGGAAAGTCCTAACCCTGCTGAAGTTCCTATAGTCAGGGAATTTGAAGACGTGTTTCCTGAAGAACTTCCAGGTATACCACCTCCTCGGGAAATTGATTTTGAAATCAATTTGGTCCCAGATACACAACCTATAGCTCAAACACCGTATAGGATGGCGCCTACCGAGATGGCAGAACTCAAGAAACAACTTCAGGAGTTACTTGAGAAGGGTTTCATTCGACCGAGTACTTCACCCTGGGGTGCTCTGGTTTTGTTTGTTAAAAAGAAAGACGGGTCAATGCGGTTGTGCATTGATTATAGACAACTCAATAAAGTAACAATAAAGAACAAGTACCCTCTGCCGAGGATTGATGATCTTTTTGACCAGTTGCGTGGTGCAACCTTCTTCTCAAAGATAGACTTGAGGTCAGGATATCATCAACTTCGTATTAAGGACAGTGAAATATCCAAGTCTGCCTTTAGGACAAGGTATGGTCACTATGAGTTCACAGTTATGTCGTTTGGACTAACTAATGCACCAACTGCATTTATGGAACTCATGAATAGAATCTTACGACCTTTCCTCGATCAGTCTGTTGTTGTCTTCATAGATGACATTCTGATCTATAGTAGAGATGCTCAACAGCATGAACAACATCTTTGCCAAGCTTTGACCTTGCTAAGGGAACATAAGCTATACGCTAAGTTTAGCAAGTGTGAGTTCTGGTTGCCGGAAGTATCTTTTCTTGGACACGTGGTATCTGCCTCGGGTATTCGTGTTGACCCTAAAAAGGTAGAATCTGTTCTACAGTGGGAACAACCGAAGACACCGACGGAGATTCATAGTTTCTTAGGGTTAGCTGGCTACTACAGAAGGTTCATCAAGAACTTTAGTTCTATAGCCTTACCCTTGACCAAGTTAACCCGGAAAGACGTTCCTTTTGCCTGGAGTGATAAGTGCCAGCAATCTTTTCAGCTGTTGAAGGAAAGGTTGACAAGTGCACCTGTACTTGTGCTACCTGAGAAAGGTAAGGGATATGTAGTTTTCTGTGATGCCTCCAAGAATGGACTCGGATGCGTGTTGATGCAGGATAAGCAAGTGATTTCTTTTACTTCCCGACAACTTAAGAAACACGAGGAGAATTATCTGATACATGATCTGGAGTTAGCTGCTGTGGTTCGTGCCTTGCAGATCTGGAGACATTATCTCGACGGAGAGACATTCCATATATTCACTGACCATAAGAACCTTAAGTATATCTTCTCTCAGCATGAACTTAACTTGAGGCAACGTCACTGGATGGAGTTAATCAAGGACTACGATTGTATAATCGATTACCGTCCAGGGAAGGCCAATGTGGTTGCAGACGCCTTAAGTAGAAAATCAGCAACATCAACCATGGATAGGGCACAACTAAACTCTTTAGTATGCTCTAGGAGAGATATGCTTATCTCTTTAAGGCAAGACAATGTACAGCTGAAGGTGTCATTGTTATCCGGGTTGTTAGCTGAAATGCATATTAAACCTACCCTAAGAGAGCAGATCAAGGAGGCACAGCTGTAAGGACCCTGACCTGCATTTAGGGTTTACCCTGTTTGTTTTGCTTAACCTTAGTGGTTTGATGCTTGCTAATCACCTTTGAATAGTGATTAGGGTTTTCGTTGTGCCTTGTTGAGAGTTCGAGGGGCTACTTGCAAATAACCCAAGTTTAGGGTTTTGTGTGCAAGTTGGTCATCTTGTGAGATGTTTTCCCCTCTTTGCTTCCTCTAGGGTTGAGAGGAAGGCTTGGGCTTGTTGTTTGAGTTCTTTGGGCCTAAGTTGAGCTTGTTTGGGCCTTGAGATGTGTTGCTTGGGCTTGTTTGAGCTTTGTGTCGGCCATGGCTTGCCTTGTGTCGTCTAAGGTAAGTTTGTGTCGATCTAGGGTGTGGTGTGTCGCCCAGTAGCCTATTTATGTCGCCCAGTAGGAGTTGTTGCTTGTATCGCCCATGTGGCTTGACCTTGGTTGGTGACACTTGGTGCATGGCTTGGACAAGTGTCTTTTGGTGTGCTTATGTGTTGGCTTGAACCCTAGGACAAGTGTCCCTTGGGTGGACGAAACTTGGCATGGTTGTACCTTGGTTTCTCCTCCCCTTCTTCCTATATAGGTAGCTCTTCTCCTTGCCTTAGTCTCCTTTGATCTTTTGGTCTCTCCTCCACCTCAAGTGCACGATATCCCTCTCCATCTAGCTTGTGTTGGCTGATACACCTTCCTAGAAGAGCTTGGTGGACGATATCTTTGGACCTTGGAGTACCTTGGAGCTTGGAGCTTAAGGCGGGTTGCATAACTTCTAACCCTATTTCCTTTACCTCTAGCAATAACCTTGTTACATGTTAATTGTTAGCTTAGTTCCTTGGTTTTGTATCTTGCTTGAGTTTCCTTTGGTAGCCGATATACCCTTAGGGTTTAGGGTTTCTAGTGATTTAGGGTTTGGGTTCCCTTGAGGTGGAGGTTGATGATGACCTAGGGTTGGGCAATATCCCTTGGTTGTGGATGTGTTGGACGATATCCTTGAGGTTGGACGACATGGTTTCCTTTGTACTTGTGTTGGACGATATGGTACTCTCTTTGTTGGACGATAGGGTACCTTGTTGGACGATATGGTGTGTCCTTGAGGTTGGCCGATACCCTGCCCATGTGTTGGGCGATAGGGTGAGCAATGGTTTGTTGGCCGATATAGTAGTGACCATGATAGATATAGGTTCCTCTTATGATGAACGATGCTCTTGTTCCTCTTTTGGATGATGGGCCTTTGTTCTTGTGGTAGACGACAGGGCTTCCTTTGGTAGATGGTTGAGTTGCACGACATGCAACTAAGTGTAACGACCGATAGCCCTGACGGGCACTGCATCTTGGTGTGTCGGCCGATAGGCCTGAGTGTGACGCGCGACAGAGAGTGGGGCTATGATGGGCGTCACGCCTCTAGTTGGGAGAGTGTTGGCCACTAGGCCTTGAGAGTGGTTGCACGATATCAGGAGTACTTCCCTCTCTCCTTTCCTTCTTCTCTCCTTCTCTTTCCTAGATTCTAGGGGCTGGTTGTTAGCCTAGGATATCGGGCGTCAGGTGCTGGCTGTGACGGGCGTTGCCCGATGGGGTGTGTCGCACGACGCGCGCCACTCTTTGCCTTGTGACGGGGTGTTGCGGGCAGAAGGGCTGGGTGCAACGCAACGTTGCTGCCTTCCCATGCCTAGCCGAGCAAGTTATCTATAGTGAGGGTTGTGAGGTCTTAGGTGAGGGCAGTTAGGTCCTGTGGTGACGGTCCCAAGTATCATGCCAGTAGACGCTTATGCATAACCAAGTCTCGGTAGTAATACCTTGCTTAGTAACAATAATAATGACATGGTAGTATTAATGATAGTCATGATGATAATGTTGTTGATAACTAAGATGTCAATAGTGTTGGTGATGTTAGTTGTGTTGATGAATGTGATGCCTTGCTAGTAAGAGAAAGTAATAATAATGATAATGATTGGAATAATGTGGCTAAGTGGCATTTACATTAATAGTTTGCTTAATGACATAGCAATGAAGGTAATAGTAGATGATGATGCTGATAATAGTAATAATGGTATCAAGAGTAGTAATGACATGATATTGATATGAGTCTTATGATTACTTATTAATGATAATGATAAATGGTAGTTGCATTGATGGTTGCTTAATGACAAAGATATGAATGATGATAGTGGATGGTAACAGTAATGATTTTGGTAACACTAGTAGTTGCTTTGTATACTCAACATAATTATTATATAAAGTGAATACCTTGATTGTTTGTATAATCTTGAGATAAGGGTAGGCATGATTATGGTGTGATATGCTTAACAAGCTTGATCATCAAATAGTGTAATATTGATAAATAGGTTATCTTGAATGATAGCTCATGATAGTGAGCATATTCCTTATGTTTAATCTATGGTTATTGTGTATCCTAACCATGCAGGTGATGTGTAGCCATGAAAGGGCTATGTGACATACGTGATGAGTAACATTACCTTGATATTTGTTCTATGAGATTATATATGTATAATGTGTTAAGTTCCATGATGATGATGTGAGCCTTGAGAGGCATTGATAGTACATGATGAGGGATTGAGATCCCATGGTATGTGATGAACCTAGATGGTTGGAAAGAGGCCAAGTGGTAACATGTGATGTTGGATCCTTGTGATGGATCAGGTTGATGTGATTAAATAATAATATAATGTTGTTTACTTTCTGTTATATCTTGCATGTTATACAACTTGGTTGAATCTTGCAATCCATCTAAAAGATACTAATTAGTGACAGTGAAATATATCATGTAGTTGCCCTGGCCATAGATCCATCATCGTCAGGACTTGGTGATGGTGAAACATGTTCTCCTATGGGTTAACCTAGAAGCGCATATTGTTGAATATGTGTAGGTTGCTCCTATCCTGAAAATGAGGAGGTAAGAGTATAACTTCGGTTACAGACTCAGATATGTATATAGAGCATGGTGAATAGGCCCATGGCTCAGGATACGTGATATGAGGAGCATGAATGCGTTCATGGCTCAGAGCACGGTGAACAGGCCCGTGGCTCAGTTTTACTAGCGCCGAGACCTGTACCAAGGCGGGCTAGAATGAGGGTAGCCTATGGAGCTGACCCTGTGGCTTAGACCACTTTAGCATGTGACTGCGGTCCTGCTTGTGTTGTACTCGTGTACTGAGCACGAGGTGGGAGGTCGTGGAGTCTGGCTCTTCCATTGACCTTGTATGGCACCGGCTTGGGTTTCGTAACCGAAGGTTGGATTTGAACGGTACGATTCAAATCCTCAGGGCATAATAATACGTAATACAACCGTTTAATACTTATTTCTTAGGATAAACACGAAACATTGGTTGAGGCCTTGTTTGTGTAATATCTTTGTTATATGTTGCAGGTTATGTGATAATATGTCTTATCTTGATAAGCAGGTTATGTGACATTACATCTTGTTCTGATAATCATGTTACATAGGGATACATATTATCTTGATAATCATATTCCTTGAGATATATCTGGTTATATGCTTTTGTATAGCGGGTAAGCTTGTCGGTAAGAATAATCTGTTTTATATAGACTGCTCTTGTTATACCTGTTATTAGTTATCTGCTGTTATAGTTTATCTTGCTGAGGTTCTGTAGTTGCGATGGGGAGTTATGTTTCCCACTAGGACAATTGTTCAATTATATCACCCCGCTGGTTTAACCCCTTTTTAGGTGGTCGAGGTACACGTGGCCGTGGTCGTGGTGTTGCGGACGAGCAGCTTGAGGAGCAGTAGAAGGCAAGCGTTGGACATGCTGCTATTTTGGATGTTTTGTAGTAGAGTCTAGAGTCATCCCTATACTCTCAGGTCCTTGGCAGTGTTTTGACGATGTTTTACGATGAACGATCGATGATGTTGTATATCCTGCTGTTGGCCGGATGTGGGCCTTGATGTATATGAACAG
The DNA here is from genome assembly GCA_963693085.1 of Alisma plantago-aquatica. Lineage (NCBI taxonomy): Eukaryota > Viridiplantae > Streptophyta > Magnoliopsida > Alismatales > Alismataceae > Alisma > Alisma plantago-aquatica. The sequence goes on from OY856412.1 coordinate 1,226,437,255, forward strand.
GTGGTGATCTCATGAAATGGATAGACAACTGTTTCAATAAGCTATGAACACATATCAGATCTCATGTATGTATATATATATGACATGTTTCTGTGCAGGATGAGGACTGGAAAGTAATAGTTCCACAGTTTATTAGTTTTCCGCAATTGGTTTTAATTAACCCGTATTTTTTTTAAAATCTGTGGTTATGGTGATTTCCGCACATTTTTGCATAACACCTTGTTATCTATATGATAATGGGATGTGTTGCCACAAGTTTTGGTATCAGAGCTATTGGTTCGCTGAGTCTACAGGGATTTAGGACTAGGTTGAGTTGTTCTTATGAAGTCTTCCAGGTTTTCTTACAATATCTTCTGCCCTCAGCGGAAGAAAAGTCAAGATGTCTGGAAACCATGAAGAACACTCTGTTGAGTACAGTGATGCTGCATCGGTTGATGCAGAGGATGGATAGGCACACGGAAGATCGAGTGCCTGAGGTTCCCCAATTTAACCCAGCCATACTTGAACATCCTGCTTACCAATAGCTTATGGGGCATTTAATGACTACGATGAATCTCATGGTTGAGCGATTACCAGTGCCTCCTCCGCGAGCACAGGTTCCCCATGGAGAAGCATTGGGTATTGGGAAGACTTTCGAGCGGCTTTGCCGAGTTGGAGCTTCGGATTATGTTGGGACGGCTGATCCAGCGGATGCAGATCTGTGGCTGACAAGTCTCGAGAAGGCTTTCCAGATCCTTGACATCCCCGAAGCGGACAAGGTAAAGCATGCTGTCTACCTTATGAAGGGTAGTGTTGGTCACTGGTGGACCATCGAGGAAGAGAAGCGGCCTGGTGAGGTGATCTGTTGGGAAGTGTTCCGACGTGAGTTCGTCACCAGATACTTTCCAAAGACGTATCTAGATGAGAAGGTGAGTCAGTTTGAGAATCTGAGGCAAGGAACGATGAACATCACCGAGTATGAAGCCAAGTTTATGGATTTGTTGAGGTTTTGTCCTCACATGGCGGCGACAGATGAGGAACGGATCAGACGTTTCGAGAAGGGTTTAAGTGCTGAGTTGAAGACCTCGGTGTCTGCGTTGGAGAACCGAGAACGGTTTGCTACGTTTGTGGAATCAGTTCGGCGGATCAAGAGGACAGTACGGGAGAAAAGAGAGTCTATGTCCCTTAAAAGACCTGCTCAATTTCAAGGATGTAGGTTTGGTGGCTTTAAGAAGCCCAGGTTTTCAGCACCGTCAGCAATGAGAAGTGCTGGTGTACCATCTCAGTGGTCTCCGAGTAAAGGGAAAGGTTATGTTTCTTCACCGTCTAAGGCGCATAGTTCAGCTTCAGTGGCAGTAACAGGGCCAGCTAGGCCACGGTTTGAGGACAAGTCATGTCATCTTTGTGGACAAGTCAGTCATTTCAGGCTTAATTGCCCGAATAGAGATGTTGAAGTGACACAACAGCCGAGGCAGAGTTTTTAGAAGTCAGAGAGACCGCAGGCTAGTGGTAGCAGAGGTCGAGGACGCGGTCAAGCGTCTCAAGCTGGATCGTCTGCTCAAGGAAGCAGAGGTCGTGGACAGCAAGCAACGGCTCGGTTCTATGCCATGAATCAGCCGGAGGCGATAGTCAACTCGTGAGTGGTGACATGTCAGATGGAGTTATTTCATTCTGATATGTCTTCTTCTTGCTTTATATCTGTTCTGGTTGACCCAGGTGCTACACACTCTTTTATCTCCTATAGTATGCTTGAAAACTGTCGTTTACCTGTTAGTTATAAGAAGGATAGCTTGTTGTTGGAAACCCCTCTTGATGGTTCCTCTTTGCTTTGAGAAGAGTGTCCATCTTGTGTTTTGTCTTTCTCGGGACATCGTATTCAAGTGGATCTTATACCACTTGATATGCATGGTTTTGATGTTATCCTTGGGATGGATACCTTAGAGAGGTATAAGGTTGTCTTGGACTGCGGTTCCAAGCAGGCAGTGTTTGATGTTGCTGGAGAGAAGTGGAACTTCTAGGGAGATAAGAAGATTCTTCTGACGTGTCTAGTATCAGCTTTGGTGGCAGATAAGTTGTTACGATAGGGATGTGAGGCATTCCTAGCTCACGTGGTGGACACCGTTGTGGTTAACAAGGCGAAAGGTCCTAGTCTTGAGGAGGTGTCAGTAGTTCGAGAGTTTGCATACGTGTTTCCTGAGGAGTTTCCTGGTGTACCTCCACCCTGAGAGATTGAATTCGAGATCAATCTGGTTCCTGGAATGCAGCCAATTGCTCAGACAGCGTATAGGATGGCTCCAGCAGAGATGGCAGAGCTGAAGAAGCAGTTGCAAGATGTGTTGGAGAAAAGTTTTATCCGACCGAGTACATCGCCGTGGGGTGCTCCCATGTTGTTTGTTAAGAAGAAGGATGGTTCAATGCGGTTGTGTATAGATTACCGGTAGTTGAACAAGGTCACGATCAAGAATAAGTACCCGTTTCCGAGGATAGATGATCTGTTCGATCAGTTGCGTGGTGCTACAGTGTTTTCGAAGATCGATCTACGGTCTGGATATCATCAGTTGAGGATAAAGGCAGATGACATACCAAAGTCAGCTTTCAGGACGCGGTATGGTCATTTCGAGTTCGTGGTTATGCAGTTTGGGTTAACCAATGCACCAGCTGCTTTCATGGATCTGATGAACAGAGTGTTCCATCCGTTCTTAGATCAGTTTGTTGTAGTCTTTATAGATGACATCTTGATCTATAGTCGGGATAGGCTAGAGCATGAGAAACATCTTCGTCGAGTGTTGACTCTTCTTCATCAACATCAGTTGTATGCCAAGTTCAGTAAGTGTGAGTTCTGGTTGGCAGAAGTGACTTTCTTGGGTCATGTGATATCTGCTGAAGGCGTCAAAGTAGATCCGAAGAAGGTGGAATCCGTTGTGGATTGGGAACAGACGAAGACGCCGACAGAAGTTTGTAGTTTCCTTGGTTTGGTTGGATACTACCGGAGGTTTATCAAGGACTTCAGTGTGATCGCGTTGCTGATGACGAAGTTGACCAGGAAGGATGTACCTTTTGTTTGGGATGATCGATGTCAGCAAGCTTTCCAGAGTTTGAAGGAGAAGCTGACCAGTGCTCCAGTGTTGATCTTGCCAGAGCCTAGGAAAGGCTATGTTGTTTTCTGCGATGCTTCCAAGAAAGGTTTAGGTTGTGTGTTGATGCAGGAAGATCATGTGGTTTCTTTTGCCTCGCGACAGCTCAAGAAGCATGAGGAGAACTATCCGACTCATGACCTGGAGTTAGTGGCCGTGGTTCATGCGCTAAAGATTTAGAGACACTATCTATATGGGGAAGTGTGCCAGATATTTACAGATCATAAGAATTTGAAGTATATCTTTACGCAGCAAGAGTTGAACATTCGACAGTGTCGATGGATGGAGTTGATCAATGATTACGACTGTACTATCGAATATCATCCTGGTAAGGCGAACGTGGTGGCTGACACGCTTAGCAGGAAGTCTTCTTCTCTTTCTTTAAAGAAGGCACAGTTGAGTTCTCTGGTATGCCATAGGCGAGATATGTTTGTTTCTCTTCGACAAATGAATGTGCAGATGGAAGTTTCTTTTTTGTCTGGTCTTTTCGCACAGATGCAAGTTAAGCCTACGTTGAGACAGCAGATCAAGGATGCACAGCAGACAGATGATGCAGTACAGTTGATCAGATCAGAGTTCGGCAGCAACAAGCGTGATGGGTTTCATGAGTCCGAGGATGGACTAGTTTGCTATCATGATAGGATGGTGGTTCTAGATGCTGAGGATCTGAGGAAGTTGGTACTTGAGGAAGCACATACGTCGATGTATGTGATGCATCCAGGTGTCACCAAGATGTATCATAGTCTGAAGGACTTGTATTGGTGGCCCGGTTTGAAGAGAGATGTAGTTGAGTTCGTGGCGAGATGTGCGGTGTGTCAGCAAGTGAAGGCCGAACATCAGAAGCCGATAGGAACGTTGCAACCTTTGCCGATACCGTAGTGGAAATGGGATCATATAACCATGGATTTCGTAGTTGGTCTACCCCGGACAACTAGGAATCATGATTCAATTTGGGTGATAGTGGACAGATTGACGAAGTCTGCCCATTTCCTACCAGTGAAGACGACGTACACAGCTGAGAAGCTAGCTCGAGTATATGTGGATGAGATAGTACATTTGCATGGTGTGCCAGCGATGATAGTTTCTGACAGAGGTCCTCAGTTTACAAGTTGTTTTTGGGAACAGTTGCACAAGGCGTTGGGGACGCAGTTAAGGTTCAGTACAGCTTTTCACCCGCAGACAGATGGACAGTCTGAAAGGACTATTCAGATTTTGGAAGATCTCCATCAAGCTTGTGTTTTATAGTTTCTAGGCAACAGGGATGTACATCTGAGTTTGATAGAGTTTGCCTACAACAAAAGTTATCAACGGAGCATCGACATGGCTCCTTATGAGGCTTTGTGGAAGGAAGTGAAGATCTCCTTTGTGTTGGTATGAATCAGGTGAGTATCAGCTTTTGGGTCCTGAGTTAGTACAACAGACAACAGAAAAGATCAAGGTGATACAACAACAGTTGAAAGTGGCATAGGACAGGCAGAAGTCTTATGCAGATAATCGCCGACGACCTTTGGAATTCCAGGTAGGAGACAGAGTGTACCTTAAAGTTTCACCGTGGAAAGGTGTGCTAAGGTTTGGACGGAAGGGTAAGTTAGCTCCCAGGTATATGGGGCCTTACTCAGTCAGAGCACGTGTTGGCAAGGTAGCTTACGAGTTAGAGTTGCCTCCAGAGTTGCATAGGTTGCATCCAGTGTTTCATGTTAGTATGCTGAAGAAAAGTCATCTGGATTCAGGTACAGTGATACAGCCAGTTGAGGTTGAGCTTGATGCAGATGTGACCTACGAGGAAGGTCCTGTGGCGATCCTTGACAGAAGGATCAAGAAGCTGAAGAAGAAGGACTTGGTTCTTGTGAAGGTTCTTTGGAAGCACCGTGGCATTGAGGAAGCCACGTGGGAGCTTGGGGAAGAGATGAGGAGGAAGTATCCCTCACTTTTCTCTTCGGATTTCGGGGATGAAATCCCTTAAAGGGGGTTAGATTGTAAGGACCCTGACCTGCGTTTAGGGTTTACCCTATTTGTTTTGCTTAACCTTAGTGGTTTGATGCTTGCTAATCACCTTTGAATAGTGATTAGGGTTTTTGTTGTGCCTTGTTGAGAGTTCGAGGGGCTACTTGCAAATAACCCAAGTTTAGGGTTTTGTGTGCAAGTTGGTCATCTTGTGAGATGTTTTCCCCTCTTTGCTTCCTCTAGGGTTGAGAGGAAGGCTTGGGCTTGTTGTTTGAGTTCTTTGGGCCTGAGTTGAGCTTGTTTGGGCCTTGAGATGTGTTGCTTGGGCTTGTTTGAGCTTTGTGTCGGCCATGGCTTGCCTTGTGTCGTCCAAGGTAAGTTTGTGTCGACCTAGGGTGTGGTGTGTCGCCCAGTAGCCTGTTTGTGTCACCCAAAAAGAGTTGTTGCTTGTATCGCCCATGTGGCTTGACCTTGGTTGGTGACACTTAGTGCATGGCTTGGACAAGTGTCTTTTAGTGTGCTTATGTGTTGGCTTGAACCCTAGGACAAGTGTCCCTTGGGTGGACGACACTTGGCATGGTTGTACCTTAGTTTCTCCTCCCCTTCTTCCTATATAGGTAGCTCTTCTCCTTGCCTTAGTCTCCTTTGATCTTTTGGTCTCTCCTCCACCTCAAGTGCACGATATCCCTCTCCATCTAGCTTGTGTTGGCCGATACACCTTCCTAGAAGAGCTTGGTGGATGATAGCTTTGGACCTTGGAGTACCTTGGAGCTTGGAGCTTAAGGCGGGTTGCATAACTTCTAACCCTATTTCCTTTACCTCTAGCAATAACCTTGTTACATGTTAATTGTTAGCTTAGTTCCTTAGTTTTGTATCTTGCTTGAGTTTCCTTTGGTTGCAGATATACCCTTAGGGTTTAGGGTTTCTAGTGATTAAGGGTTTGGGTTCCCTTGAGATGGAGGTTAATGATGACCTAGGGTTGGGCGATATCCCTTAGTTGTGGATGTGTTGGACGATATCCTTGAGGTTGGACGACATGGTTTCCTTTGTCCTTGTGTTGGACGATAGGGTAATCTCTTTGTTGGACGATAGGGTACCTTGTTGGACGATATGGTGTGTCCTTGAGGTTGGCCGATACCCTACCCATGTGTTGGGCGATAGGGTGAGCAATGGTTTGTTGGCCGATATAATAGTGACCATGATAGACGATAGGTTCCTCTTGTGATGAACGATGCTCTTGTTCCTCTTTTGGACGATGGACCTTTGTTCTTGTGGTGGACGACAAGGCTTCCTTTGGTAGATGGTTGAGTTGCACGACATGCAACTAAGTGTAACGACCGATAGCCCTGATGGGCGATGCATCTTGGTGTGTCGGCCGATAGGCCTGAGTGTGACGCATGACAGAGAGTGGGGCTGTGACGGGCGTCACGCCTCTAGTTGGGAGAGTGTTGGTCGTTAGGCCTTGAGAGTGGTTGCACGATATCAGGAGTACTTCCCTCTCTCCTTTCCTTCTTCTCTCCTTCTCTTTCCAGGATGCTAGGGGCTGGTTGTTAGCCTAGGATATCGGGCGTCAGGTGCTGGCTGTGACGGGCGTTGCCCGATGGGGTGTGTCGCGCGACGCACGCCACTCTTTGCCTTGTGACGGGGTGTTGCGGGCAGAAGGGCTGGGTGCAACGCAACGTTGCTGCCTTCCCATGCCTAGCCGAGCAAGTTAGCTATAGTGAGGGTTGTGAGGTCTTAGGTGAGGGCAGTTAGGTCCTTTGGTGACGGTCCCAAGTATCATGATAGTAGACGCTTATGCATAACCAAGTCTCGGTAGTAATACCTTGCTTAGTAACAATAATAATGACATGGTAGTATTAATGATAGTCATGATGATAATGTTGTTGATAACTAAGATGTCAATAGTGTTGGTGATGTTAGTTGTGTTGATGAATGTGATGCCTTGCTAGTAAGAGAAAGTAATAATAATGATAATGATTGGAATAATGTGGCTAAGTGGCATTTACATTAATAGTTTGCTTAATGACATAGCAATGAAGGTAATAGTAGATGATGATGCTGATAATAGTAATAATGGTATCAAGAGTAGTAATGACATGATATTGATATGAATCTTATGCTTACTTATTAATGATAATGATAAATGGTAGTTGCATTGATGGTTGCTTAATGACAAAGATATGAATGATGATAGTGGATGGTAACAGTAATGATTTTGGTAACAATAGTAGTTGCTTTGTATACTCAACATAATTATTATATAAAGTGAATACCTTGATTGTTTGTATAATCCTGAGATAAGGGTAGGCATGATTATGGTGTGATGTACTTAACAAGCTTGATCATCAAATAGTGTAATATTGATAAATAGGTTATCTTGAATGATAGCTCATGATAGTGAGCATATTCCTTATGTTGAATCTATGGTTATTGTGTATCCTAACCATGCAGGTGATGTGTAGCCATGAAAGGGCTATGTGACATACGTGATGAGTAACATTACCTTGATATTTGTTCTATGAGATTATATATGTATAATGTGTTAAGTTCCATGATGATGATGTGAGCCTTGAGAGGTATTGACAATACATGATGAGGGATTGAGATCCCATGGTATGTGATGAACCTGGATGGTTGGAAAGAGGCCAAGTGGTAACATGTGATGTTGGATCCTTGTGATGGACCATGTTGATGTGATTAAATAATAATATAATGTTGTTTACTTTCCGTTATATCTTGCATGTTATACAACTTGGTTGAATCTTGCAATCCATCTAAAAGATACTAATTAGTCACAGTGAAATATATCATGTAGTTTCCCTGGCCATAGATCCATCATCGTCAGGACTTGGTGATGGTGAAACAGGTTCTCCTACGGGTTAACCTGGAAGCGCATATTGTTGAATATGTGTAGGTTGCTCCTAGCCTGAAAATGAGGAGGTAAGAGTATAACTTCGGTTACAGACTCAGATATGTATATAGAGCATGGTGAACAGGCCCATGGCTAAGGATACGTGATATGAGGAGCATGAATGCGTTCATGGCTCAGAGCACGGTGAACAGGCCCGTGGCTCAGTTTTACTAGCGCCGAGACCTGTACCAAGGTGGGCTAGAATGAGGGTAGCCTATGGAGCTAACCCTGTGGCTTAGACCACTTCAACATGTGACTGCGGGCCTGCTTGTGTTGTACTCGTGTACTGACCACGAGGTGGGAGGTCGTGGATTCCGGCTCTTCCATTGACCTTGTATGGCACCGGCTTGGGTTTCGTAACCGAAGGTTGGATTTGAATGGTACGATTCAAATCCTCAGGGCATAATAATACATAATACATCCGTTTAATGCTTATTGCTTAGGATAAACACGAAACATTGGTTGAGGCCTTGTTTGTGTAATATCTTCATTATATGTTGCAGGTTATGTGATAATATGTCTTATCTTGATAAGCAGGTTATGTGACATTACATCTTGTTCTGATAATCATGTTACATAGGGATACATATTATCATGATAATCATATTCCTTGAGATATATCTGGTTATATGCTTTTGTATAGCGGGTAAGCTTGTCGGTAAGAATAATCTATTTTATATAACTGCTCTTGTTATACCTGTTATTAGTTATCTGCTGTTATAGTTTATCTTGCTGAGGTTCTGTAGTTGCGATGGGGAGTAATGTTTCCCGCTGGGACAATTGTTCAATTGTCTCACCCCGCTGGTTTAACCCCTTTTGAGGTGGTCGAGGTAGACGTGGCCGTGGTCGTGGTGTTGCGGCCGAGCGGCTTGAGGAGCAGTAGAAGGCAAGCGTTGGACATGCTGCTGTTTTGGATGTTTTGTAGTAGAGTCTAGAGTCATCCATGTACTCTCAGGTCCTTGGAAGTGTTTTGACGATGTTTTACGATGAACGATCGATGATGTTGTATATCCTTATGTTGGCCGGATGTGGGCCTTGATATATATGAACAAGTGGTGATCTCATGAGATGGATAGACAGCTGTTTCAGTAAGCTGTGAACACATATCAGATCTCATGTATGTATATATATATATGACATGTTTCTATGCAGGATGAGGACTGGAAAGTAATAGTTCCACAGTTTATCATTTTTCTGCAATCGGTTTTAAATAACCCATATTTTTTTAAAATATGTGGTTATGGTGATTTCCGCACATTTTCACATAACACCTTGTTATCTATATGATAATGGGATGTGTTGCCACAAGTTTTGGTATCAGAGCTATAGGTTCGCCGAGTCTACAGGGATTTAGGACTAGGTTGAGTTGTTCTTATGAAGTCTTCCAGGTTTTCTTACAATATCTTCTGCCCTTAGCAGAAGAAAAGTCAAGATGTCTGGAAACCATGAAGATCACTCTGCTGAGTACAGTGATGCTGCATCGGTTGATGGAGAGGATGGACAGGCACATGAAGATCGGGTGCCTGAGGTTCCCCAATTTAACCCAGCCATACTTGAACATCCTGCTTACCAACAGCTTATGGGGTAGTTAATGGCTACGATGAATCTCATGGTTGAGCGATTACCAGTGCCTCCTCCGCGAGCACAGGTTCCCAATGGAGAAGCATCGGGTATTGGGAAGACTTTCGAGCGGCTTCACCGAGTTGGAGCTTCGGATTATGCTGGGACGGCTGATCCAGCGGATGCAGATCTGTGGCTGACAAGTCTCGAGAAGGCTTTCTGGATCCTTGACATCCCCGAAGCGGACAAGGTAAAGCATGATGTCTACCTTCTGAAGGGTAGTGTTGGTCACTGGTGGACTATCGAGGAAGAGAAGCGGCCTGGTGAGGTGATCTGTTGGGAAGTGTTCCGATGCAAGTTCATCACCAGATACTTTCCAAAGACGTATCTAGATGAGAAGGTGAGTCAGTTCGAGAATCTGAGGCAAGGAACAATGAACATCACCGAGTATGAAGCCAAGTTTATAGATTTGTTGAGGTTTTGTCCTCACATGGCGGTGACAGATGAGGAACGGATCAGACGTTTCGAGAAGGGTTTAAGTGCTGAGTTGAAGACCCCGATGTCTGCGTTGGAGAACCGAGAATGGTTTTCTACATTCATGGAATCAGTTCGGCGGATCGAGAGGACAGTACGGGAGAAAAGAGAGTCTATGTCCCTTAAAAGACCTGCTCAATTTCAAGGACGTAGGTTTGGTGGCTTTAAGAATCCCAGGTTTTCAGCACCGTCAGCAATGAGAAGTGCTGGTGTACCATCTCAGTGGTCTCTGAGTAAAGGGAAGGGTTATGTTTCTTCACCGTCTAAGGCACATAGTTCAGCTTCAGTGGCAGTAACAGGGCCAGCTAGGCCACGGTTTGAGGACAAGTCATGCATCTTTGTGGACAAGTCGGGCATTTCAGGCTTAATTGCCCGAATAGAGATGTTGAAGTGACACAACAGCCGAGGCAGAGTTTTTAGAAATCAGAGAGACCGTAGGCTAGTGGTAGCAGAGGTCAAGGACGTGGTCAAGCGTCTCAAGCTGGATCGTCTGCTCAAGGAAGCAGAGGTCGTGGACAGCAAGCAACAGCTCGATTCTATGCCATGAATCAGTCGGAGGCGATAGTCAACCCACGAGTGGTGACAGGTCAGATGGAGTTATTTCATTCTGATATGTCTTCTTCTTGCTTTATATCCGTTCTGGTTGACCCAAGTGCTACACACTCTTTTATCGCCTATAGTATTCTTGAAAACTGTCGTTTACCTATTAGTTATAAGAAGGAGAGCTTGTTGTTGGAAACCCCTCTTGATGGTTCCTCTTTTCTTCGAGAAGAGTGTCCATATTGTGTTTTGTCTTTCTCGAGACATCGTATTCAAGTGGATCTTATACCACTTGATATGCATGGTTTCGATGTTATCCTTGGGATGGATACCTTTGAGAGGTATAAGGTTGTCTTGGACTGTGGTTCCAAGCAGGTAGTGTTTGATGTTGCTGGAGAGAAGTGGACCTTCCAGGGAGATAGGAAGATTCTTCTGACGTGTCTAGTATCGGCTTTGGTGGCAGATAAGTTGTTACGATAGGGATGTGAGGCGTTCCTAGCTCACGTGGTGGACACCGTTGTGGTTAACAAGGCAAAAGGTCCTAGTCTTGAGGAGGTGTCAGTAGTTCGAGAGTTTGCAGACGTGTTTCCTGAGGAGTTTCCTGGTGTACCTCCACCCCGAGAGATTGAATTCGAGATCAATCTGGTTCCTGGAACGCAGCCAATTGCTCAGACAGCGTATAGGATGGCTCCAGTAGAGATGGCAGAGCTGAAGAAGCAGTTGCAAGAGTTGTTGGAGAAAAGTTTTATCCGACCGAGTACATCGCCGTGGGGTGCTCCCGTGTTGTTTGTTAAGAAGAAGGATGGTTCAATGCGGTTGTGTATAGATTACCGGTAGTTGAACAAGGTCACGATCAAGAATAAGTACCCGTTGCCGAGGATAGATGATCTGTTCGATCAGTTGCATGGTGCTACAGTGTTTTCAAAGATTGATCTACGGTCTGGATATCATCAGTTGAGGATAAAGGCAGATGACATACCAAAGTCAGCTTTCAGGATGAGGTATGGTCATTTCGAGTTCGTGGTTATGCAGTTTGGGTTAACCAATGCACCTGCTGCTTTCATGGATCTGATGAACAGAGTGTTCCGTCCATTCTTAGATCAGTTTGTTGTAGTCTTTATAGATGACATCTTGATCTATAGTCGGGATAGGCTAGAGCATGAGCAACATCTTCGTCGAGCGTTGACTCTTCTTCGTCAACATCAGTTGTATGCCAAGTTCAGTAAGTGTGAGTTCTGGTTGGCAGAAGTGACTTTCTTGGGTCATGTGATATCTGCTGAAGGCGTCAAAGTAGATTCGAAGAAGGTGGAATCCGTTGCGGATTGGGAACAGCCGAAGACGCCGACAGAAGTTCGTAGTTTCCTTGGTTTGGCTGGATACTACAGGAGGTTTATCAAGGACTTCAGTGTGATCGCGTTGCCGATGACGAAGTTGACCAGGAAGGATGTACCTTTTGTTTGGGATGATCGATGTCAGCAAGCTTTCCAGAGTTTGAAGGAGAAGCTGACCAATGCTCCAGTGTTGATCTTGCCAGAGCCTAGGAAAGGCTATGTTGTTTTCTGTGATGCTTCCAAGAAAGGTTTAGGTTGTGTGTTGATGCAGGAAGATCATGTGGTTTCTTTTGCCTCGCGACAGCTCAAGAAGCATGAGGAGAACTATCCGACTCATGACCTGGAGTTAGCGGTCGTGGTTCATGCGCTAAAGATTTGGAGACACTATCTGTATGGGGAAGTGTGCCAGATATTTACAGATCATAAGAATCTGAAGTATATCTTTACGCAGAAAGAGTTGAACATGCGACAACGTCGATGGATGGAGTTGATCAATGATTACGACTGCACTATCGAATATCATCCTGGTAAGGTGAACGTGGTGGCTGACGCACTTAGCAGGAAGTCTTCTTTTCTTTCTTTAAAGAAGGCACAGTTGAGTTCTCTGGTATGCCATAGGCGAGATATGTTTGTTTCTCTTCGACAGATGAATGTGCAGATGGAAGTTTCTTTGTTGTCAGGTCTTTTCACACAGATGCAAGTTAAGCCTACATTGAGACAACAAATCAAGGATGCACAGCAGACAGATGATGCGGTACAGTTGATCAGATCAGAGTTCGGCAGCAACAAGCGTGATGGGTTTCATGAGTCCGAGGATGGACTAGTTTGCTATCGTGATAGGATGGTGGTTCCAGATGCTGAGGATCTGAGGAAGTTGGTACTTGAGGAAGCACATACGCCGATGTATGTGATGCATCCATGTGTCACCAAGATGTATCATAGTCTGAAGGACTTGTATTGGTGGCCCGGTTTGAAGAGAGATGTAGCCGAGTTCGTGGCGAGATGTGCAATGTGTTAGCAAGTGAAGGCCGAACATCAGAAGCCGGCAGGAACGTTGCAACCTTTGTCGATACCGTAGTGGAAATGGGATCATATAACCATGGATTTCGTAGTTGGTCTACCCCGGACAACTAGGAATCATGATTCAATTTGGGTGATAGTGGACAGATTGACGAAGTTTGCCCATTTCCTACCAGTGAAGACGACGTACACAATTGAGAAGCTAGCTCGAGTATATGTGGATGAGATAGTACGTTTGCATGGTGTGCCAACGACGATAGTTTCTGACAGAGGTCCTCAGTTTACAAGTCGTTTTTGGGAACAGTTGCACAAGGCGTTGGGGACGCAGTTAAGGTTCAGTACAACTTTTCACCCACAGACAGATGGACAGTCTGAAAGGACTATTCAGATTTTGGAAGATCTCCTTCGAGCTTGTGTTTTATAGTTTCTAGGCAACTGGGATGTACATCTGAGTTTGATAGAGTTTGCCTACAACAACAGTTATCAGCAGAGCATCGACATGGCTCCTTATGAGGCTTTGTATGGAAGGAAGTGCAGATCTCCTTTGTGTTGGTATGAATCAGGTGAGTATCAACTTTTGGGTCCTGAGTTAGTACAACAGACAACAGAAAAGATCAAGGTGATACAACAACAGTTGAAAGTGGCACAGGACAGGCAGAAGTCTTATGCAGATAATCGCCGACGACCTTTGGAATTCCAGGTAGGAGACAGAGTGTACCTTAAAGTCGCTCCGTGGAAAGGTGTGCTAAGGTTTGGACGGAAGGGTAAGTTAGCTCCCAGGTATATGGGGCCTTACTCAGTCAGAGCACGTGTTGGCAAGGTAGCTTACGAGTTAGAGTTGCCTCCAGAGTTGCATAGGTTGCATCCAGTGTTTCATGTTAGTATGCTGAAGAAAAGTCATCCGGATTCAGGTACAGTGATACAGCCAGTTGAGGTTGAGCTTGATGAAGATGTGACCTATGAGGAAGGTCTTGTGGCGATCCTTGACAGAAGGATCAAGAAGCTGAAGAGGAAGGACCTGGTTCTTGTGAAGGTTCTTTGGCAGCACCGTGACGTTGAGGAAGCCACGTGGGAGCTTGGGGAAGAGATGAGGAGGAAGTATCCCTCACTTTTCTCTTCAGATTTCGGGGATGAAATCCCTTAAAGAAGGTTAGATTGTAAGGACCCTGACCTGCGTTTAGGGTTTACCCTATTTGTTTTGCTTAACCTTAGTGGTTTGATGCTTGCTAATCACCTTTGAATAGTGATTAGGGTTTTCGTTGTGCCTTGTTGAGAGTTCGAGGGGCTACTTGCAAATAACCCAAGTTTAGGGTTTTGTGTGCAAGTTGGTCATCTTGTGAGATGTTTTCCCCTCTTTGCTTCCTCTAGGGTTGAGAGGAAGGCTTGGGCTTGTTGTTTGAGTTCTTTGGTCCTGAGTTGAGCTTGTTTGGGCCTTGAGATGTGTTGCTTGGGCTTGTTTGAGCTTTGTGTCGGCCATGGCTTGCCTTGTGTCATCCAAGGTAAGTTTGTGTCGACCTAGGGTGTGGTGTGTCGCCCAGTAGCATGTTTGTGTCACCCAACAGGAGTTGTTTCTTATATCGCCCATGTGGCTTGACCTTGGTTGGTGACACTTGGTGCATGGCTTGGACAAGTGTCTTTTGGTGTGCTTATGTGTTGGCTTGAACCCTAGGACAAGTGTCCCTTGGGTGGACGACACTTGGCATGGTTGTACCTTGGTTTCTCCTCCCCTTCTTCCTATATAGGTAGCTCTTCTCCTTGCCTTAGTCTCCTTTGATCTTTTGGTCTCTCCTCCACCTCAAGTGCATGATATCCCTCTCCATCTACCTTGTGTTGGCCAATACACCTTCGTAGAAGAGCTTGGTGGATGATAGCTTTGGACCTTGGAGTACCTTGGAGCTTGGAGCTTAAGGCGGGTTGCATAATTTCTAACCCTATTTCCTTTACCTCTAGCAATAACCTTGTTACATGTTAATTGTTAGCTTAGTTCCTTAGTTTTGTATCTTGCTTGAGTTTCCTTTGGTGGCAGATATACCCTTAGGGTTTAGGGTTTCTAGTGATTTAGGGTTTGGGTTCCCTTGAGATGGAGGTTGATGATGACCTAGGGTTGGGCGATATCCCTTGGTTGTGGATGTGTTGGACGATATCCTTGAGGTTGGACGACATGGTTTCCTTTGTCCTTATGTTGGACGATAGGGTACTCTCTTTGTTGGACGATAGGGTACCTTGTTGGAAGATATGGTGTGTCCTTGAGGTTGGTCGATACCCTGCCCATGTGTTGGGCGATAGGGTGAGCAATGGTTTGTTGGCCGATATAGTAGTGACCATGATAGACGATAGGTTCCTCTTGTGATGAACGATGCTCTTGTTCCTCTTTTGGACGATGGACCTTTGTTCTTGTGGTGGACGACAGGGCTTCCTTTGGTAGATGGTTGAGTTGCACGGCATGCAACTGAGTGTAACGACCGATAGCCCTGACGCGTGATGCATCTTGGTGTGTCGGCCGATAGGCCTGAGTGTGACACGCGACAGAGAGTGGGGCTGTGACGGGCGTCACGCCTCTAGTTGGGAGAGTGTTGGCCGTTAGGCCTTGAGAGTGGTTGCACGATATCAGGAGTACTTCCCTCTCTCCTTTCCTTCTTCTCTCCTTCTCTTTCCAGGATGCTAGGGGCTGGTTGTTAGCCTAGGATATCGGGTGTCAGGTGCTGGCTGTGACGGGCGTTGCCCGATGGGGTGTGTCGCGCGATGCGCGCCACTCTTTGCCTTGTGACGGGGCGTTGCGGGCAGAAGGGCTGGGTGCAACGCAGCGTTGCTGCCTTCCCATGCCTAGCCGAGCAAGTTAGCTATAGTGAGGGTTGTGAGGTCTTAGGTGAGGGCAGTTAGGTCCTTTGGTGACGGTCCCAAGTATCATGACAGTAGACGCTTATGCATAACCAAGTCTCGGTAGTAATACCTTGCTTAGTAACAATAATAATGACATGGTAGTATTAATGATAGTCATGATGATAATGTTGTTGATAACTAAGATGTCAATAGTGTTGGTGATGTTAGTTGTGTTGATGAATGTGATGCCTTGCTAGTAAGAGAAAGTAATAATAATGATAATGATTGGAATAATGTGGCTAAGTGGCATTTACATTAATAGTTTGCTTAATGACATAGAAACGAAAGTAATAGTAGATGATGATGCTGATAATAGTAATAATGGTATCAAGAGTAGTAATGACATGATATTGATATGAGTCTTATGCTTACTTATTAATGATAATGATAAATGGTAGTTGCATTGATGGTTGCTTAATGACAAAGATATGAATGATGATAGTGGATGGTAACAGTAATGATTTTGGTAACAGTAGTAGTTTCTTTGTATACTCAACATAATTATTATATAAAGTGAATACCTTGATTGTTTGTATAATCCTGAGATAAGGGTAGGCATGATTATGGTGTGATGTGCTTAACAAGCTTGATCATCAAATAGTGTAATATTGATAAATAGGTTATCTTGAATGATAGCTCATGATAGTGAGCATATTCCTTATGTTGAATCTATGGTTATTGTGTATCCTAACCATGCAGGTGATGTGTAGCCATGAAAGGGCTATGTGACATATGTGATGAGTAACATTACCTTGATATTTGTTCTATGAGATTATATATGTATAATGTGTTAAGTTCCATGATGATGATGTGAGCCTTGAGAGGCATTGACAGTAAATGATGAGGGATTGAGATCCCATGGTATGTGATGAACCTGGATGGTTGGAAAGAGGCCAAGTGGTAACATGTGATGTTGGATCCTTGTGATGGATCATGTTGATGTGATTAAATAATAATATAATGTTGTTTACTTTCCGTTATATCTTGCATGTTATACAACTTGGTTGAATCTTGCAACCCATCTAAAAGATACTAATTAGTCATAGTGAAATATATCATGTAGTTGCCCTGGCCATAGATCCATCATCGTCAGGACTTGGTGATGGTGAAACAGGTTCTCCTACGGGTTAACCTGGAAGCGCATATTGTTGAATATGTGTAGGTTGCTCCTAGCTTGAAAATGAGGAGGTAAGAGTGTAACTTCAGCTACAGACTCAAATATGTATATAGAGCATGGTGAACAGGCCCATGGCTCAGGATACGTGATATGAGGAGCATGAATGTGTTCATGGCTCAGAGCACGGTGAACAGGCAGTGGCTCAGTTTTACTAGCGCTGAGACCTGTACAAGGCGGGCTAGAATGAGGGTAGCCTATGGAGCTGACCCGGTGGCTTAGACCACTTCAGCATGTGACTGCGGTCCTGCTTGTGGTGTACTCATGTACTGACCATGAGGTGGGAGGTCGTGGAGTCAGGCTCTTCCATTGACCTTGTATGGTGCCGGCTTGGGTTTCGTAACCGAAGGTTGGATTTGAACAGTATGATTCAAATCCTCAGGGCATAATAATATGTAATACAATCGTTTAATACTTATTTCTTAGGATAAACACGAAACATTGGTTGAGGCCTTGTTTGTGTAATATCTTCATTATATGTTGCAGGTTATGTGATAATATGTCTTATCTTGATAAGCAGGTTATGTGACATTACATCTTGTTCTGATAATCATGTTACATAGGGATACATATTATCTTGATAATCATACTCCTTGAGATATATCTGGTTATATGCTTTTGTATAGCGGGTAAGCTTGTCGGTAAGAATAATCTGTTTTATATAGACTGCTCTTGTTTTACCTGTTATTAGTTATCTGCTGTTATAGTTTATCTTGCTGAGGTTCTGTAGTTGCGATGGGGAGTTATGTTTCCCGCTGGGACAATTGTTCAATTGTCTCACCCTGCTGGTTTAACCCCTTTTTAGGTGGTCGAGGTAGACGTGTTCGTGGTCGTGGTGTTGCGGCTGAGAAGCTTGAGGAGTAGTAGAAGGCAAGCGTTGGACATGCTGCTATTTTGGATGTTTTGTAGTTGAGTCTAGAGTCATCCTTGTACTCTCAGGTCCTTGGCAGTGTTTTGACGATGTTTTACGATGAACGATCGATGATGTTATATATCCTGCTGTTGGCCGGATGTGGGCCTTGATGTATATGAACAGGTGGTGATCTCATGAGATGGATAGATAGATGTTTCAGTAAGCTGTGAACACGTATCAGATCTCGTGTATGTATATATATATATGACATGTTTCTGTGCAGGATGAGGACTTGAAAGTAATAGTTCCACAGTTTATCAGTTTTCCGCAATCGGTTTTAATTAACCCGTATTTTTTTAAAATATGTGGTTATGGTGATTTCCGCACGTTTTCGCATAACACCTTGTTATATATATGATAGTGGGATGTGTTGCCACAACAGTGAGTTGATGTTGCAGTTCAGCAGATTAGGTCTGAGTATGGTGATGAGAAGCGGGATGGTTTCCATGACTCAGATGACCAGGTGGCATGCTATCATGGGAGGATGATAGTATCGGATGTGGATAACTTGAGGAAATTATTCTTGGAAGAAGCTCATTCTTCGATGTATGCCATGCATCCAGGGAGCACCAAGATGTGTCGAAACTTGAAAGATATGTATTGGTGGCCTGGGATGAAAAAGGATGTTGTTGAGATTGTTCTGAGGTGTCCTGTGTGTCAGTAAGTTAAAGTTGAACACCAGAAGCCTGCAGGGACAATGCAACCTTTACCCATACCACAGTGGAAGTGGGACCATGTGACCATGGACTTTGTTGTTGGCCTACCCAGGACAAGCAAAGGACATGATTCCATCTGGGTAATAGTTGATAGGTTGACAAAGACAACGCATTTCTTACCTGTCAAAACAACCTATTCTGCTGAAAGGTTATCACAACTATATGTTCAAGAGATAGTGTGATTGCACGGAGTTCCAGTCACTATAGTTTCTGACAGAGGTCGCCAGTTTACAAGTTGTTTTTGGGAGCAGTTACACAGAGCTTTAGGCACCAAGTTAAGGTTTAGTACAACCTTTCATCCCCAGACTGATGGACAGTCGGAAAGGACTATACAGACCTTGGAAGACTTGTTGAGAGCATGTGTTCTCCAGTTTATTAGGAGTTGGGATCTACACCTAAGCTTGATAGAGTTTGCCTATAACAATAGCTATCAACATAGCATTGATATGGCACCTTATGAAGCTTTGTATGGTAGACATTGTAGATCACCCTTATGTTGGTATGAGACTGGTGAACATCAGTTGTTAGGTCCTGATCTTGTACAGCAGACCACAGAGAAGATTAAAGCAATACAACAATAGATTAAGACTGCACATGATAGGCATAAATCTTACGCCGACAAACATCGTAGACCCTTAGAGTTCCAAGTTGGAGACAGAGTGTACCTCAAGGTCTCGCCTTGGAAAGGAGTCCTTCGTTTTGGAAGGAAAGGGAAGTTAGCTCCTAGATTTATGGGGCATTATCCAATCATTGAACGGGTTGGAAAGGTAGCCTATAGACTATAGTTACCTCAAGAGTTGCAGAAGTTACACCCTGTGTTTCACATTTCTATGCTAAGGAAATGTCACCCTAATACCGAGTCAGTTCTACAACCTATGGAGGTAGAATTGAATGATGATATAACTTATGAGGAAGGACCAGTGTCAATCCTTGATAACAGAATTAAAAAGCTAAATAAGAAAGACATAAGTCTTGTGAAAGTCCTCTGGAATCACCGTGGTGTTGAAGAAGCCACTTGGGAACTAGAGGAAGAGATGAGAAGGAAATACCCTGCTCTTTTCTCCTAATATGTTTTATCGATTTCAGGGATGAAATCCTTGTAAGGGGTGGATAATTTGTAACATCCCTGACCTGGGTTATTAGTTAACCCTAGGTGTTTTGCTTAATCATGTAATTAAATACTTGTGATTATCTTTTGGCATGTAATTAAGTTCTTGAGGAACATACATTTTCATTATGTCCTTTTTAAACAATGTTGTAGTATTGTTTTGTGATACAGGGACCTATGTAAAAATTACCCAATTAGAGGGGTTAACTTGCAAAATTACGCATGTTAAGATGTTCCTCTAATGACGAGACATCATATGAATGGATATGATGAAGTATGATGGATTTCCCAAGCTTGGGCATCAAGATACAACTTGTGGATCAATCTTTGTGCTTAAAAACCCTAATTTTGGAGTAAAGTGCAATTTACCCAAAATGTGGGAGTGCAACTTGTAAAATACACCTTTTAGAGTATCTTTTATGACTCTTGACATCATTTAGAGAAGAAATGATGAAAGGGGCACTTCAATTAGATAATCAGATAAGAAGAATGACTTTTGTAGTAGAATCACCTAGTATGAGTAAAGAGACCTTTTATATATGTACCTTAGTTTGCATGTTGGCTTTCTTTACCCTTAGCTCTTGAGTTTTGATGGGCTTTGCTTAAAGTTATGATAGATTGAACGTGCCTTAGAAGTTAAGGAGGGACCTAGATGAGAAACCCATAAACTAGAGGTCCTTATGTTGAAAACTAACCCAAGCTATATAAGCTTCTTTCTTTGCAAACCAAGTAAACGTATTCCCTTCTCTTCTTCACTTATCATCTTGCTCAACCAACTAAGGTAGAGCTCTGGAGCTCAAGAAGACGACCAACCTGTTCTAAGGTGAGAAGAGACCATCTTCTAGCTCGGATTCATGGAGGAATTCCTTGTATAAGGTTGGTTTTATGGTTATCTCACTTAGGTTTCTTGTTCTAGCCGACCTTCCCCAACCTTTTCTTGGAGAAACTTCTTTGGCCGACCTGTGGAGCTCAAGATGCCATTAAAGGCTTGAAGCTTGGACACTTGGAGCTCTAGGAACAATGTTTAAGGCGGGTTTTATAACTCTAAACCTTTGCTTTATTATGCATATCTATGTTCTTGCAAGTTAGTACCTAGTTTTTCTTCTTCCCCACTCTTTCTTGCACTTTTGCAAGCAATCTGTGAAGTAACCGACCTACACAGAGGTTGAAGATGATGGGCGTGAATTCCTAGGTAACTTTACCAAACGACATTGAACCATTTGGTCTAAACGGTTTGCAAACCGTTTGAAATCAAACGGTCTCAAGACCGTTTGATCTCATGCGGTCTTGCAAGACCGTTTAGATTCAAACGGTCTCCAAGACCATTTGGTAGGTTTGACCAAGTGAAGACCATTTAGAGGTCTGTTTTACACATGTTGAGTTAATCAATTATAAAGAATCATGATCTAATTGCAAACCAATCACAAGTTGAAGGCACTTCAACCTTCTAAACCCTAATCGGGTTGAATTGTTGATTTCAAGGATAGATTTTGGTGAACTTTGGGTTGAAGGGCCCAAACGGTCTCAAGACCATTTGGGGGTTCACTCAAACGGTCTCAAGACCGTTTGGTGACAACCCAAGACCGTTTGGAGGTCTAGGGTTAAGGTAATTTGATGAATTGAGGGTCCAATCACAATAGGTTGATGAATTGAATAAAAGTGCTTATTTTAGACCTAATTAGGGTTCAACCCTTATCAAATTGACTTATATTTTGATGAAACTTTGGGCAAATGGTCTCAAGACCGTTTGGAGGGTGTCCAAACGATCTCAAGACCGTTTGGGCCAAGTTTGGGCCCAATTGAGTATCAATTTATGGGTTCAACTTCAATTTGTTTCACATTGTTGAACATTGAGGGTTAACCGATTGCAAACCCTAATTGAGTTGGATTTAACCCTAATTGGCTTTCAATTGAGGGTCAATTTGGTGTCTAATTGATTAAGGTTAACCCTAATTGGCTCAATTTATAAGTGGTTAACAAGGTTATGGCCAATTGAAGGCTTCAACATAGATAACCATAATCGATTATAACCTTTGATACACCTTTGAGGTCCATGCGGTTTTGAGCCCATTTGGACCAAACGGTCTCAAGACCATTTGGGGCCAAACGGTCTCAAGACTGTTTGGACTCAAACGATCTCAAGGTCATTTGGTCCAACCGATCTTAAGATCGTTTCAACTCATGCGGTTTCAAGGTCATTTCATCCAAACGGTTTGGAAGTCAACACTCTCAAACGGTCAATGCACTCAAACGGCCTTGAGTGTCATGCTGTCTTGAAGTCAACTATAGCAAATGGTCAACACATCCAAACGGTCTCAAGACCGTTTGGAGGTTGAAAGTGTGTAATCGTTTGGAGACTTTAGGGTTGTGTTTTCTTAGTACTTTGAAGGTTTAAATTGGTTCTATGGTGGTATAATCCAAACCCTAATGATACTTAAAGACATTAAGGGGTTAAGTGATTAATAGATTGACCCATGATTGTGATCAATGGTGTACTTTACCAATATGCCCTTGAAGGGTTCAACTAGATGATACCTTGTTTCAATCAAACCCTAATGACATGATAGTGGTGACTTAGCTTATGTTAATCAATGAGGACTTGACCTAACCTATTCTAGAGTGATGTAATCACCATCTATTAGTAAGAGGAGAGAGAAGGTACCATTTATGGTTGAAACTCAAGTAAAATACCTTCAATGTATATGAATGTGCATGATTAGGGTATGATCCACCTATGTGAGATCATGAAAACCCTAATTATGATAATTGATGAATCTTAACCTAATTTGAAGGCATCAATGATGATGTTTCTCATACATGATGATGCTATGAGCTCAATTCACTATAAAGTGAATAGTAAACCCTAATTCTAGGGTAATATGATGAAATGTACAATAAACCCTAATTCTGGGTTATGCTTTTAAGCATGAATCTTCATGATTTAAGTATGAAAGGAGGAACCACTATTTCTAATCATAATGGAAGGGATTGGATAACCCTAATTGATGTAAATCAGGGAACCTAGCTATTGTAAGAGTATGAAGGTACAACTCTTGAAATGAATTGTTTATTATTATTAGTTGAATTAACCATGCAGGTTCTTATATGAGGATGATCATATCCATGTAAGGATTATGATACCATATTCATTGAAAGCATGTTGTTAGCTTAATGAATAGTGAATATGCTATGATGCCTAAGTTTAAGTAGCATCATATGAGATGATAGGCTGTAAGAGCCATGAGTAACATCAAGGTCATGCTGATTAAATGACTTATGATGAGTTGATATCCTTTGGTAACTGATATGAGTTAAACTTGATACATTTAGTATTCTTCTTGTATATCAGTGTTTTAATATTTAAATGCTTGGAAACATGTATGATGTTAAAAGAATATTGAAATGTACCTAACTAATCAAGTATAATCATACCATGTAGAGCCCTGATCATAGATCCATCATTGTCAGAAGTTAAATGATGGTGAAACAGGTTTTCCTAAGGGAACTCCTGGATCACATACTTTTGAGTATGTGGGGGAATATGGATGTGTATATCCTTACATCCTAGTGTAGGAATTGATGTAGATGTATCTTAATCTATCAATCCTTCACTATATGTTTATGCCGGGGTGATGTAACACTAATCTCCTGAGGAAATCTTTTATACCGCATCGATGAGAGATAAACAAGAAATCTTTCAATGACGAAGAGAGTACAGAATGCCACTGTGACTCTAATAGCGAAGTACCAAAATACCCTGGTAAGCTATAGTAGTAGAGACACTAGATGTCCTGCATGTTTATCCTCACTCTGACTGAGGAAGATGAGGTCATAAGAATCCAGCTCTTTCGATGACCTAGATATGATATCGATGCGACTTAATAAGTGATCGGTTGGAGTATGAGCGGTATACCTCATCTCCACAGGGCATAATAATGTTTGTAAAACATAATCAACCGCGTAGCATATCTGCTTAGGTTAAAACTACGAGATACAATGACTGAAATTACACTGCCTAGTATATATGTTTTTCATATTTCTTAAATGTTGTTGTCCTACTTAATGCCAATCTGATGTTGATTACCTTAAAAGCTTTTATTGCTTATGTTGTTCTTTGATTGCTATAATAAAGCTTCTGGCGGAGAGTTATAACTCTTGCTGGGACAATTATTTAAAATTGTCTCACTCCGTAGACTTCAACTTTTTAGGTGGTCATCGGGGATGAAGGAACCAGTTTGCAGGTGATCAGTATCAGCATCAGCAGCACCAGGAGCAGCAGTGAATCTCAGGTGGAGATACTGACTGCTGAGCCATGTAGTTAGTTAGTCCTATGTCGTCTCTGTACTCTCAGGTCCTTGGAGTTAGTTGGTCTGAGATTTTTTGTTTTGAATCTTGAGATTTTGTATCTGGTTGTGTATAATCATTCAAGAAGTGATTTCACAGAGATGTAAATTGTTTATCTTGTTTCTATAACAGAAGTTTTATGATTTCAAGATCTTGTCTCAAAAAGTTTTAATTTCTGGTGATTTTTGTATTTCGCTGCTAATCGAATGCTTCTGCTGAGTTTATGTCGTGGTTTATGGATCAGATCATCTCAGTAAGCTTGATGGTAATAATAGCTTTGCTCAGTATGCTGCTCTTTTTATACGCTTTATCAGTTATCTGATGTCATCTGCTTTAACTTTTTTGATGTTTTATAGTTTCGGCGGGGAGTTATGTTTCTCGCTGGGACTGTGTGTCTCACCCCGCTGGTTTACACCCTTTTTAGGTGATCGTTCTAGATGTGGTGGTGGTCGTGAGGTTGCGGCTGAGCAGTAAGAAGAGTAGTAGAAGGAAAGAGATGGGCATGCTGCTGTTTTGGTGGTTTTGTAGTAGAGTCCTAGAGTCATCCCTGTACACTCAGGTCCTTGGAGGTGTTTGATGGCGTTTCACAATACTAGCTGTTGTAATTTTTATATATCCTGGTGTTGGCCGTACGTGGCCGTTATGAATGTATAAACAGGTGTTGAACTCTGGTGCTGACAGTACAACTGGTTCCGATAAGTTGTGGACCTATAATATGGCTTGTGAATGATTATATAACATATCTTTCTCCAGGATCTGGATGCAAAAGTTCTCTCATATATGCTTTCCGCAATAGGTTTTAATTAACCCGTGTTTTCGGTAATGTGAGGTTCCGCACATTTTCGCATTTCATCTCGTTGTCTGTGTGATGGTAAGGTGTCATAGTGGGGGTAAGTTTAATAAGGAGGATGTGGGAAAGTGAAAGCATGAGGAAGATGACGCTTCATGCAAAAAGGGTTTAGGTGTTGTTGACGAAGAAGGGATAGTGGGTGAAGGGATAAGAAGGAGGTGATGGGACATTTTTATGGCATAGTGCAGGTGTTGTTGCATGTTGACTATAGGGATAGGAGGGATTGTGCAGCACAAACTTGTATCTTCTTAACATTGGAGAGCATGGAATGGGTTGTGTGGAAACAAGGTAGTCAAAATGTTGTAGACTCTAGTTTTGGCGTTCGAAGGGAGGTGCGCATGTAGTTTACTATTAAGTTCAAATTTGTAATGATGTGATGAATGATAGTTGGGTGGTGTTCTCTTGGAAATGTGGGACTTATACATAAAATTGGAATTCCTAATAGCAGGTGGTCGGGGTCTAGGAGGTTGGGGTGGGTGTAAGAGAAATGACTTGAACCATTGTATGCAAAGTAAAATTTTGGGTAAATGCAGTCATGATGAGAATGCATGCTTGCATCTGATAGGTTTTTGTGGTGATTTGCATTTCCTGCTAACCAAGGTCCATCCTAGAGTTGGAGCTGTTGCTAATAAGAACATCACAGAAAGTGTGTAGGAGATGTGTAGAGGACCAGGGAGTAAAACAAGTGTCTGACTGATGGTCTCTCTATGGAAGATGAGCTATGTATTACTGCTACTTGAGTCTCTACCTATGATATGTTTAGATTATTATATGTTGGTTGTTATGGTGAATATGATTGTGTAACAGGTGATTGGTTGGATGGAGTGCACCTATGAAAATCTGAAGTTTAGCCTCGTTGTTGTTGGTGGCTGGATAACTGGTTTTTGAAGTAGACGTGTCCTTCATTGAAGTTGTGGAATCAGAAGTAGAAGATGAGGTCCATCTATATTGGATTGACTTCAGTCCCTGGTGGTGCTTGAGAGACAGTTTCAGACAAAAGATGATCATCTGAGTTATCCGACTCGAGAAGTGCATTATCATCAGAGTCCCAACTCCCAATAGTATGATAATAGTTGTACTGGACTATCTAGGTTTTCCTCTGATATCCATATATTGATGGTGTTGTTCTCCACAGGACGCATGTGTACGATCCACTCTACATCGATCTCAGCTTCTCAATCATTTCCGTCCATCCAACGTCTGTGTGGAGCTTTTTTCCCCGTCCTCTCTAAAAAGCACACAAAAAGTCATATTTCTAGCTGTGATGTAGTACTAACTCGGAACCATATCAACATGGAGGTATCTCCATTCTCTAGGCGGTGTGATAGCTATGAAAGTGTTGTTGTCTAATATGACGTCGAGTGCCCAGATTTGTTGATCCTCATTAAAGAAGGTGTAGCCTACACCTTGTGTTGGATTAAGCTATTTGTTAAGTGAATATAATCCGGACCCTACAATTTAGTGGGTAGTGACATGTGTGGTTGATAAGAAATTAAAGAAGCAGTCTGCTTCTAATAAAATTAGGAACAGCAAATATAGACTCCTGTCTAGATGGGAAGGGTGAGGGATCTGCTGATCCGGGAGACGCCAAGTGGCTACGACGGTGGCCCTGCTTCTCCTCCTTTCTCTTTCAGTTGTGGTGGTGAATCTGGGAGGAAGAGGGTGAGCATGTCTCTGGCGATGGTTGTTGTGGGGGGGTTGGGCTCTATGGTTGGGTGTGGCGAGGCGACAGGGTCTGTGGCTCCTTGTTTCTCTATTCAGGTGGTTTTGGGATCAGACAGGCAGCGGGAGTTGTTGTTGAGGGTGGATGGTGCTTGAGAGGTGTTTTTGGTTATGCATCAAACACATGATCTTGCTGATACATCTTGTATTCATTAAGGATGCAAGGGGTCGAAGGGTGTCGAATGGGACACTTACTGCCCTGAGGTTCTTCTGGTTCGGGTCTCTTTATGTCCCCCTAAAGATGGCAACGATTTCGGGGGATGTCCAAAGTCATGTGTGTAAGGATGGCAGGGATCCAGGTTGTCTCTGAGTCTTCTACCACGCTTATTGATGAGCTACGAGTTCTCCGCCTGAGCCACCGTCACGTCCCTAGGAATGCCTATTTTAGATGCCTGAGGAGATGGAACTAGCGGCACTAATGTTTGGTCGCAGCGGTTTGGTTCCAGTGTCATACTTCAGGTCACCTGGCGCGAGATTGTTAGCCCATACGGCAGGTCAGGAGGCGTCCCCCTGCTCCTAGGGACTGGTGTTTTTGTCGCCTTCAACGTGAACACTGGAGACGTTGTTGGGACCCGACAACTTGCTTTCGCTGTAAGAATCCTGGTCACTTGGCGAAGGAGTGTCGGTTGCGCAAATTGGTTGTGCTGGTTCTACCATCCAGGGCAGGGGTCCCATCGACAATTGGGTCTGATGTCTCTAGCGGGGTGCCCAATTGTGCAAAGGCAAACTCTGTCGTGAGATGAGTACAAGATTATGTTGTTAATATATTTTGTTGTCGTTCATGCAACAGCGTCAGGTGCAATTTAATTAACAGTGCAGGCAGATCCAAAATAAGATTCGAAGAACAAGCAATGCAGGAGAACAAAATTGAGGGTTAGATTCGCAAACCAGATCGTTCGTTGAGAAACGAACGTGTTACTTAAAGAAACCAGTGCCCGGCAATCCTCGCGGATAGGCACCGTTCTCCCAGTCTCGATCCGGGCACGAACCTGGAAGTTGTTGCACGTCTTGCTCGCGCACGTCGCACTGCTACCAGTACAGCACAGCCACCGCAGGTACCACCGCCTGACAGCTGCGTCTGAAGGGAAGGACGAGTTTCGCTTCTCACAGGAGGACAACTCCGCAAAGCAACTCCGGGGACGAGGACTCTCTCACTCAGGATTAGGGTTCACAAAACACACGGCGGCAGAAATTGTTTTCGGTGTGTTTAACCCTAATGACCGGAGTCATATATATAGTCACGCACGTCCCTAATCCTATTCCCAGTTAGACGCAACACTCGGTTGCTTATATATATATATATATATATATATATATATATATATATATATATATATAACACTTTCTAATTAGGATTTAAGAAATCTGAATAAGAAAGCAACAATTAATTACATGAGTAATTAATTACGTAGTTGTATCCTAGTGCAAGAAGAAGACGGAAGACGGAAGACATTCTCCACAATCCACAAGCCCAAGCCCAAGCCCAAGCCCGAGCCCGGCCCGGCCCGGCCAGGTGAGGCGAGGCGAGGCGTGGCGTGGCACGCGCGCGCGTCCGTGCGTGCGTTGTGATGTGGTAACCCCACCCACCAAGGAGGTGAGCATACCTCCTTCCTAGGACTCCTTTGGACACTAGTGCCCCATGTGATCCTACATATGAGGACCACAAAAGTTCTAGGTGTGAGCAATATGGGATAAAACTTCTTTGCCATTTGCACTAGAAACAACACTACATTCTCACATGTACTTGCTGCACTACATTGGGCTTAACCCATGCTAAATAAATGATTACCACAATAGCCTAGCTACATAAATGAGCTGCTACAGTAACTAACTAATAGTTACAGCAGTTACGTAACTAACCGCTAACAGTAATCAATTATCTAACAATCCCCCACAAAGTCCAATGTGTAGTGTGCTCTACCATTCAGTCCTCCATACCGTGCTTTCAGCAGATACCTTTCGGTTTGAATCTACCTGAGTTATCCAACTGTGACCCTCGTAGGAACTAGGTGAACAAAAGTCTTGAACCTGAACCTTGGGTACAAGAGTATAGGTTGGTAACAACACAATAAAGACATGGTAGTAAAGAAAAACAATGCATTAAGGCCATGCATACAAAATATAAATCATGATTGATAACAGACAACAACCCAATTCTCCTGTTGCGGCCTACACAACATCAATCACTTAGCTGGAGTCTCCAAGGATGTACTGCTAACATCCTGTCCTAAGACTTGACACCATTAAGAGACTACTCTCTTACTAACTTGCAGTCATGACACTAACAGGTTTCCTAGGGAATAGACACACAGATGCAAGAAGCATCAAACAAGAATACATAGTGTCATCTGATTTACCCGACAGCTTGTTATTACCACATTGAACCCAATTTGTGGGATCTCCACTCTTTTGGGTTGGGTTGCTACTGCCTGCAAATCTATAGGGGTTTCAGTCCCATTCCCAACCTGGATTTTTCCACTAAAGCCAAGGTAAGACCTTTAGTGAAAGGATCAGCTGTAATATCTTTGGTACCGACGTAGTCCATAGCCACGACCCCATTAGACACTAACTCCCTTACAGATTTCAATCTAACTTGGATGTGTCTACGCTATTTTTGATTGTACTTGGAACTCTTTATCTTAGCAATAGTTGTAGTGCTGTCACAGTGAACTGAAATTGCAGGAAGCGGCTTCATTACCATAGGTAAACTAGACATAAGTCCATGTAGCCATTCAACTTCCAATCCAGTTTCATCTAAAGCACACAACTCTGCCTCAAAAGTGGACCGAGACAATATGGTCTGTTTCTTAGACCTCTAGGAAACAGCTCCTCCTCCCAATAAGAATACATATCCTGAGACACCATTACTCCCAAAATTCACGGCAATCCAGCTTGCATCACTATATCCTTCGACTACGGAAGGATGTTTACCATAATGCAGACCAAGGGAACGTGTTCCCTTGATATACCTCAGAACTCTGTCAAGAGCTTCCCAATGGGTCTTGTCGGGACAACTGGTGTATCTACTTAACTTGTTCACGACAAACGCAATGTCTGGACGTGTACAGTTCATAAGATACATCAAACTTCCGATAATCTGAGAGTATCGTAATTGAGACACTGGAACCCCAGTCTCATTCTTGAACAAGGGTTTGGATGAATCATATGGAGTCTTAACAGGTTTACGTGATGTGTACTCAAACCTCTCCAGTATCTTCTCAACATAGTGATACTGTGAGAGAGTTATACCATCAGTAGACCTTATGATTTTAAGCCCTAAAATCACATCAGCGACACCCATATCCTTCATCTCAAACTTTCTACACAAGAATGACTTTGTCTCTTTTACTACTTTCATATCGGAACCAAAAAGCAGGATATCATCGACGTATAAGCATAACAAAATGAATCCATTATCGACAACCTTGCAGTAGAGACACTTATCAAATTCATTAGAAATAAAGCCAAACGATGATATCACAGAATCAAACTTCTCATGCCATTGCTTAGGGGCTTGTTTCAAGCCATATAATGACTTAACAAGTTTACACACTTTGGACTCATTCCCACGACCCACAAATCCCTCAGGTTGTTCCATATATATCTCTTCTTGAAGATCACCGTGTAAGAACGCGGTTTTCACATCCATCTGATGGACATAGAGATTATAAATGGAAGCCAATGCTATAAGCACTCGGATTGTGGTCATGCGGGAAACAGGTGAATAGGTATCAAAATAGTCTATTCCTTCCCTTTGTGTGTAACCCTTAGCAACTAACCTAGCCTTATACTTATTGATTGTCCCGTCCGCATTAAGTTTCTTCTTAAAAATCCATTTGCAACCAACTGCAGAACAACCAGGAGGCAAATCCACCAATTCCCAAGTTCCATTCGAGAGAATTGATTGGATTTCATCATTAACGACTTCTTTCCAAAACTTAGCTTCTGGAGATTCCATAGCTTGTTTGAAAGTAACAGGATCATCCTCAACATTGTAAGTGAGAAACTCACTTCCAAAGTCCTTTGATGTCCTAGGCCGTTTACTTCTCCTTGGTTCAACTATTTCTTCAGAATCATCAGATTCAGAAATAGCTTGTTCTGAGTCGCCCCCCACATTTGTCATCCTTTCCACGTGCTCGGGAATGGAACCTGTGGTAAATGAATCTTCTTGAGAAACTTCATTGGGCACACCAGTTTTCATAGGAAACACATCCTCAAAGAATGTTGTATCACGTAATTCCACAATTGTATTGACCTCCATGCCAGAGATATCTGATTTTACAATCAGGAATCTATAAGCATAACTTGTCTCTACATAACCTAAGAATATGGCATCAACCGTTTTCGGTCCTAATTTCTTCCTTTTGTGTTCAGGGACAAGTACCTTAGAAAGGCACCCCCACACTCGAAGATATTTAAGACTCGGTTTCCTTCCTCTCCATAACTCAAACGGACTACTCTCTGAATGTTTATGGGGAACTCTATTCAGAATATGGCAAGCCGTATTCAAAGCTTACCCCCACATAAAGTTGGGTAATCCAGACGTTTGGAGTAGGGTATTTACCATATCTATTAAGGTTCGGTTTTTACGTTCAGCTATTCCATTTGATTGTGGTGAATAAGGAGCAGTTACCTCATGAACTATACCATGTAATTGGCAAAATTCCAAAAACAAATTCGAGGTATACTCTCCTCCCCTATCAGACCTTAATCGCTTAAGTACTTTACCGGTTTGAGTTTCAGCTTCTTTCTTATAAATTTGAAATTTATCCAATGCCTCATCTTTACTTCTAAGTAAATAGACATAACAGTATCTACTCGCATCGTCAATAAAAGTTATAAAATAACGCTTTTGATCTCTCGTAGCAACGCCATTAAATTCACAGATATCTTTATGAACTAAATCCAAAATTTCCGAATTCCTATTCACAGAATGAAAAGGTTTCCTAGGCAATTTAGCTTGTACACATATTTCACATTTATTGTTGCTAACTTCAGATTTAGGGATCAAATCTAGATTCATCATACGCTTCATTGAGGCAACATTAACATGTCCCAAACGTGAATGCCATACATCGAATGAAACAAGATTCATGCAAACAGAACTACAATCATTCAAATTTAAAACGGAATTTGAAACAGGTTCAACATGAATCTTAAACAAGTTCTCCACGTCACATAGGTACCCCTTACCAAAAAACAAAGAATCACGAAGGCGTGTAATAATAGCCTTATTACATTTACAGTCTACTCTATAACCTTCTCTAACTAATATGACGCCACTAAGGATATTGCGTCGAATGGTTGGAACATGTCTGACCCTGTTAAGAGTCAAAACCTTCCCCGAAGGGAACTTCAAGTCCACCCGTCCTTCGCCTTTGACTTCTGCAGAGCTGGAATCGCCCAAAGTCACGGACCGACCTCGAGAGGCCTGATAAGACACAAACAGGGATTTATCAGCACATACATGTACATTAGCCCCAGTGTCAATTATCCAATAAAGTGGTTCAAATATAGAGAGAATTTCAGGTTTAATAGACACGTACCCATCATTCAGGTTCAAGGATGTAGTCATCATGTTGACCACAGCCTCCTCAGTTGCAGATGCGGTAGCTTTCTTTGCCTTCTTATTAGGACAATCCTTGTTCCAGTGGCCAACCTGTCCACAAGTCCAACAAGGTTTGTTCTTCGGTTTCTTTTGGATCTTTGCCTTGGGTTTATGTGCATTCTTAGATTTCTTATCTTTGGTATTTTTCGTAGAAGTAAGATTAACAGTTGGATTAGCATCAGTAGGCACCTTGACCCCTTTCTCCTTTAAGTGTTCTTCTTGTATATTAATATCCATCATTAATTCATCCATGGTGTGTGTCCCTTTGCGATGCTTCAGGGACATACCAAACGATTCCCATGACTTAGGGAATTTTTCTATGATAGACATAACAACAAATTTCTCAGGCAACACCATCTTGGCATCTGAGAGTTCATGAACAAGGAGTTGTAGATCGTGTGTTTGATCAGAAACTGATTTACCCTCAACCATCTGAAACTTAAGAAATTTAGACACGCAGTATTTTTCAACACCCTGATTTTCAGTGCTAAAATTCTTAACTAACAATTCCCATAAAACCTTGGACGTAGTGACTGGCGGCTTTGAGTAAGAGTCATACAGTTTGTTATTTAAACCAAACAGAATCAACCCGCGGCACGTTTTATCACCCTTCTTCCAAATAGCAATAATGTTTGCATTATCAGGAATAGTGTCATCAGATACAGGTTCAGTTTCAATTAAATACTGATCATATCCCGCAATATTCAGCCAAATTTCCATACGACTCTGCCAACGGGCAAAGTTCGTACCAGTAAATTTTTCAGGCATATTGGTTGTATCAATCCTACATCCCGAATTACCCTGACCGGCCATGTTAATTAACGACAGAAACTGGTTTCTTTAAGACTGTTGTTAATATAGTTTGTTGTCGTTCATGCAACAGCGTCAGGTGCAATTTAATTAACAGTGCAGGCAGATCCAAAATAAGATTCGAAGAACAAGCAATGCAGGAGAACAAAATTGAGGGTTAGATTCGCAAACCAGATCGTTCGTTGAGAAACGAACGTGTTACTTAAAGAAACCAGTGCCCGGCAATCCTCGCGGATAGGCACCGTTCTCCCAGTCTCGATCCGGGCACGAACCTGGAAGTTGTTGCACGTCTTGCTCGCGCACGTCGCACTGCTACCAGTGCAGCACAGCCACCGCAGGTACCACCGCCTGACAGCTGCGTCTGAAGGGAAGGACGAGTTTCTCTTCGCACATGAGGACAACTCGGCAAAGCAACTCCGGGGACGAGGACTCTCTCACTCGGGATTAGGGTTCACAAAACACACGGCGGCAGAAACTGTTTTCGGTGTGTTTAACCCTAATGACCGGAGTCATATATATAGTCACGCACGTCCCTAATCCTATTCCCAGTTAGACGCAACACTCGGTTGCTCTCGTACACAATACGGGAATAATCCGTAAAAGAGAAACACTTTCTAATTAGGATTTAAGAAATCTGAATAAGAAAGCAACAATTAATTACATGAGTAATTAATTACGTAGTTGTATCCTAGTGCAAAAAGAAGACGGAAGACGGAAGACATTCTCCACAATCCACAAGCCCAAGCCCAAGCCCGAGCCCGACCCGGCGAGGCGAGGCGAGGCGAGGCGAGGCGAGGCGAGGCGTGGCGTGGCGCGCGCGCGCGCGTGCGTGCGTGCGTTGTGATGTGGTAACCCCACCCACCAAGGAGGTGAGCATACCTCCTTCCTAGGACTCCTTTGGATACTAGTGCCCCATGTGATCCTACATATGAGGACCACAAAAGTTCTAGGTGTGAGCAATATGGGATAAAACTTCTTTTCCATTTGCACTAGAAACAACACTACATTCTCACATGTACTTGCTGCACTACATTGGGCTTAACCCATGCTAAATAAATGATTACCACAATAGCCTAGCTACATAAATGAGCTGCTACAGTAACTAACTAATAGTTACAGCAGTTACGTAACTAACCGCTAACAGTAATCAATTATCTAACAATCCCCCACAAAGTCTAATGTGTAGTGTGCTCTACCATTCAGTCCTCCATACCGTGCTTTCAGCAGATACCTTTCGGTTTGAATCTACCTGAGTTATGCAACTGTGACCCTCGTAGGAACTAGGTGAACAAAAGTCTTGAACCTGAACCTTGGGTACAAGAGTATAGGTTGGTAACAACACAATAAAGACATGGTAGTAAAGAAAAACAATGCATTAAGGCCATGCATACAAAATATAAATCATGATTGATAAAGAGAACAACCCAATTCTCCTGTTGCGGCCTACACAACATCAATCACTTAGCTGGAGTCTCCAAGGATGTACTGCTAACATCCTATCCTAAGACTTGACACCATTAAGAGACTACTCTCTTACTAACTTGCAGTCATGACACTAACAGGTTTCCCAGGGAATAGACACACAGATGCAAGAAGCATCAAACAAGAATACATAGTGTCATCTGATTTACCCGACAGCTTGTTATTACCACATTGAACCCAATTTGTGGGATCTCCACTCTTTTGGGTTGGGTTGCTACTGCCTGCAAATCTATAGGGGTTTCAGTCCCATTCCCAACCTGGATTTTTCCACTAAAGCCAAGGTAAGACCTTTAGTGAAAGGATCAGCTGTATTATCTTTGGTACCGACGTAGTCCACAGCCACGACCCCATTAGACACTAACTCCCTTACAGATTTCAATCTGACTTGGATGTGTCTACGCTGTTTTTGATTGTACTTGGAACTCTTTATCTTAGCAATAGTTGTAGTAATGTCACAGTGAACTGAAATTGCAGGAAGCGGCTTCATTACCATAGGTAAACTAGACATAAGTCCATGTAGCCATTCAGCTTCCAATCCAGTTTCATCTAAAGCACACAACTGTGCCTCAAAAGTGGACCGAGACAATATGGTCTGTTTCTTAGACCTCCAGGAAACAACTCCTCCTCCCAACAGGAATACATATCCTGAGACACCATTACTCCCAGAATTCACGGCAATCCAGCTTGCATCACTATATCCTTCGACTACGGAAGGATGTTTACCATAATGCAGACCAAGGGAACGTGTTCCCTTGATATACCTCAGAACTCTGTCAAGAGCTTCCCAATGGGTCTTGTCGGGACAACTGGTGTATCTACTTAACTTGTTCACGGCAAACGCAATGTCTGGACGTGTACAGTTCATAAGATACATCAAACTTCCGATAATCTGAGAGTATCGTAATTGAGACACTAGAACCCCAGTCTCATTCTTGAACAAGGGTTTGGATGAATCATATGGAGTC
Source organism: Alisma plantago-aquatica (assembly GCA_963693085.1). NCBI lineage: Eukaryota > Viridiplantae > Streptophyta > Magnoliopsida > Alismatales > Alismataceae > Alisma > Alisma plantago-aquatica. Next base: position 1,226,472,783 of record OY856412.1, read on the forward strand.
TTAACAGGTTTACGTGATGTGTACTCAAACCTCTCCAGTATCTTCTCAACATAGTGATATTGTGAGAGAGTTATACCATCAGTAGACCTTATGATTTTAAGCCCTAAAATCACATCAGCGACACCCATATCCTTCATCTCAAACTTGCTACACAATAATGACTTTGTCTCTTTTACTACTTTCATATCGGAACCAAAAAGCAGGATATCATCGACGTATAAGCATAACAAAATGAATCCATTATCGACAACCTTGCAGTAGAGACACTTATCAAATTCATTAGAAATAAAGCCAAATGATGATATCACAGAATCAAACTTCTCATGCCATTGCTTAGGGGCTTGTTTCAAGCCATATAATGACTTAACAAGTTTACACACTTTGGACTCATTCCCACGACCCACAAATCCCTCAGGTTGTTCCATATATATCTCTTCTTGAAGATCACCGTGTAAGAACGCGGTTTTCACATCCATCTGATGGACATAGAGATTATAAATGGAAGCCAATGCTATAAGCACTCGGATTGTGGTCATGCGGGAAACAGGTGAATAGGTATCAAAATAGTCTATTCCTTCCCTTTGTGTGTAACCCTTAGCAACTAACCTAGCCTTATACTTATTGATTGTCCCGTCCGCATTAAGTTTCTTCTTAAAAATCCATTTGCAACCAACTGCAGAACAACCAAGAGGCAAATCCACCAATTCCCAAGTTCCATTCGAGAGAATTGATTGGATTTCATCATTAACGGCTTCTTTCCAAAACTTAGCTTCTGGAGATTCCATAGCTTGTTTGAAAGTAACAGGATCATCCTCAACATTGTAAGTGAGAAACTCACTTCCAAAGTCCTTTGATGTCCTAGGCCGTTTACTTCTCCTTGGTTCAACTATTTCTTCAGAATCATCAGATTCAGAAATAGCTTGTTCTGAGTCGCCCCCCACATTTGTCATCCTTTCCACGTGCTCGGGAATGGAACCTGTGGTAAATGAATCTTCTTGAGAAACTTCATTGGGCACACCAGTTTTCATAGGAAACACATCCTCAAAGAATGTTGTATCACGTAATTCCACAATTGTATTGACCTCCATGCCAGAGATATCTGATTTTACAATCAGGAATCTATAAGCATAACTTGTCTCTACATAACCTAAGAATATGGCATCAACCGTTTTCGGTCCTAATTTCTTCCTTTTGTGTTCAGGGACAAGTACCTTAGAAAGGCACCCCCACACTCGAAGATATTTAAGACTCGGTTTCCTTCCTCTCCATAACTCAAACGGACTACTCTCTGAATGTTTATGGGGAACTCTATTCAGAATATGGCAAGCCGTATTCAAAGCTTCCCCCCACATAAAGTTGGGTAATCCAGACATTTGGAGTAGGGTATTTACCATATCTATTAAGGTTCGGTTTTTACGTTCAGCTATTCCATTTGATTGTGGTGAATAAGGAGCAGTTACCTCATGAACTATACCATGTAATTGGCAAAATTCCAAAAACAAATTCGAGGTATACTCTCCTCCCCTATCAGACCTTAATCGCTTAAGTACTTTACCGGTTTGAGTTTCAACTTCTTTCTTATAAATTTGAAATTTATCCAATGCCTCATCTTTACTTCTAAGTAAATAGACATAACAGTATCTACTCGCATCGTCAATAAAAGTTATAAAATAACGCTTTTGATCTCTCGTAGCAACGCCATTAAATTCACAAATATCTTTATGAACTAAATCCAAAATTTCCGAATTCCTATTCACAGAATGAAAAGGTTTCCTAGGCAATTTAGCTTGTACACATATTTCACATTTATTGTTGCTAACTTCAGATTTAGGGATCAAATCTAGATTCATCATACGCTTCATTGAGGCAACATTAACATGTCCCAAACGTGAATGCCATACATCGAATGAAACAAGATTCATGCAAACATAACTATAATCATTCAAATTTAAAACGGAATTTGAAACAGGTTCAACATGAATCTTAAACAAGTTCTCCACGTCACATAGGTACCCCTTGCCAAAAAACAAAGAATCACGAAGGCGTGTAATAATAGCCTTATTACATTTACAGTCTACTCTATAACCTTCTCTAACTAATATGACGCCACTAAGGATATTGCGTCGAATGGTTGGAACATGTCTGACCCTGTTAAGAGTCAAAACCTTCCCCGAAGGGAACTTCAAGTCCACCCGTCCTTCGCCTTTGACTTCTGCAGAGCTGGAATCGCCCAAAGTCACGGACCGACCTCGAGAGGCCTGATAAGACACAAACAGGGATTTATCAGCACATACATGTACATTAGCCCCAGTGTCAATTATCCAATAAAGTGGTTCAAATATAGAGAGAATTTCAGGTTTAATAGACACGTACCCATCATTGAGGTTCAAGGATGTAGTCATCATGTTGACCACAGCCTCCTCAGTTGCAGATGCGGTAGCTTTCTTTGCCTTCTTATTAGGACAATCCTTGTTCCAGTGGCCAACCTGTCCATAAGTCCAACAAGGTTTGTTCTTCGGTTTCTTTTGGATCTTTGCCTTGGGTTTATGTGCATTCTTAGATTTCTTATCTTTGGTATTTTTCGTAGAAGTAAGATTAACAGTTGGATTAGCATCAGTAGGCACCTTGACCCCTTTCTCCTTTAAGTGTTCTTCTTGTATATTAATATCCATCATTAATTCATCCATGGTGTGTGTCCCTTTGCGATGCTTCAGGGACATACCAAACGATTCCCATGACTTAGGGAATTTTTCTATGATAGACATAACAACAAATTTCTCAGGCAACACCGTCTTGGCATCTGAGAGTTCATGAACAAGGAGTTGTAGATCATGTGTTTGATCAGAAACTGATTTACCCTCAACCATCTGAAACTTAAGAAATTTAGACACGCAGTATTTTTCAACACCCTGATTTTCAGTGCTAAAATTCTTAACTAACAATTCCCATAAAACCTTGGACGTAGTGACTGGTGGCTTTGAGTAAGAGTCATACAGTTTGTTATTTAAACCAAACAGAATCAACCCGCGGCACGTTTTATCACCCTTCTTCCAAATAGCAATAATGTTTGCATTATCAGGAATAGTGTCATCAGATACAGGTTCAGTTTCAATTAAATACTGATCATATCCCGCAATATTCAGCCAAATTTCCATACGACTCTGCCAACGGGCAAAGTTCGTACCAGTAAATTTTTCAGGCATATTGGTTGTATCAATCCTACATCCCGAATTACCCTGACCGGCCATGTTAATTAACGACAGAAACTGGTTTCTTTAAGACTATTGTTAATATAGTTTGTTGTCGTTCATGCAACAGCGTCAGGTGCAATTTAATTAACAGTGCAGGAAGATCCAAAATAAGATTCGAAGAACAAGCAATGCAGGAGAACAAAATTGAGGGTTAGATTCGCAAACCAGATCATTCGTTGAGAAACGAACGTGTTACTTAAAGAAACCAGTGCCCGGCAATCCTTGCGGATAGGCACCGTTCTCCCAGTCTCGATCCGGGCACGAACCTGGAAGTTGTTGCACGTCTTGCTCGCACATGTCGCACTGCTACCAGTGCAGCACAGCCACCACAGGTACCACCGCCTGACAGCTGCGTCTGAAGGGAAGGACGAGTTTCGCTTCGCACAGGAGGACAACTCCGCAAAGCAACTCCGGGGATGAGGACTCTCTCACTCGGGATTAGGGTTCACAAAACACACAGCGGCAGAAACTGTTTTCGGTGTGTTTAACCCTAATGACCGGAGTCATATATATAGTCACGCACGTCCCTAATCCTATTCCCAGTTAAACGCAACACTCGGTTGCTCTCGTACACAATACGGGAATAATCCGTAAAAGAGAAACACTTTCTAATTAGGATTTAAGAAATCCGAATAAGAAAGCAACAATTAATTACATGAGTAATTAATTACGTAGTTGTATCCTAGTGCAAAAAGAAGACGGAAGACGGAAGACATTCTCCACAATCCACAATCCACAAGCCACAAGCCCAAGCCAGGCCAGGCGAGGCGAGGCGTGGCGTGGCGCGCGCGCACGCGTGCGTGCGTGCATTGTGATGTGGTAACCCCACCCACCAAGGAGGTGAGCATACCTCCTTCCTAGGACTCCTTTGGACACTAGTGCCCCATGTGATCCTACATATGAGGACCACAAAAGTTCTAGGTGTGAGCAATATGGGATAAAACTTCTTTGCCATTTGCACTAGAAACAACACTACATTCTCACATGTACTTGCTGCACTACATTGGGCTTAACCCATGCTAAATAAATGATTACCACAATAGCCTAGCTACATAAATGAGCTGCTACAGTAACTAACTAATAGTTACAGCAGTTACGTAACTAACCGCTAACAGTAATCAATTATCTAACAATCCCCCACAAAGTCCAATGTGTAGTGTGCTCTACCATTCAGTCCTCCATACCGTGCTTTCAGCAGATACCTTTCGGTTTGAATCTACCTGAGTTATCCAACTGTGACCCTCGTAGGAACTAGGTGAACAAAAGTCTTGAACCTGAACCTTGGGTACAAGAGTATAGGTTGGTAACAACACAATAAATACATGGTAGTAAAGAAAAACAATGCATTAAGGCCATGCATACAAAATATAAATCATGATTGATAACAGAGAACAACCCAATTCTCCTGTTGCGGCCTACACAACATCAATCACTTAGCTGGAGTCTCCAAGGATGTACTGCTAACATCCTGTCCTAAGACTTGACACCATTAAGAGACTACTCTCTTACTAACTTGCAGTCATGACACTAACAGGTTTCCCAGGGAATAGACACACAGATGCAAGAAGCATCAAACAAGAATACATAGTGTCATCTGATTTACCCGACAGCTTGTTATTACCACATTGAACCCAATTTGTGGGATCTCCACTCTTTTGGGTTGGGTTGCTACTGCCTGCAAATCTATAGGGGTTTCAGTCCCATTCCCAACCTGGATTTTTCCACTAAAGCCAAGGTAAGACCTTTAGTGAAAGGATCAGCTGTATTATCTTTGGTACCGACGTAGTCCACAACCACGACCCCATTAGACACTAACTCCCTTACAGATTTCAATCTGACTTGGATGTGTCTACGCTGTTTTTGATTGTACTTGGAACTCTTTATCTTAGCAATAGTTGTAGTGTTGTCACAGTGAACTGAAATTGCAGGAAGCGGCTTCATTACCATAGGTAAACTAGACATAAGTCCATGTAGCCATTCAGCTTCCAATCCAGTTTCATCTAAAGCACACAACTCTGCCTCAAAAGTGGACCGAGACAATATGGTCTGTTTCTTAGACCTCCAGGAAACAGCTCCTCCTCCCAACAGGAATACATATCTTGAGACACCATTACTCCCAGAATTCACGGCAATCCAGCTTGCATCACTATATCCTTCGACTACGGAAGGATGTTTACCATAATGCAGACCAAGGGAACGTGTTCCCTTGATATACCTCAGAACTCTGTCAAGAGCTTCCCAATGGGTCTTGTCGGGACAACTGGTGTATCTACTTAACTTGTTCACGGCAAACACAATGTCTAGACGTGTACAGTTCATAAGATACATCAAACTTCCGATAATCTGAGAGTATCGTAATTGAGACACTGGAACCCCAGTCTCATTCTTGAACAAGGGTTTGGATGAATCATATGGAGTCTTAACAGGTTTACGTGATGTGTACTCAAACCTCTCCAGTATCTTCTCAACATAGTGATACTGTGAGAGAGTTATACCATCAGTAGACCTTATGATTTTAAGCCCTAAAATCACATCAGCGACACCCATATCCTTCATCTCAAACTTTCTACACTAGAATGACTTTGTCTCTTTTACTACTTTCATATCGGAACCAAAAAGCAGGATATCATCGACGTATAAGCATAACAAAATGAATCCATTATCGAAAACCTTGCAGTAGAGACACTTATCAAATTCATTAGAAATAAAGCCAAACGATGATATCACAGAATCAAACTTCTCATGCCATTGCTTAGGGGCTTGTTTCAAGCCATATAATGACTTAACAAGTTTACACACTTTGGACTCATTCCCACGACCCACAAATCCCTCAGGTTGTTCCATATATATCTCTTCTTGAAGATCACCATGTAAGAACGCGGTTTTCACATCCATCTGATGGACATAGAGATTATAAATGGAAGCCAATGCTATAAGAACTCATATTGTGGTCATGCGGGAAACAGGTGAATAGGTATCAAAATAGTCTATTCCTTCCCTTTATGTGTAACCCTTAGCAACTAACCTAGCCTTATACTTATTGATTGTCCCGTCCGCATTAAGTTTCTTCTTAAAAATCCATTTGCAACCAACTGCAGAACAACCAGGAGGCAAATCCACCAATTCCCAAGTTCCATTCGAGAGAATTGATTGGATTTCATCATTAACGGCTTCTTTCCAAAACTTAGCTTCTGGAGATTCCATAGCTTGTTTGAAAGTAACAGGATCATCCTCAACATTGTAAGTGAGAAACTCACTTCCAAAGTCCTTTGATGTCCTAGGCCGTTTACTTCTCCTTGGTTCAACTATTTCTTCAGAATCATCAGATTCAGAAATAGCTTGTTCTGAGTCGCCCCCCACATTTGTCATCCTTTCCACGTGCTCGGGAATGGAACCTGTGGTAAATGAATCTTCTTGAGAAACTTCATTGGGCACACCAGTTTTCATAGGAAACACATCCTCAAAGAATGTTGTATCACGTAATTCCACAATTGTATTGACCTCCATGCCAGAGATATCTGATTTTACAATCAGGAATCTATAAGCATAACTTGTCTCTACATAACCTAAGAATATGGCATCAACCGTTTTCGGTCCTAATTTCTTCCTTTTGTGTTCAGGGACAAGTACCTTAGAAAGGCACCCCCACACTCGAAGATATTTAAGACTCGGTTTCCTTCCTCTCCATAACTCAAACAGACTACTCTCTGAATGTTTATGGGAAACTCTATTCAGAATATGGCAAGCCGTATTCAAAGCTTCCCCCCCACATAAAGTTGGGTAATCCAGACGTTTGGAGTAGGGTATTTACCATATCTATTAAGGTTCGGTTTTTACGTTCAGCTATTCCATTTGATTGTGGTGAATAAGGAGCAGTTACCTCATGAACTATACCATGTAATTGGCAAAATTCCAAAAACAAATTCGAGGTATACTCTCCTCCCCTATCAGACCTTAATCGCTTAAGTACTTTACCGGTTTGAGTTTCAGCTTCTTTCTTATAAATTTGAAATTTATCCAATGCCTCATCTTTACTTCTAAGTAAATAGACATAACAGTATCTACTCGCATCGTCAATAAAAGTTATAAAATAACGCTTTTGATCTCTCGTAGCAACGCCATTAAATTCACAGATATCTGTATGAACTAAATCCAAAATTTCCGAATTCCTATTCACAGAATGAAAAGGTTTCCTAGGCAATTTAGCTTGTACACATATTTCACATTTATTGTTGCTAACTTCAGATTTAGGGATCAAATCTAGATTCATCATATGCTTCATTGAGGCAACATTAACATGTCCCAAACGTGAATGCCATACATCGAATGAAACAAGATTCATGCAAACAGAACTATAATCATTCAAATTTAAAACGGAATTTGAAACAGGTTCAACATGAATCTTAAACAAGTTCTCCACGTCACATAGGTACCCCTTGCCAAAAAACAAAGAATCACGAAGGCGTGTAATAATAGCCTTATTACATTTACAGTCTACTCTATAACCTTCTCTAACTAATATGACGCCACTAAGGATATTGCGTCGAATGGTTGGAACATGTCTGACCCTGTTAAGAGTCAAAACCTTCCCCGAAGGGAACTTCAAGTCCACCCGTCCTTCGCCTTTGACTTCTGCAGAGCTGGAATCGCCCAAAGTCACGGACCGACCTCGAGAGGCCTGATAAGACACAAACAGGGATTTATCAGCACATACATGTACATTAGCCCCAGTGTCAATTATCCAATAAAGTGGTTCAAATATAGAGAGAATTTCAGGTTTAATAGACACGTACCCATCATTGAGGTTCAAGGATGTAGTCATCATGTTGACCACAGCCTCCTCAGTTGCAGATGCGGTAGCTTTCTTTGCCTTCTTATTAGGACAATCCTTGTTCCAGTGGCCAACCTGTCCACAAGTCCAACAAGGTTTGTTCTTCGGTTTCTTTTGGATCTTTGCCTTGGGTTTATGTGCATTCTTAGATTTCTTATCTTTGATATTTTTTGTAGAAGTAAGATTAACAGTTGGATTAGCATCAGTAGGCACCTTGACCCCTTTCTCCTTTAAGTGTTCTTCTTGTATATTAATATCCATCATTAATTCATCCATGGTGTGTGTCCCTTTGCGATGCTTCAGGGACATACCAAACGATTCCCATGACTTAGGGAATTTTTCTATGATAGACATAACAACAAATTTCTCAGGCAACACCGTCTTGGCATCTGAGAGTTCATGAACAAGGAGTTGTAGATCGTGTGTTTGATCAGAAACTGATTTACCCTCAACCATCTGAAACTTAAGAAATTTAGACACGCAGTTTTTTTCAACACCCTGATTTTCAGTGCTAAAATTCTTAACTAACAATTCCCATAAAACCTTGGACGTAGTGACTGGCGGCTTTGAGTAAGAGTCATACAGTTTGTTATTTAAACCAAACAGAATCAACCCGCGGCACGTTTTATCACCCTTCTTCCAAATAGCAATAATGTTTGCATTATCAGGAATAGTGTCATCAGATACAGGTTCAGTTTCAATTAAATACTGATCATATCCCGCAATATTTAGCCAAATTTCCATACGACTCTGCCAACGGGCAAAGTTCGTACCAGTAAATTTTTCAGGCATATTGGTTGTATCAATCCTACATCCCGAATTACCCTGACCGGCCATGTTAATTAACGACAGAAACTGGTTTCTTTAAGACTGTTGTTAATATAGTTTGTTGTCGTTCATGCAACAGCGTCAGGTGCAATTTAATTAACAGTGCAGGCAGATCCAAAATAAGATTCGAAGAACAAGCAATGCAGGAGAACAAAATTGAGGGTTAGATTCGCAAACCAGATCGTTCGTTGAGAAACGAACGTGTTACTTAAAGAAACCAGTGTCCGGCAATCCTCGCGGATAGGCACCGTTCTCCCAGTCTCGATCCGGGCACGAACCTGGAAGTTGTTGCACGTCTTGCTCGCGCACGTCGCACTGCTACCAGTGCAGCACAGCCACCGCAGGTACCACCGCCTGACAGCTGCGTCTGAAGGGAAGGACGAGTTTCGCTTCGCACAGGAGGACAACTCCGCAAAGCAACTCCGGGGACGAGGACTCTCTCACTCGGGATTAGGGTTCACAAAACACACGGCGGCAGAAACTGTTTTCGGTGTGTTTAACCCTAATGACCGGAGTCATATATATAGTCACGCACGTCCCTAATCCTATTCCCAGTTAGACGCAACACTCGGTTGCTCTCGTACACAATACGGGAATAATCCGTAAAAGAGAAACACTTTCTAAGTAAAAGAGAAACACTTTCTAATTAGGATTTAAGAAATCCGAATAAGAAAGCAACAATTAATTACATGAGTAATTAATTACGTAGTTGTATCCTAGTGCAAAAAGATCCACAATCCACGAGCCCGGCCCGGCGAGGCGTGGCGTGCGCGCGTGCGTGCGTGCGTTGTGATGTGGTAACCCCACCCACCAAGGAGGTGAGCATACCTCCTTCCTAGGACTCCTTTGGACACTAGTGCCCCATGTGATCCTACATATGAGGACCACAAAAGTTCTAGGTGTGAGTAATATGGGATAAAACTTTTTTGCCATTTGCACTAGAAACAACACTACATTCTCACATGTACTTGCTGCACTACATTGGGCTTAACCCATGCTAAATAAATGATTACCACAATAGCCTAGCTACATAAATGAGCTGCTACAGTAACTAACTAATAGTTACAGCAGTTACGTAACTAACCGCTAACAGTAATCAATTATCTAACAGATTAAGTTGATTCTTGTCAACGTCTGAGGCGTCACTGCTTTGATGATTTCCTGGCACATCGGTGGGGTGATGCTTACACAGGTTTGCAGACTCGCGATGTTCTGATGGATGTTACAGCCACTCGTCAATAGAGGTGGGGGTGAACAGCCCAGATAGTGATGGTTATGCTAGCGAGATAGATGCAGACGTTGAAGATTTGAGGGGCTCGTTAGTTGGCTACGGTGGAAGGAAAGGGAGAGGTTGGTTTTGACGAGAAGCTCTTTAGGGGAGTGTTTGTTTCTGTTTGGCGAGGTGTGGTCTGATGATGAGTTGTTTTTGGTTGGGTGAGGTGTTGTGCCTGGACGGGTTCTGGATGTGGTCACATCTGTTACATCATGAGTGTTGGTCGAGGGTAGTCTTATGTAATCTGGATGACTTCACTTTGCTTGCTTAAGGAGCAAGATGAATACGATTGACCTCAGCTTATTAAAAAAAAACTAGACTCTTGTCGAGAGATGCTGATGAGGAAACCGTCACGAGTATAAATAGGATAGTGGAGATTGTCAATCTTAGATAGTAGTGTGTCGATCTTTGTATCCTCGTTCTTCTTGAATCTCCGGGGGTGGGTTATAAGTCTGATGTCTGTGATGTGTTGGGTTGGTGGGCTGCAATAGATAGGTGCTGCGGAAGGAGGCCACCCGTACGCATCATATGCCGGTGAAATCAGCAAAGAAGACTGCGGGAGTGAAATATCAATGGTCCTCGATTCTCTCAAGGGATGTTTGGTGTATGAGCACCTGCAGACGGTATGGATGTGCCGACCAGTTTGTTGCACCGTCTATCAGCTAAAAGTAACTATATGCTGCTGTAATGTGGCTCGAGGTGTGGAAAGTAGAAGTAAAAGGTGTTGTCTAGGCAGGGACCAATCGTAATGAATGTCTTATGATTTAGGCGCAAACTGAATGTGTTCATGAAAGGTTTGTTAGATATTGTAGTATCTGCGGAGGATCACCGTGTAAAGGCTGAAGATGAGATGAGTTGCTACAGAGAAGGCGGAGTTGCAACAGCATGGTTTGATGGTCCGGCACCGATCAAGCAGCAGTTGCATGTGTGTTAAAAAGACTAGTGATAGCCTTTCTTTTAAATTATCAATTTGGTACCCAAGTGCAAATTAGTCACGGCCGAAGTGCATGTTCAGGGTCGTAAGTTGTGCATGTTGTGTGACCATATGTGAAACTGCTCAAGAAATAAAATGATGAGAAAGACTTAGGTAAGTGTAACGACTCCGCTTCCCGGTAACCCCCAATTAAAGAAGACCAAGAAGTCAGAGCCGTTATCCCAAAACAAGATCAATGATTTTGTAAATAATAAAAAATAATTAATAAATTCTACCACAACTAAGCTTGAAACAGGATAATTTTTTTCTTCTCATACCTTGCAAAATATAAGATTTGAGAGACTTTATCCAGATGAGAACCATCTATCTACAATCCTTCAATTCTTTATTAGGCTTGATTTCGTCAATGTCACTATAAAGTAATATCCATTTTCTGATAAACCTAAAATGTCGACAAACAAAAGCTGATCAGTATAATAAATTATACGGGTATGTGGGGGAACCAATAATCATGCATTTAATTGTAACAACATATTACAAAAAATTATGATTTAACAAAATAAACTTTACGTTTTAAACATAACTACTCAATCCTTACATACCCTAGCCTCTGTGTTGTCCCTGCAGTGAACATGGATACTACCTCTCATATGGTCTATCTCAACTAACCCCCATGGTCCTACCTTATAGGTAGATCAATACATAGGGTCATGGAGTCATATGGTTCTACACAATGGTAGACCAACACATCGACTCATGATAACCTGATGATCCTACCTCGCAGGTAGACCATGTACTAAGTCATCTATCTCATCAGAGATACAACGGAGGACCAAGATCTGAACTAGTCATGCACATAGAATTATGGTGATAGTCATAGTCACTTTATAGTTGCATGAAATAAAAGACAATCAAGTAATTATTTCCAAGCAACTAATAAAACCACGGGAATCGCCGTGAAACTAAAGTGATTTAACCATAAACGTAACCACATACTTGCTTTGGAGATCTCACAGAAGCAATATATTCAAATCCAACTAGATGTTCAATCAAGTAAGACAAATAAGCAATCAAATAAACATTGATCCTGAAAATATATATAACACCTAGTTGTTACCATCACATCCCAAACAACTCTTTATTGGCTTGGGACACCTTTCTAAGGTTTCTAAGCCTCATTAATATGCATTAGGGTTTCTTGTATCAATTTCACAAACTTTATCCTTTTTAGGTCAACAAACCTTAAAATAACTTTTCTACTAATAAAAACCCTAATTACTCAACATATCCATATTAAGGATCTTTCATACTCAAATTGGCTTAGGATCCTCATATCTCTTATTTATTCATGGATTTGAATAATTGAAAACCATTAAAAGTCATAATTATCAAAATTAGGGTTTCTAGGCCCATTAATACCTATTCATGTACATGGAACCCTAACTTAAGCCAATTATGCAATAAGATCATCTTTTTAGATCTAATTCTCTCTTTTATGAATAACAAGTTAATATTTTCTTAAAGTATTCAAAGAACATCATTAAATCTAATTATCATCAATTCTTAGGGTTTTTCATCAATTAAACCATTAAAGGTGATAACTTTATATACTTTTTGAATTGTAAGCGAAACTAAACTTCAAATATATTTTTATTGGAATACTCGTGTTCTCCTGATCAATTTTCATATATGACATGTCTTAATTTTAGTTACCAATCTTTTGTTATGATTTTCACAAAGTAAATTACCTTTGGCCAACTGAAGGCTGCCACGTCAGCTAACTGGCCCCAAACATTTTTTCCCACGCGGGTCAGGGCTTCGCGAATTGCTGTCCACCACATTGGCAGCCTGTTCAACGCGAGCCAAGAGTCGGGTCCAGGGGTATTTCCCCCTTTTACCCTCACACCCTCCGTCTTTGAACTTCACGCGATCTGGACAGGAACATCAATCTACACCAACTCGTCTCCCACCTCCGTTCTTCCTGCTCCTACGAACACTGCTCCACGACCAGTCAACTCAATCATTGACCCTGGCATCCTAGGCATGTGAGGGCCAGTCGAGGGTGGGAAACCCTCCATAGATCCTCCCCGAACTCCTCGGCAGTGTTGCTTTCATCGAGAGAGTTAGAGAGTTGGGGAAAGGAGGAGCTTTTCAGGTTGGCGGTTGAATAGAGCCAGCGCAAGGTGCAGCCGCTCCGCGTGTGTATTCCCCACGGTTTGGATGCACAAACTCCCCTCAGTTCACCATGTAACCTTCTGCCCTCTTAAATGCGGAACTTCGTCCCCTATATATATATATATATACAGGGAGGACACCCTCCTATCTCGTAGGGAGTTCAGGTGCCAGCGGGATTTGGGCAAAGTCCCAATCAGCGGGGACTTCAGGGAAATCTAGGGTCGGGAAGATTCGTATGGATCTCCCGAAACTAATGGAAAAGTCTTCAGTCGCCAACAAGAAACTGAGAGGGAGGAAACCGATTAGGAAACTCACTGGTTACTGTTCATGACCTTCCTCTTTTGGCTCAGGGTAGAAGATGATCTGGACACCGTTGGATCTCAGATCCACGGTCCTCATCACACACGTCCAAAAATAGTCCCATTGAGATTGTGACATTTTAATGTATTTCCTTTGCCCTTTCCACTATAGGAGATTTTGTAAAAAATCATAACTCTCAAACCAATTATCTGATTAATACCAAATTTTAAAGGAAAGTATTTGATGACTTTATCTACTTATATGACAAGTTTGGAACTCAAACTCAAAAGTATGTGGTACTTTTCTTCATATGCAAGTTATCACTGATTAAGGCATATTTTATGCATATTTTCTCTCTCCTATTCTTTTATTTTCCTTTATTTGGATTCCTTTTACCATTATAAACTATGTGGACTTGAAATATCATCCATGATGAGTCAATCACCCATCTTTCCACACATTTCTCATATTTTCATTATATTCTTAAATTTCCTTCTTAATAAAGCAATATTTGATTTCTTCTTTTTCTTTTAATCATATTGGACTAATTAACATATTATGATCTATGAAATCACATTCACCAAGGAAATATTGCAAAGAAATCCATTCAATACATATAATTCATACAATTCCCATAATCATACATTTATTGGGGAAATTGTATTTCCAACCAAAAGAACCCAAAAATTGGGGTTGTAACATCCTTCCCCTCTTATAGGAATTTTTCCCTCAGAATTCCACCAAACATACCAATAATTCAGGATAAGACTTTTCCATATCCATCATTGGCTCCCATGTGGCTTCATCCATGCTCTCCATGTAACTTCCAAAGAACCTTTATCATCTTATATTCTTACATCTGAGTTCTCTCACCTTAGTATCTCATACCCTCGTAGGTGACTCATGATATGTCAGCCTCCCTTGAAGCTCAATAGGTTCAATGCTCAGCACATGGCTCAGGTGCATCACATAGTGCTCTAGATTAGACGCATGGAACACATCATACATCATATTATCCTGAGGGGTAAGATTATACATAAGCAACTCCACCAATCCATCTCAAATGGACCCATGTATCAGGGACTCAGCTATAGCTCAGAGGGGTCAGATTTTCATATCAAATTTTCACCCACAGTGAACTGCATGCCAGTCTACTTTGCATCATCTCACGACTCATGTCGCTCTTGGGCTTTCTCAGCCATTGCTCGATCAAAGCAACTTTATCTGCATACATTGTGATCTCTTTGACCTTCACAAGGTCCTCTCACCGACATCATCCAAGTGAAGTGGTGACTGACACATCCTCCCTTACAGAGCTTCATGCATCCCGATACTAGCTATGGTGGCTATCATAACAAGCAAACTCTGCTAGGGGCAGGAAGTGCTCCCACGAATCACCCTGAACAAGCATGCATGCTCTCATCAGACCCTTTAAAGTCTGGATCATATTCTCTTGACTAACCATCAGTCAGGGGTGATATGTTGTACTCAACTTCAATCTAGCATCGAGTTCTTCATGTACCTACTTCCACCACATGGAAGTGAACTTAAGGTCATACCCAAGATATTGAACTCATGTCACGGTGTAGTTGAACTATCTCTCTCTCATATATATAGTTCAACCAAAACTGTCATACTAATAGTGCTCGATCTTAGGCAAGAGATTAGGTCAACTTGGTAAGGTGGTCTACCATAACCCATATTGCATCATGACCACTCTTGGTCCATGGGAGACCCACCACAATGTCCATGGTACTCTACTCCCATTCCCTCTTGGGGACTCTTCATTATCCGTAGCAACTCATTGGGTTACTAGTGTTCAGCCTTCGACCTCTGGTATGCATGGAAACTGGCCTCATGAAACTCTATATACTTTTTCATCTCAGGTCTTCATAGTACTGCTATAAATCTTAACTACCTTACGTACCACGGTGTATGGTGTACGTAAAATCATGAATGACTTGCATAACATGATTCCTCAAGGGTGACTCCTCAGTAACCTTAAAACACTCTAGTGGGTTTCACCACCTTCTTTTCCTGAGAGGTGTATTTGAGGTTCTTACAATAGTCATTCTATCTCATCAAGCTCTGGGCTAGCTAAATGGGCAACCACCAACTTGACCAACGGGTCTGGTTGTATCTAGATGTCAGCCACATAGGTCTAATTTTCTAACGATCAAAGGGTTCACCTAGCAACCTCTTTCAGCTCTCTCTATCGGCTAAACAAGGAAATTGTACACTTGAGTTGTATCTTGGCAAAGAGTATCGGTTACCACATCAATTTCCTTATGTGCTAGGTGATGGTGTAATCATAAACCTTCATATACTCCACTCATCACCATCATCTCGGGTTTAAGTTTAGCTGAGTCAAGAAAACTTTGATCTCATCATCTTGATTACCATACCCAAGATGCAACTCTTAGGATCCAAACTGCTCTTGACAAGAACGTCCTCATATGATAATTACCTTTGTTCTCTTCGTGTTTCCAAACCACATATCCAATGTACTCTCAAAAGGTGTGTTACTTCCTCTATCCTCAAACATAGTAGAAGGGTTTCAACTCATATCACCTTTATCCTCAGTATGGCATGTATTTTGTCCTATCTCTCAAACCCATAACAAGATGAAATAAGCATTTGGCTGCACTCTAAATACAGAGTTCAACTTGTTCCAAGAGTAGAGATGGAGCATCACACATCGCCATCACACTTTCCAATCTAAGTTGAAACATACATCACATGACTCCTCATCATGAACACCTCCATTATGGGTCTACACCCATGGGAAGACTTTTCCCATCACCTCTGGATCTTAGCATATATCTTTTATGTGCAATCCTTAGTCGTTACCTCAAGGTCTCTACGGTGTCGGAACTTTTGGGGTGATATGACCCTTATGCATCTAGGGAGTGCCTCTCACATTTACCCCTTAGGCCCCATGAACTCATGAAGGTGGCCAACCTCATAACCCATGGGCCTCGGGTAAAAGGTAGATGTTACCTCCCGACCCTATGGTCTTATGCATTCAGGGAACAAACAACTCCTACTCCCATCGGTCTTATCCCTATTTGACCTTAGTGTTGGCTTAGGATTCTACTGTAGCTCATGGTTTCTATGTTGATACTCAAGCACAACTCTGAATCCTCACCCAAATCTCCATCCTCTCTCTGGGCATACAAGGCTAACTTTGCGTCCTTCATAGGAAACATGGTGACCTACCTACCTTGGTCTATCCCCAAATAGGTTACATCCATGGCAACATATCTTCCTGCCCCTTAGAGATGGTCACACATGGGTCCATAGATTCATGCTCACACCATGTGCTCATACACTTAGCTCATCAAGCTCTTATCAGAGACCTCTTTAGGTTACCTTAAACCTAAACAAAAGCTGGTGCTCATCCTACAGAAGGGTCCCTCCCCAGAATGGGAGAAAACTATCTCTTGATAGTAACTAAGGTCACAAATGTCCTTAACTCCAAGGTTTACATCATCATGTGCACGCTTAGACATATCATGCTACTTATACACGTAGCTAGCCAGAAGACAACCTACTAAGACATTCTGAGTTCCTTGTATGTCACACTTGTTCTTTATTCCTCCACATTGGACCAATATCATACATGCATATGTCACCCACCTATGACAGTGGTTCATCAAATATATACCTTTGTTCATGTGGGGTTTCTTTTTGCACTAAAACATGAGGGGGTGCCATACTCAAATACCATGGACTCAAACAGCCTCGTGAGCATCATGTGCACCAGATACTACTACTTCCCCTCTTTGGTCTAGGAACCCCAGGTTCACCTCTAATGCACTAGCTAGCTAACTGCATGCTCAGCTTCTCAACCATGAACCTATACCAGATAGGGCATATACTTCTTAACACTCTTCCACATGAACAACCCATTAGAGTGACAACGAACTGGGTGTGAGGCCTCACAACTTGCTATAACACCATACCTCTTTAGGGTCTACGGAACTCTCCTTCCTACACCTAAAAGGTAGGCACTTATAACATATGTACATTGGTTCAAGAAGCCTCTTTCTCTCTTCTAGGGTTTGGTTCCTCTAAAGGCATCCAAGGTACGACAAGCCTCCAAGGATCATGCATGAGGCAACCACATACATCTACTCAGGTCGTCCATTCCAGGTCATATAATACCCAACTTCTCATGATTCCTCGTGTCTTAGAGTCAAGGTCACCAACCTTCTTCATCGGGTCTCACTCTTTCTCTCTAGAGCTAACCCTACAACTAGACCTACCACTGGAGGTTATTTCACCAAAGATGGGTCAAGCTCATAAGGGTACACATCTATCCCTACTTGGGTGAAGCGTACTATCAAAGCTTCTATCCAGTCAAGATCATCGAAAGCTCTTTGCATGCCCATCTCGTAAACTACTAGGCACAACCTATCTATCTTAGGTCTAAAACCTGCTGCTAGCCTTGATACCACTCTCTTCTATGTAGGTACATACCTCTTTACTTCACATATATCCCTGTCAGGGTTCCTATATGGTCACTACTAACCTTCTCAATGAGGGAGCGATCTCTCACCCTCAACAAGTACGAGCGCCCAAGGTCGGGTCACCAAAAGGCACCAGGGTCAAACAACCATACATGGTTCACGTTTCTCATGGATAATCATGCATGTCTAACCCACTTACGTGCATGTGTGGTCAACTATAATATCCAACTCATCGTGTCTTCTCTTTCTCCATCCACTTCTTAGGGTTAGGGTTAGCATCATCCTTAGAAGATGCGTCAAGTCTCTTCCTCTTCCTAGAGGCTTCTTCCTCCAAGGCAAACTCTCTCCTTATCCTCCTACAAGAAGGTCTAACCTCAGGGCTCTCCTAAGGACACGACAACACATGCCATGCAACTTAAGCATGTACTAATTTTTAGTTTAGGCTTAAACTATTAAAACTTATGTCCATGACATCTTATTTACATGCTTTTTATTATTTGGTGGAGGATTCCTTAATACTTATCATTCTTAATCCTAAAACTCAAGAGGGTAGTGGAGGGAGAGAAACCCTAATCTCTTAAAGTTATTCAATGAACCGGGTAGAGAAGGAATGAAGATAGATGAGAGAAAACCTAGAGGTATCTTATTTCGAGTCAAATCTTTTGATTTTGGCCAGACAGTCACACAGCATCTGGGAGTCCTCGTATACTGACTAACGGGGCAGAGGAAAATCTTACCAACCCCTAGATCGTGATCCTTTTCTAGACACCTCCATCATCAGAAAATCCTCTAATAACTCCCTTGGGTTCTAACGAGTTTGTAAAATTTAATAATTATTAGAGATTAAATGGAAAACCACCGCTCTAATACCAATTGTAATGACCCCGCTTCCTCGTAACCCCCAATTAAGGAAGACCAAGAAGTCAGAGTCATTATCCTAAAATAGGATCAAAGATTTTGTAAATAATAAAAAATAATTAATAAATTCTACCACAACTAAGCTTGAAACAGGATAAATTTTCCTTTTCTCATACCTTACAAAATATAGGATTTGAGGGACTTTACCCAGATGAGAACCATCTATCTACAATCCTCCAATTCTTTATTAGGCTTGATTTCATCAACGTCACTCTAAAGGAATATCCATTTTTTGATAAACCTAAAATGCCGACAAACAAAGGCCAGTCAATATAATGAATTATACTGGTATGTGGGGGAACCAATAATCATGTATTTATTTGTAACAACATATTGCAAACAATTATTATTTAACAAAATAAACTTTACGTTTTAAACATAACTACTCAATCCTTACATACCCTAGCCTCTATGTTGTCCCTACAGTGGACATAGATACTACCTCTCATATGGTAGATCTCAACTAACCCCCATGATCCTACCTTATAGGTAGATCAATACATAGGGTCGTGGAGTCGTATGGTCCTACCCAATGGTAGACCAAAACATCGACTCATGATAACCTGATGATCCTACCTCTCGGGTAGACCATGTACTAGGTCATCTATCTCATCATCATCAGAGCTACAGAGGACGACCATGATCTGAGTTAGTCATGCACATATAATTATGGTGATAGTCATAGTCACTTTATAGTTGCAAGAAATAAAAGACAATCAAGCAATTATTTCCAAGCAACCGATAAAACCATGGGAATCACCGTGAAACTAAAGCGATTTGACCATAAACGTAACCACATACCTGCTTTGGAGATCTCACAGAAGCAATATATTTAAATCCAACTAGATGTCCAATCAAGCAAGCCAAATAAGCAATCAAGCAAACATTGATCCTGAAAATATGTATAACACTTAGTTGTTACCATCACATCTCAAACAACTCTTTATTGACTTGAGACACCTTTCTAAGGTTTCTAAGCCTCACTAATATGCATTAGGGGTTTCTTGTATCAATTTCTCAAATTTTATCCTTTTTAGGTCAACAAACCTAAAATAGCTTTTCTACTCATAAAAACCCTAATTACTCAACTTATCCATATTAAGGATATTTTATACTCAAATTGGCTTAGGATCATCATATCTTTGATTTATTCATGGATTTGAATAATTTAAAACCATTAAAAGTCATAATATCAAAATTAGGGTTTCTAGGCCCATTAATACCTATTCATGTACATGGAACCCTAACTTAAGCCAATTATGCAATAAGATCATCTTTTTAGATCTAATTCTCTCTTTTATGAACAAAAAGTTAATATTGTCTGAAAGTATTTAAAGAACATCATTAAATCTAATTGTCATCAATTCTTAGGGTTTTTCATCAATTAAACCATTACAGGTGATAACTTTATATACTTTTTGAATTGCAAGCGAACCTAGGTTTCAAATATATTTTTATTGGAATCCTCATGTACTCTTGATCAATTTTCATATATGACATGTCTTAATCTGAGTTACCAATCTTTTGTTATGATTTTCACAAAGTAAATTACCTTTAGCCAACTTAAGGTTGCCACGTCAGCTAACTGGGACCCAAGCTTTTTTTTCCCACACAGGTCAGGGCTTTGCGAATTGCTATCTGCCACATTGGCGGCCTATTCCACGTGAGTCAAGCACTCGGTCCAAGGGTATTTTTTCCTTTTACCCTCACACCCTCTGTCTTTGAACTTCACACGATCTGGACAGGAACGTCAATCTACACCAACTCGTCTCCCACCTCCGCTCTGCCCACTCCAGCGAACACTACTCCATGGCCAGTCAACTCAGTTATTAACACTGGCCTCCTGGGCATGCGAGGGTCAGTCGAGGGTGGGAAACCCTCCGCAGATCCTCCTCAAACTCCTCGGCAGCGTTGCTTTCGTCGGGAGAGTTAGAGAGTTGGGGAAAGGAGGAGCTTTTTAGGTTGGCGGTTGAACAGAGTCAGCGCAAGGTGCGGCCTCTCCGCACGTGTATTCCCTACGGCATGGATGCGCGAACTCCCCACGGTTCACCACGTAACCTTCTGCCCTCTTAAACGCGGAACTTCTTGCCCTATATATATACAGGGAGGACACCCTCCTGTCTCCCAGGGAGTCCAGGTCCCAACAGGATTTGGGAAAAGTCCCAATCGGTGGGGACTTCATGGAAATCTAGGGTCGGGAAGATTCGTATGGCTCTCCTGAAACTAATGGAAAAGTCTTCAGTCGCCAACAAGAAACTGAGAGGGAGGAAACCGATTAGGAAATTCATTGGAAATTGTTCGCGGCCTTCCTATTTTGGCTCAGGGTAGAAGATGATCTGGACACCATTGGATCTCAGATCCACGGTCCTCATCGCACATGCCCAAAAACAATCCCATTGAGATTGTAACATTTTAATGTATTTCCTTCACCCTTTCCACTATAGGATATTTTGTAAAAATCATAACTCTCAAACCGATTATCCGATTAATACCAAAATTTAAAGGAAAGTCCTTGATGACTTTAGATACTTGTGTGCCATGTTTGGGACTCAAACTCAAAAGTATGAGGCACTTTTTATAATATGCAAGTTATCACTGATTATGGCATATTTTATGCATATTTTCTCTCTCCTATTCTTTTATTTTCCTTTATTTGGATTCATTTTACCATTATAAACTATGTGGACTCGAAATCTCATCCATGATGAGTCAATCACCCATATTTCTACATATTTCTCATATTTTTATTATATTCTCAAATTTCCTTCTTAATAAAGTAATATTTGATTTCTTCTTTTTCTTTTAATGATATTGGACTTATTAACATATTATGATCCACGAAATCACATTCACTAAGGAAATATTATAAAGGAAATCTATTCAATACATATAATTCATACAATTCACATAATCATACATTTATTGGGGAAATTGTATTTCCAACCAATAGAATCCAAAATTGAGGTTGTAATAGTAAGTGAGTGGAAAATCATTTCTATGTTCTAAGCGATGAGGAAAAGATAGTCAGTAAATAGCTATGGAAGCGGATGTAACAAGCAAGTAGGAATCCAAAAGATAATACAAGGTTGTGACAATATGACAAACCAGTAGACTTCAACCTACACAAACAGATGAGAATTCTAGACAACAAAGGAAAAATGATATTCTTACAAATCGGAGACACAACACGAAAAATATTTAAAAAGATGAGATGATTTGGGGGGATAATGACACATGGACATGGAAGGATCAATTAGACCAGGTATGTGAAAGAAATGGGTTGAATCTAAACCAATGGCGGAGCCACATAAGGATCGCTTGAGACATGTCTCACACAAATATTGAGATAAATGTATTTACCGACTTACTAGAACGTAAAGAAATGAAAATTTCAAGAGAATATTGAGCAGGGAGCACCAACCAGAGGCATTGTTGCTACTAAAACCAGAAATCAGATGTTGCGCGGGCGGTGTAGTTGTCTTCCAACGTTAGACCACATCTGTCTTGGGTTGGTTTACGACCACACCACCGGATTGGTTCAGGATTGGAATTTTATAGTCAAGGTTGGGTTAATTGGGGTTAGTTAAAATATATTGATTAGTCTGATCCGGATACGGTCTAATTCTGACCTCATTGGCATTCAGATTGGCTGGTCTCCACTTACAGTGTAGTATATAAAACAAAATAACATATAAGATAGAACTAACTCTGAATTATGAGTCTTAATCTTGCTAAAAGGGTTCAATTGATTTGAACTACAAGATTACATAATCTCAAAAGGGGACCTTTTACACTAATCTCATCCAAACTCTATACTTGTTCAACTCAAAACGGATTAATATCAAGTGGTACAAACGGACAGGTGCCGACCCTAATTACATCCCCTGCCAAACAGGGGTGTAAAGCCTGGTCACAATAAGAAATGAGAGTGGTCGTAGTTGTTTCGCGTGTGCTCTATGGAAGACAAAGACACAAATTGGACTAAGTACGTAAATTGTAAAGTTTTAATAATATACATGTAATCGGTCCAGGGTATTTTGGAAAGTGCAGCGGGCTAGTTTGGTTAGGTGTAGTGGTGAGCAAGTGTGCGAGTTTAATGTAAAACTGTACAATAAAGTTATACTTTGTCGTCTCACTACATCTTACCAACTACATTGATGATAGTCGTTGATTAATATTTAAGACTATTCAATGATAAGAGTTAAGTCATGATATCGAGATACATTTCAGTCAAATTCTCTGTCTAATACAATGCCAACACAATATAGATGCCTATTCAAATATTAGTAAACAGTTTTATATATGTGGGACCTCACCTACTTTAGAGACTTCGCTCCGCCACTATTCTATCTAAATCCCACTACCACCAACCCTGGACCTGCTTAAACTTATAAAAGAGAGACACGATCTCTTGAAAACAACTGCAGTGCACTAAGATGCATAGGAAACGAGACGAACAAGGGGAAGCTGAACACGTTAATGTTGTGAAAGATGAGAATCCCTGCTAGGTAGTCAACCTGATGTTAATGTGGCATGTCTCTTCTTTTTGTCTGTTGCGTATGTAAAGATTCCCTTTAAAGGTTCATTTCCGTTCGCAAACCAATGAGTGGAACCTCAAAGTAGTGGAAGAGTATAATAAAATACTTGGCTTTCAATAGCTTCCGTGGAGTGTAGGCTGTGGGCGAAGCGTGTTTGGGATGTTTGCAATTGAGGTCGCCGTGATTCACAGACAAATCCTCTACGTAGAATTTTATCTTCGTAATTTTTAGTGATATATATCTATAGTTTATGGCAAACCCCATTCCATAAGGAGGAAATTGCTAGGGGAGACTCAATTGGACATGCGTAAGGCCCTTGGTGCTGATTGATGATTTTAACTCGGTCCTTTCTAGATAAGAAAGGAAATACTTTATGGATTTGAACTTCGAAGTTATCTCGTTCAATTGAAAAAGGAAATATGTGTAAACTAGACCAGATCGATGTTTGTGCATCTCTCATTGGAGCTCTTTGTACCTAGGTTGTCACCTCATGCATCTTCCTTGCATTCAATCTAATCACTCACTTATCGTGCTAATCATAGTTCCTCATCCTAGTAAATTCTTCTATCAAGCTAAATGGATTATCGTGAAGGGTTTAAAGAGTTTTCCATACAATTTATTAGCACACACAATATCTATTCTTAATTGAGGCTCAAAAGATTTTCAAAAATGACTTTGGCATTTGGAACAAGGAGTGCTTAGAATATTGTTCCACGGAAATATATTTTTAATGAACTAACTTTAAGGAGTACAACAAATTATTAAACACTTTAGTTGCTATTGATTTTCAAATCCAGCACCAAATAGATGAGATATTTAGCCACAAAGTATATTCTTAGTTGAGGGAGAAAATACTAAGTGGATTGCCTTAGGGAAAAAAATAGAAAGACTATCTCTCATGCTCAATGATGATCATACAATTTGAATGAGGTAGATTATTTGAGAGTGAATGGTTGAATGAAAGTAGACTCGAATAGTTTTAATGTTAGTGGTTAAATTTTTTAGGGGGGGGGAGTTCAAAGCAAACGTGAGGTGCACTTTATTTTCAATGATATTAAGTTTCACCATAGTTCTAGGTTCCCATTAAAAGATTGATTAAAATGAGCACATTAAGGACCCCAAACTCCAAATGGCATGTTCACATATTTTATAACTATCAATGGAACATAGTTGGGTCATCCTCTTGTGATTACATAGTTGATATCTCTGCTTTCTCTAAGATTCCTTCAAAGTTGGTTGTGACTCTATTGTTGTGAGAAATATAATCAACTTCAACCCATTAGTATATGCATTATATCTATAAAACTACTACAAAGTTTTATCCATTAAACTTATCAAGGTCCTCAATATAGTCCTCTCAAAGTAGAAATGTGCCTATGTACGTAGTTGAAAAATTGCTGACAACATAGTTACTATGAAGGAACTAATGAACTTTATGAGGAAAAAGAAAACATGCAAGGTTTGGGGCTATGGTAATTGATCTTGAGGAAACATCATCAAGCTTTCTTTGAACTTTATCTAATTTGTAGAATTTTGATATACCTAAAAATTACTCAATGGATCATGAGCATCTTGAGGTTGGGTTCTCACTAGGTCATTCTTCTAGTAGTGTATTCATTAGTAGGAGAGCCAGAAAAGAGTATTATCACCTTACTTGCTTATTACTTGAAAGCAACAACTCCATCTGATCATAATGCAATACTTGGATCTTGGTAAAAGGAAACTACTACACCTATGTGGAGGTGTCCTACAACTCAATCAGCTATTCTTTATTTGAGAAATGGAAAATTTTAAAGATATCTTAGTGAAACAAACACAAATTACCAATGAATACATGGGTATTTTTTTGGTAGATGGGGCTAGGTGATCTCTAGATAAAAGTATTGTATCCTCTTCTATGACAATGTGAATGAAGCCACTAAGAATCATGTCTCAAAACTAGAGAGAATCATATCCAGTAGTGTTTTAGGGAATATATACATATATATATATATATATATATATATATATATATATGGATGTGCGGGTAGTGAAATATCAGGCTACCCGTGCGGATTTATTCATTACCCGCACGGGTAGCCTGATTTTTCACTACCCGCACATCCATATATATGGGGATTTATTCGTTACCCATACGGGTAGCCTGATTTTTCACTACCCGCACATCCAAAAGTGTAACTATATGGTACACAGAAGTAACTCTAAGATCAAAAGAGTAACTGTATTGATAAAAGAGTAACTATATGACTAAAAATGTAACTATGTAGAAAATATACAGTTAGTAAATATATGGACGTATTTTTTGATTTTGGTGGGGCATATGATATTATTTTTGGATGAAGTTTTTTGGAGAGCTAGATAAAATACTCCTCTACAATTGAGAAAAAAAATTAAAAAAAAAGTTACAGGAAGGGTGTGCAGGTATTAAAGATGAGACATATATATATATATATATATTTATATATATATATATATTTATATATATATATGTGTGTGTGTGTGTGTGTGTGTGTGTGTATGTATGTGTGTGTACATATATATATATATATATATATATATATATATATGTATATATATATATATGTACACACACACATACATATATATATATATATATATAGAGAGAGAGAGAGAGGGAGAGAACAAATAGAACTCAACAATTTATCATCTTGAATCAAATATATATAAAATCCAACTATAGTATCTTATTCTTAACCTTATGAATTAGTTATAAACTAATTTTCAACTCATTTGGATATATTTAGGTCTACCATCTAATGTGTTCAAAAATCAACATTTAATTAATTTCAAAGCTTCAACTTTTTCTATGTTAAGATGCAAGGGTATCCAAATCAGCTCAAATTTTCTGATGCATCTATCTCATCAACATCGATCAACACTATAAATTTACTTTTTTTATTTTGATAATTGTAGGCATTAAAAAAATTGATTCTACACATAATCGATTCTATTTCAATTCTATTATATATATATATATATATATGTATATATATATATATATATGTGTATGTATGTATTTATATAGTCGTCTCCCTTAGGTTGTGCTTGGTATGTGGTGAAAAAATTAATAGTGATAGTGTTGGTTTTTGTGGGACAGAATAGGTAGCGGAAACAAAAATTTATCTAACCACAAACCCACAACCAGCATACTGCATCAATAACTATGCAATAGGAAAGATGGTTTAGTGAGATATACCTAGTTTCGAGGCTTGCTCAGTGGCAACACGCAGCTAGTGCGGTCTTCAACCACCTAGTCTTTGATGGCATCTGTGTAGCTCCTAATTTTAACCTGGAATGCGGTTGACAGTCGTCCTCCAGAGCGGCAAAAATCTCCCGCCTGTATAGATAGTCCACACGGACCACCGAGAACTCTAGTCATCCTGAAGGATAGACTAGAAGGAGTCATCCACTTCTGTCGACATACTAGTCACTGACACACTCTCCCACAACCAGTTGCTTTTTTATAGTTATCTTTCCCTCGTTGTTCTTCCCTAGATGGTTGGAACTTGCTTGGGCTCTCTCGGTTACCACAACCAGAGAGGACAACAACTTTGTAGAGCAACCGATGTTCTGAGTTGTGTGTTTTGAGAAGCTCCTTGTACCCCTCTATTTATAGTAGATGGCAGGGTCAGGGTTCCCAATCTATGCAGGAGTACAAGGGTCTAGATTTTCCACCAACTGATTGTACTGTGGTAGGCGAACCGATCGTTTCACAACTCAAACGGTCATTTGGGCAAGTGAGTCGATTGGTTCACTTTTGAACCGATCATTTGGGCAAGTGAGTTGATCGGTTCAATTTTGAACCAATCAGTTGGGAGTGTGAACCAGTCATTTCACTTCCCAGACTTGCCCATAATTGACTTTCCTTATATATTTCTTTTTTTGGTCGGTCGAAAACTCGTGTTGCTTTTTTTGTATTTCTCTTTTTGGTTTCTGTATAATGCATCCCATCTTCAACTGAAAATGGAGAAATAAAAAGAACAAAAGAGGAAGTATAACTATACAGAGTACACTAAGAGAAAGAGGGAGGAGGAGGGAAAAAACTGAGCAAAAGAAACACTCCAACTCCTCCAGATAAAGAATCTTCAGCAGATCAGCATAAGAACTCCCGAGGGGCATAGCATCACAGATCAGCTTAAAGAACTCAACCATCATTGCAATGCAATGAGAGGGGAGAAAGACATCACCATAAGGAAGAAGAAATGATCATAGCAAACAAACAACACTCCCAAACCGCCAACCAGACAGCCACAACAACAACACATCTGCAACCATTCTATTCTTCAAAAAAACTCTGAACAGAAAGCCACTCTGATCAGAAACCAAGGATCCAAACGACTGTACACCAAAAAGAACGGAATTGAGATAGAAGATATATCATCTCCACTCAATCTTCAACAAAACTGTCTCAAGTATATCCATCAAACAAACCAACACAAGAGCAGCAAGATAAATGAACTAAGCTAAACCTCCATCATGACACCAGCTAGCAAAACAACCAAGCATCCAGACCCAGCCAATCTTCAACAAGAACAAGGCTAAAACTGCATAACATAGAGCTACAACAGCTTAAAGAATGGTCAAGATCAGAACAAAGACCGACCACCAAGATCAAGGAGAGCACATCACATACTGATCTTGTGAACAAACCTATCAGCTGGGAGAGTCTCAAGCCGAGTACGGGTAGAGGAACAGAAAACCCCCATCCTCAAAACACCGGTAGAGAAGAGAAGAGGCACCTCACTTGCTCAACTAAACCAGGAACGGACAGCCCAAGAAAAACCAAACTGGACAGCAGAACCCCTACCGCCAATTGCTGAACAGAAGGAAAAATGAACCAAAGCCAGCCACCTTCACAACACAGCCGAAGCAAACTGTGCCCGCAGACACCCGCAGCAGCAATCCATAAGGGTCAACAAAAAACCGAGAAAGAAAAGCCTGCAAAGCTCAGAAAAAAGGGAGATGGGAGCGTCGACACTCATCGGAGTGGGGACTCGACCATCATCATCCGACAAGGAGCAAACAGATCCGCCAGTAGAAAAATAGAGAGAACAACCTCCCATAAAGGACCAAGGGACAGAGGAGGGGAGCGTCGACACTCGCCGGAGTGGTGACTCGACCCTCTCATCCAGGCAACTCCAAAAAACAGCAACAGAAGGAGCAAAGAAGGGAGATGGGAGCGTCGACACTCGCCGGAGTG
The DNA here is from genome assembly GCA_963693085.1 of Alisma plantago-aquatica. Lineage (NCBI taxonomy): Eukaryota > Viridiplantae > Streptophyta > Magnoliopsida > Alismatales > Alismataceae > Alisma > Alisma plantago-aquatica. Next base: position 1,226,501,524 of record OY856412.1, read on the forward strand.
GGGACTCAACCATCACCTTCCAGTAAGAAACACCTAGAACCACAGAAGATCATCAGAGAAAAAATAGCCAAACAGCAGGCTAGGGAGACAGAGGAGGGGAGCGTCGACACTCGCCGGAGTGGTGACTCGACCCTCTCGTCCAAACCCAAACAAAGAGACAACCAAACAGAAGCACCAACATCTAGAGCACCCTGCCCAATCATTCATTCACAGGAGAAATCACTCCATCAAGCAAACAGCAGAAAAGATCCAAATAGACCGCACCACAAAAGCATCCAACAACAGATCAAGAAAAGAGACTCCTAGAGAAGATAAAGCCAAGAAAGCATCACCGCCAGCTACTAACACAAAACAACACAGAACTAGATCATCATCTCAAAATCATTCACAATCTGCTTCCAAATCTGATTCGATGGCCTAAGCTTGCTGTCATGGACCCTCCTATTCCTCTCCAACCAAACCTGATAAAGAATGAACGGAATAATAGTCATGGTCGAGGAGGACTTAAGATTCACCACATCTCTCCAGTTATAGGGGATGCAATCAATATATTTATCATTATAAGCCTTAGACCACAGATCTTTAGTAAACTGACAGCCAAAACAAATGTGATGTGTATCCTTATAATCATTCATACAGAGATAGCAAATGGAAACCACAAAGATGCCCCTTCTTCTAGCATAATCCGAAGTGGGTAATTTATTTAGAGCAACTTTCCACACGTGAACCTTGCTATTCATACTCCCTTTAGATTTCCAAATCCAATCATAAATATCATCTTCAGTACCTTCCTTTCTAATCAGATTCCAAATAAAATTCAGCTTCACAATCCTTGACCCATTAAGACAGAAAGAGTCAGTAGAAGAATTAGAGATAGGAATATCCGAAATAATATTGAGAATATCCTTCGACACCCTGGAATTAGCAATAGACCACTGGTTGTTATTGATAATACTAGAAAGCTTGGAGTCACGCGGGATTCCAGATCTGATTATCATGCTACTGTCCACATAGTCCCAGAGAAAATTCCCTTTGACCCAAGGATCCAGCAATGTCTTAATATTTTCCCCAGATCCAATACTAGTAGAAAACAAAGGTCTCAACTGATCCCTAACATAAATGACTGAATTGAACATCCATGAGAAATTGGAAGAAGGTTCAATACTCCAATAATAATCTTTTTTGAAATATTTTTCACTGATCCATTTTATCCATAAGGAATCTTTCTTGCTAGCTATGTTCCAAGCATTTAGCATAAGATAAGCTCTAGCAACTTCCTTGCTTTTCCTAAGCCCTAAACCACCTTCGGATTTAGGCAAAGTAACAATGTCCCATTTAACCAGATGGAGATTGTGCTTCTTCTCAGATTGACCCCATAAGAAATTTCTGCAGATTTCATCAATCTTGTCCAGAACAGAGCAAGGAATGGGAAAAGAGAAAACCCAGTATAAGTGCATAGTGGAGAGGGTGGACTTAACCAACTCAAGTCTACTAGCCAAGGACAGCATATTATATTTCCAGCATTCCAACTTCCTCTTAACTTTATCCACCAAATCCAAACAAAGATTTTTGTTCAACTTCCCCGTAAACAGCGGTAAACCAAGGTATTTGGAGTCATCCAAACTCCCTACTTTCATACCAAGTCTGTTAGCAAGCTCACTATCTCTCTTGTTACTCAAGTAAATCATACTTTTCTGGAGATTGATCTTAAGGACAGAAGAATCACTAAAACTTTGAAGGAGTTTTTCAATACCAGTAACACTAGTCTTATCAGCTTTGGTGAAAATCATTAAGTCATCTACAAAAATCAAATGAGAACATTCAAGATTCTTCGAAGCCTTAATAGGATGAATCTTATCCGCCTTACAGTACTCTTTCATCATCTCCGTAAAACCTTGCATAACTATAACAAACAAGTAAGGAGCAATAGGGTCTCCCTGTCTAACCCCATTCGAAGGAAAAATCGGAGAAGTAGCTTCACCATTCACAAGAACCTGGTAAGAAGTAGTTTGGAACATGATCTCTATCCATCTAATCCACTTAATCGGAAAACCCATTCTGTACATAATGGAGAAAAGATATTTCCAACTGATAGAGTCGTAGGCCTTCGATATATCAGCCTAAATGCACATCAGATGACTGTTGCTCTTCTTAAAGTCACTGATAATTTCATTAGAGATTAAGATAGCATATTTGATATTCCTGCCTTTGATGAAAGCACACTGATTGACATCAATAATCGAAGGTAAAACTCTCTGCAACCTGTTAGCTAACACTTTCGAGATAATCTTGTAAAACACATTACAAAGAGCAATGGGTCTCCAGTTAGAGATGTAAGTATTATCAGATCCTTTAGGAAGCAAGGTAATGTAGGTTTTATTAGCTTCTCTAAGCAAGGTATCATTACAGAAAAACTCTTGAATCGCCTTATAGACATCATCACCTATGATAGACCAAGAAGATTTAAAGAAATACCCGTTAAAACCATCATTTTTCCTTATATATTTCTAATTAATGCAAAGAGTAATTCTTGTCCCAATTAAATTGAACAAGTGAAATGAAACTCTTTTCTCACAAACCGGGAAACCCAACACTTGCTCAGTTGGTCCATGTGATCCGATTGGTTCACTAGTGTGAATCGGTCGTCTCACTAACTATGAGCCAATCGGTTCACCCACGGAACTGGTCAATTGGTGGTTCAGTTTGTGCAGAACTCAGCCAATGCAGTTCTCAATCAATCTAACACTCTAATTAGTTGGTTCAACACTTGAACTTGATGATTTTGATATAAGTTTATTGATTGAATATTTAATTGAGTACCTAAACACTTTAGTAATCAATCTAAACATTAGTGATATTTCATGTTTAATCCTCTTCTAGGTTAATCCTATGTGTGTTAGCCTATAGGTTCCATTTCATGTTGATAGTGAATGTCCATAACTAACTTATGACTTCACAAGCAAAGAGCAGTGTCTAGTCTCACATTAGTGCTACCCAAGTGAAGAGGAAAGTTGGAGAACAACTTCCAACCTACAATCTATTATTGGTGTTACAGTGAATGTATAGTCCCTTTGTCACTGATATCCAGATTGAACTTGAGGCATGGACTTGTCATCCTCTACAAATGTTCAATCCATGTTTCTTGAACCAGAGTAGACTATCTGAGATTTATGCAAGCTCAATATCATATTTTGACTCGCATGTACATGGCCATGTATTTCTCAGTCTCGCTTATCAAGTGGCTAGGATATCATACTCCCTTAGGAGGGACAAATTCCATATCTACCACTCACACTCAAAACCTCATGTGTCAAAGCCACCCAATCATCACCTTTATAACAATTCATATTTCAAGACTACATTTGATGATGTCAAAGTGTACCCAACAACATGTGATGAGTGCAGTAATTTTAGGTATAAGAACCATAGTCACCATCAATACTAGAAGAGATGATCCTGACTAACCAAGTGTGGTTTCCATGCATCACTCTTATGGTGGGTCTGTCTGATGCACTGTTCTCTAACATGTATCTATGTGCTTAGTTTGATATCATATATCATGACTAATGAGATTTTCATCAACCAGCACACACTCTAGTTTTCTGTGTTATTGATGTCTATGGTTATTTCAACAATAACAACCGACTAGGGACATTAGTGAGAATGTACATACTCTTAACATCTATATGATCTCATTGTTCAAGTCATGTACTTGAATACATATGTCATTGAGTTTTTGTCATACTCTAGACATCTATCATGTAATACTATTATCTCAAAAATAGTTAAAACATATAGACGGAAATTGCCTTTATTATTATTCAAATCATTTACGAAGTATGCCATTACAATCATCATATGACAGGATCTATGAGCATACATACCAACAGACTCCAACTTGCACTTAGAGCCAATCACCCATGAATCTCAGTCCTTGTGATCTAGCATGACCATCATGCTTCTACTGTGAAAGTTCCTTAGTCAAGGGATCAGTAATATTGTCTTTGGTTGGTACTCTATAAATCTTCACATCTCCTCGTTGTATGATCTCTCATATGAGATGGAAGCGCCGATGTATGTGCTTGGACCGCTGATGTGATCTGGGTTCTTTAGCTTGTATAATAGCTCCATTGTTTTCACAATAAATCTCAATTGTGTCACAGATGCTAGGAACCGCCTCAAGTTCAGAGATGAACTTCTTGATCCACACAGCCTCCTTTATCGCATGGGATGCAGCAATATACTCAGCCTTTGTCGTAGAATCTGCAACTGTCTCTTGCTTGGAACTTTTCTAGCTCACAACTCTTTTGTTAAGGCAAAACACAAATCCTGACTATGATATGTAATCATCTTTATCAATTTGAAAGCTTGCATCGGTGTATCCCTTTACCACCAACTCTTCCTCACCGTCGTAGACGAGGAGCTGATCCTTAGTCCTTCTCAAGTACTTTAGGATTTTCTTGACGGCTGTCCAGTGAGCATCTATGGGATCTGACTAGTATCTGCTCATCATGTTGAGTGCATATAAGACATCGAGATGGGTGCACAACATTGCATACATGATGGATCCAATTTCTGATTCATATGGAATCCCACTCATGTGTTCCCTCTCTTTACAAGATTTGGGACATTGATCTCTAGAGACGCGAACTCCATGAACCATGGGTATGTTTCCTCTCTTTGAGTTCTCCATGCTGAACCTCTTCAACACTTTGTCAATGTATGTGCTTTGACTTAGTCCAAGAAGCCTTCTCGATCTATCTCTATAGATCTTTATTCCTAAGATATAGAATGCTTCTCCCAAGTCTTTTATTGAGAATGTATTTCCAAGCCATGCCTTTACTTTTTGTAAAGCAAGGTTGTCATTCCCCATCAAAAGTATGTCATCTACATACAATATAAAGAATGTAGTTATGCTCCCACTAACCTTCTTGTACACATAAGGTTCATCTTCATTTTGACTAAAGCCAAACTCTTTGACTGCTTTATCAAATCAAAGATTCCAACTCTGAGATGCTTGCTTCAATCCATAGATTGACCTTTGCAGCTTACAAACTTTATTTGCATCTTTTGGATTTATAAAACCTTCAGGTTGTGTCATGTACACATCCTCCACAAGATTCTCATTAAGGAATGTGGTTTTAACATCCATATGCAAAATTTCATAGTCATAGTAGATTGCAATAGCATGCATGATCCTGATGGACTTAATCATGGCAACTGGTGAAAATGTTTCATCATAGTCAACACCTTGGAACTTGTCTGAAACCCTTTGCAACCAATTTGCCTTTATAAGTTTGCACATTGCCATCCATTTCAGTCTTCTTCTTGAAGACCCACTTGCACCCTATGGTTTTTACCCCTTCAGGTGGATCCACCAAGGTTCGTACCTTATTGGTATACATGGATTCCATCTCAGATCTCATAGCCTCAAGCCATTTCTCAAAATCTGGTCCCTGTGTAGCTTCTAGATAGGTAGTTGACTCATCATCTATGACCAACTTACTGCCTTCTTGAGTCACAAGATATCCAAATCTTTTAGGATCAAGGCGTGTCCCACCAGATCTATGAGGTCCCTGTGTTACTTGAGGAGATTGAGATTCCACAACCACTTGTGAATCTCTATTTTCCTCTTGTTCATATATTGGTTCAATGTTTTCTTGTTGGTCTTGAGCCTCTTTGAACTCTACTTTCCTCCCACTGCTTCTTTGGAAATAAATTCTTTTTCTAGGAATACAACATCTCTGGCAACAAACACTTTGTTGTCAAATTAAGAATAAAAGTAATATCCTTTGGTCTCCAAAGGGTATCCAACAAAATAACATTTATCTGATGTGGGTCCAAGCTTTTCAGAAAACATTTTCGTGACATAAGCTTCACAACCCCAAATCTTCATAAAAGACACATTGAAATGCTTCCCATGTCATATCTCATATGGTGTCTTTTAAACTAATTTAGATGGTACATGATTAAGTGTAAACACAGCGGTTTCAAGAGCATAACCCCAAAAGGTTATCAGAAGACTAGAAAAAAACATACATCATAGATTGCACCATATCCAGTAATGTGTGATTCCTTCTTTCTGACACACCATTGTGTTGTGGTGTTCCAGGTGGATTCCATTGTGATACAATACCACGAGCTCTCAGAAGGTCCTCAAACTCTTATCTTAAGTATTCTCCACCTCGATCGGATCGAAGTGCCTTAATACTTTTGCCAAGTTGGTTTTGTACTTCATTCATGAAATCCTTGAACCTGTCAAGGGTTTCTAATTTATGTTTCATCAAGTAAACATAACCATGCCTACTGAAGTCATCAGTATAGTTAATAAAGTATTGATACCCACCTCTAGTATTTGTTCTAAAAGGCCCACATACATCAGTATGTATGAGTCCTAATAGATCACTCGCTCTCTCACCTTTTCCTAAAAAGGGAGTCTTGGTCATCTTTCCCAATAAACAAGATTCACGTCTCTATTGATTCATAATCAAAAGAGTCCAAATATCCATCTTTATGGAGTCTAGATATGTGATTATCATTTATGTGCCCTAGACGACAATGCCAAATGTGTGTTTTGTTTGAGTCACTGAGTTTTTGTCTTTTGGTGTTTACGTTGTATACACTTATCTATAGATCTATCAAATATAGACCATAAGACATTGGGGCACTGTCATAAAAGATCCCATCTTTAGAAATGGATCATTTTCCATTCTTAATAAGAAATTCAAATCCATCCTTGTCCAAACAAGATACAGAAATGATATTCCTATTAATGGAAGGTACATAATAGCAGTTATGTAACTCTATTATTATCCCATTTGGTAGAGATAACTCATAGGTTCCTACTGCATTGGCAGCAACTCTTGCTCTATTAGCAACATGTAGTTCAACCTCGCCTTTCACTAAAGGCTTACTTCTTTTCAGATCCTTCACATTTGAACAAATGTGTGATCCACATCTGGTATCAAGTACCCATGACAAAGAAGTAGTAAAGTTAATCTCAATTATGTATACACCTGAAGTAGAGATCTCTATCCCTTGCTTCATCTTCCTTGATTCCGTTAATCCTCTCCATATTTTGAGTGCAAAAGACTTGGACTTTAGCTTGGAGGGAGAACGATTCTCTGCCTCGCATGTGTCCTTGGACTCCATTCCACTGATTACTATCATGGAACTATCCTTCTTCTTTTGTGCCTCAAACAATGCCTTAAGTGTACATAGAGCGGATTCTACAAGCTCTGGTATCTTAGGAATATGTCGAACACTTCTCATAGTCCTTAACCAGTTATGGAATTTTATCTCAATTAAATTGTCCGATTTCAATGATGATTTCTTTGCCATTTGATTCTAAAACATTTTCATTTTGTCAAAACTCCTTTTGATTGATTTGAATAAAGTTGACGATATATAATTAGGCCTTTAATAAATTATTGCTCCCATTATTTTGATCAAATTGATAGCCCTCACCATCAATTCAGAAGATTGCAGTGTACAACTATCTAGTGAGTCAAGATCTAAAACAATTGAGTTATTACCCAGCCAACGCCAGCGTCCATAATCAATTATTAAGGTAGGTAACATTTACTAATTGCATCTTATGCAATTATTGGATAGATGATATGCACAACTCTTTGCCATAGTCATCTCCATGCCTCTAAGTGCTTAATCTCACTAGTTAAGCCTGACCCAAAAGCCAACATGATAGGAGTGCACCCCGCTTGGTGGGCCTACATAGCTACCATCAAACTTCCATGAGATAGACAGTGCACCACCCTTGGGGTGCCCACGCTTGTCGATCAAGCATTTCATGTGTGATGCTTATGGAAAGCATCTAAGACTTAATATTATATTGAGGGGTTTGGTATTATATATATACATATCCAATCACCACATATATAGTATGTATCATATACATGCTATATCCCCCAAGAAAATATGCAAAGTGATAAAGCAATGATTTTGACCATCCTATTTGTAATTCCTTGAGCCACAAGGAATTATGATCATCTAGGTCTACATCACATGCAACAACTTGTTGTTGATGAAGATTTGTGCTTGGGTCGTTCTGAGTTTATCAGCTCATCCTATGACAGTCGGCTCATCTCCTGGCCGGTCAGTTGTTTGTCACCAACAGATCGTTTGGCTCCTCGAGATAGTTGGTTTGTCGGGTCATTGTGCTCCTTGTCATGCCAACATCCGCTCATCTCACACCATCATCTAGTCATCTCGCTCATCTGGGCACCCACCGTTGTTCGATATAATAGGAAATAAAACTATCCTACTTTTACATATATCTTTGGGAAACCTCGAGTTACATTTGGGAGGAGCAAAGGTAGAAGAGAAGGCTTGAGTTATCTCGAGTTACATTTGGAATAGAAGAAAGGACTCGGTACACAGACTGAGATGCAAACAATCACAGCCAACCAAGCACACACATATGGGTGTATAGGCCATAACCACACTATGGGGGAGCAAGGATAGAAGAGAAGGTTCAAGTTACTTCGAGTTACATCCATAATAGAAGAAAGGACTCAGTACGTAGACCGAGATGCAAACAACTACAACCAACCAAGCACACACATAGGGGTTTATAGGCCATAACCACGCTACACATCCACCATTAAAACCATTTTAGGGCAATGCGTATTGATTGCATATGTATACCATATCATATATGTATATAAGAATTTGTGGTATTTAATATGATATGCACATTATCTCATTAAAGTATTCACATCCCATGCAATAAATAAATGGAAAAAAACCAAAATCGGATCATATCGATTAATCCTAAACCATAGTATGTTGACGTGGCTCTAGTACCATTGTTGGGTTTTGTGGGACAGAACAGGCAACGGAAATAAAAAAAATTATCTAACCACAAACCCATAACCAGTAGATTGCATCAACAAAAACGTAATAGGAAAGATGGTTTAGTGAGATATACCTGGTCCTAAGGCTTGCTTAGCAACAATACCTCACAGCTAGTATGGTCTTCAACCACCTAGTCTTTTACGGCGTTTGTGTATCTCCTGGTTTTGACCCAGACTGTGGTTGACAGTCATCCTCCAGGTGGTAGAAATCTCTTGCCTGTATAGATAGTCCACACAGACCACCGAGAACTCTAGTCGTCTTGAAGGACAAACTAGAAGGAGTCGTCCCCTTATGTCAGTGTACTAGTCACCGACACACTCTACCACAACTAGTTACTTTTTTGCAGTTGTCTTTCCCTCGTTGTTCTTCTCTGGTCAGGTAGAACTTGCTTGGGCTCTCTCAGTTACCACAATTAGAGAGGACAATAACTTTGCAAGCAACTGATATTCTGAGTTGTGTGTTTTGAGAAGCCCCTTGTACCCCTCTATTTATAGTAGAGGGTAGGGTCAGGGTTCCCAGTCTGTGGGGGAGTAGAAGGGTCTGGATTTTCCACGAGTTGATTGTACTGCGGCAGGCGAACTGATCATTTCACAACTCAACCGGTCATTTGGGAAAGTGAGCCGATCAGTTCACTTTTGAACCATTCGGTTGGGAGTATGAACCAGTCGGTTCACTTAGTGAACCGATCATTTCACTTCCCAGACTTACCCACAATTGACTTTCCTTATTCATTTCTAATTAATGCAAAGATTAATTCTTTTCTCAATCAAATTGAACAAGTGAAACAAAAATCTTTTCTCATGAATCGGGAAACCCAACACCTGCTCGGTTGGTCCATGTGAACTGATCAGTTCACTAGTGCGAAATGGTCATCTCACTAACCATGAGTCGATCGGTTCACCCAGTAAAGCGGTCGGTTGGTGGTCCAGTTTGTGCAGAACTCAGTCATTGTAGTTCTCAATCAATCTGATGCTCTAATTAGTTGGTTCAACACTTGAACTTGATGATTATGAGATAAGTCTATTGATTGGATGTTTAATTGAGTACATAAACACTTTAGTAATCAATCTAAACATCATTCATGGATAAAATCCTCTTCCAGGTCAATCCTATGTGTGTGACCCTATAGGTTCCATTTCATGTTGGCAGTGAATGTACATAACTAACTTATGACTTCACAAGCAAAGAGCGGTGCCTAGTCACACATCAGTGCTACCCAAGTGAAGAGGAAATTTGGAGAACAACTTTCGACCAACAATCTGTTATTGGTGTTACAGTGAATGTATAGTCCTAGGCATGGACTTTTCATCCGCTACAAATGTTCAATCCATGTTTCTTGAACCAGAGTAGACTGTCTAAGATATATGTAAGCTCAATATCATATATTGACTCGCATGTACATGACCATGTATTTCTCAGTCTCGCTTATCAAGTGCCAGGATATCATACTCCCTTAGGATGGACAAATTCCATATCTATCACTCACAGTCAAAACCCCATGTGTCAAAGCCACCCAATCATCACCTTTATAACAATCCATATTTCAAGACTGTGTTTGATGATGTCAAAGTGTACCCAACAACATGTGATGAGTGTAGTGATTTTAGGTCTAAGAACTATAGTCACCACCAATACTATAAGAGATGATTCTGACTAACCAAGTGTGATTTCCATGCATCACTCTTACAGTGGGTCTGTCTGATACATTGTTCTCTAACATGTATTTATGTGCTTGGTTTGATATCATTTATCATGACTGATGATATTATGTCATCAACAAGCACACACTCTAGTCTTCTGTGTTATTGATGTCTATGGTTATTTCCACAATAACAACTGACTAGGGACATTAGTGAGAATACACTCTTAACATCTGTATGATCTCATTGTTCAAGTCATGTACTTGAAGACATATGTCATTGAGTTTTTGTCATTCTCTAGACATCTATCATGTGATACTATTATCTCAAAAATAGTTAAAACATATATATAGAAATCGCCTTTATTATTATTCAAATCATTTATAAAATATGCCATTACAATCATCATATGACTGGCTCTATGAGCATACATACCAACAGATGGGGATGGTGATGATGATGGATAAGGGGGTGGTGATGGTGATGGAGAAGTTGTTAAAATGTGTTGTTTGAACATGTGCATGGTGATAGTGATAAGGACGGGAAAAAACTTAAAAAGTGTTGCTTGTTACCTTGTTAAGGGACAGTGAGGGGAGATTTTTTTTAACAAAACACCCTATACAAGTAAGAATCATATTTTTTAGAAAGTTTTTTTCACATATGTGTCTAAATAAGCATAGGGGTCTTGAAAGAAACTTCTTTCACCATGATTCACCATGTCATTACATGGGAAACAAAATAGACTAAATTTAGCATGGGTTCACCATGATTCCCTATCATCATGGCAAACAAACAACATTTTTTTCACCATCATTCCCCTCCCCATGATTCACCATGTAACAACTGCAACCTTAGTCACAATGAGGTCAATGGGGACACAAATTATTATCTTGATAGGTATTTTACAAATAAGTTGAGTTTGTGAAAGGCCAAATACCTTTCTCTGGTGGGAATATCACTTTGGCCCAAATAGTTGTATTATATACCCCAACTACAAAATGCAGACCACAAAGTTTCATGTTTAACATAGAACTTTGGATTTCATCATGAAAAGGTTCATATTGATAAAAAAAAAGCATGATGAGAAATCATATGATACCTTAATATAAGAATTCTCTCCCTAGTGCTTGAGTGGCCTTGCATTTAGACACTAATCAAGATATGAATATGGTATTTTTAGCTTAATAGGAGTGCCAAGTTATAGTCAAGGATAACTCTCTTCTCTATAGTTAAAAGTTTGATAGGGGAGATACTTCAAGAATAGTAATGTGTGACAGCAAATGTGGAAGAAATATGTTTCACATATTTAGAGCTATATTTTAATACAAAAGCCATTTTTTACCAAAAAAATCTATGGGTTTAATGGTTGTGATTATAAAGCTTGTTTTAGATATACCTATTGGTGGATATTACAAATACAAACTTAAATTTTCTATAAGAGAGATTCAGTTTTTAGACATCCAGAATACTATTAGATGCTAAGTTGATAACAAAAAGGTTTGGAGATGATAAATTTAAAAAAAAATTATTTCTTTCCTTTTGAATATTAAGAGCAAGGCATCTTATTTTGAGTATTATCTAATATAGGAAAATTCATTGTCTTAATGGATTTTATCTAGATTGTTATATATCATGGAAAAACACACAAGGTGAATGACCCATTTTGAGAAGTGGTGTGGCCCATGGAAAGTTAGTCTTACTATGGGTTTTAATGTTGAATAAGAACAAGTTAACTAATAATGTAAATTTAGTGATAATGCATAAGAAGATATGATCGATGACATGTGTGATGGCACCAAGGTGAAGAAATATTGGCATGGTGGACATAAATTTCTTCAATGTTTATATAATCTCTTATTTAGAACTTTCCCTTTATCACACCAATGATAATTGTATTGTCCACTTTGAAAATTTATATTTGGTGGGTCTAGAAAACTCCTAGTTGCTTCAATTTTCAAGTTAAACATGTCTAACTGCTAGTTTCCCTGAAACACATTTGAAGAATGACACTAGATTGCAAGAGTAGACAATTGTAGACATCAATAGCTCAATGAATACCACTATTCAAATTCCTTGAGAACTCCCTCATGATGAATGATTTTAAGTTGAACTCTAATACCACAATAGCAGAGATCAACATGAGTTGTTGTGAATAGTGTTAGAGACTAGGAATATAGTTATCTAGATGAATATCAACAATCATTATTCTCTAGTGAAAGATTTGGGTTATCTAGTTTGGTCATAATCTTGTCTAGAATCATAGAATCAAAGATGTTTTACAATCATTCTTGAATGATATGCATATGGGGTTATTGAAGTTATCACCAAGAATGTGGAAGTCATAAATAATATAAGCCTAGATAGCATCCATAAAACCATATATATATATATATATATATATATATATATATATGTGTGTGTGTGTGTGTGTGTGTGTGTGTGTGTGTGTGTGGAGTATATAGTGGGTTATTATATTTACACATGATACAAGAACATATCATATAGTGATTACCTCACTTGCAATGTTATATGTAAGAAGTGTTGTGTTCAAGAACTTTTTGAAATCATTGGAGGAACTTGTAACTTTTCTTTAGTTACAAAGTTGTAGTCTTCCAGTTGATCCTTCAATTCTTATATTTCGTTAATATTTTCAAGAGATCTTCAAAGGGAGTCATCACTACTATTAACACCCAAATATAAATACAATATAGCCAAACATAACCATATATACTAAAAGAAAATATACTAGCTCAAAAGTGTTGAAAATACCATCAGAAGTTCATTATTCTATGGGATATAACTATATGTACATATAATAATTTCTTCAATTTTGCAACTTATCATCATTTTACAATACAAAAATAATTGCATACCATGATGCAAAAAAATCCATCCATGATGATACTCATACTTCAATATTTGTCATCAAATTGATTTGTTTGATTTCTAGTCATGTATTTTGAATGTGTTAGATACATAATGGGTACATATAAGTTGTTTGTGTTATAGGACACAATTCTTTCCAACACATAACCATACGCTCATTTATGCACATGTGCACACACGCAAATTCTATAAATATTTATGCATGAAAGTCTTTGAATTGTATTTGATTAGACATCATGAAAGAGTATCCTTACGATATCCAAATTCTTGAATGAAAAGTAGATGGATTATGTTAGATACAAACTAAATGAGCATGACTACTCACACTAACTAGACACCATTTAAACTATGTGAATGGTAACATTAATAAATATATGCATATAGTCTTATGATATAGGCACTATACAATTCCAATTTGAATCAGTTTCATGGAAAATTTCTCATTGATAAAGTAGAACATGACACAAATTACAAATTACAAATTGACAAAATAAATAGGTTTAGAACCTCCTAATACTTAGATGTAGAGTCCCTTTTCCATGGAAATGAAAGCATGCAAACAAAAACATTATAGATATTTATGTGTCTTATATGTACCAGCCATCCAAAACCACATAAAAAAAACTCTTAAGAGCAGTCCTACTTGTTTTCTATGTGGTGTGCCACATTTTATGTGTACCCGTTTAGTGAGTAGTTTTTGTTCTATATGTCATGTTGTCACAGTACATAATCCATTCTAAAATACTAAAATTGCATGTAATTGTACCAAATCTAACTTATATCATTTATAAAGTACTTGTTTATATTTTAAAGAGAAAGCTTATATAAGTAAAATTGAAAATTGTACTTATACATCTAATTTGAAACATAAATCTCATGTGAAGATTTTACAGTTAGAAAGGAGAGAACATGATATTTACTATTCTAAGATAAAAAAAGTTACTATAGGAAGATTGTGGTATGTTACCGTTAGCACTTGTATGAGAATATATTTATATAAGGTTCATGTACAAGAGAACAATACAAGGCTTATAATAATGTGAATAATTATTAAGAATTTGTAGAATGGGTAATTTCTAACACTTCCTACAAGTTTGTATACATGTTAAATATGTATACCCTACTAATCTTACTTGTGTTAATTACCTCTAACTATCTTTAGACCTCCCTCGGTTGGGATTATTCTTGCATAGTTAGAAGGTAGATGAAGTGGAACTTAGAAGTACAAATGATAAAGATAAGGCAGTCATAATATATGAAAGTGGTTGTAATGAAAAGTAGTTCAAACACATGGAACCGATCGAAGACAAATAAAGGTTTGATTATGACTAAAATGAAAAACAGACTAAAGGAAAGGAATTATGGATAAGGGGATGGATTTTCCCTCTTGTTTTTTGCATTGTGGGCATCCTCCCAACATCCCAAAGTCAGTCAAATTAGAACTTGGATAGAGATTTAGTTAGTATAAGTGTTTTATTAACAAGGGTTTCTCATCTAGATCTCATATTTCCCAAGAATGGACCAAATTTGATCAGGTAAAAAGGATATAGGAACAAAGATATTTTTGCATTTAACCTAACAATGTCTGATATTTTCACATATATGATTGGGTCAAATTGTGAGATGTGTCTGAGGTGTCTTGGTATGGTGAATATAGGTGTATATAGGTGAAAGGGGATAGTATCCATCTTTATAAGGGTGATAGTGATGAGAATGCTATTCCATATGAGATAGAGAGAGAGAAATTA
Organism: Alisma plantago-aquatica; assembly: GCA_963693085.1. NCBI lineage: Eukaryota > Viridiplantae > Streptophyta > Magnoliopsida > Alismatales > Alismataceae > Alisma > Alisma plantago-aquatica. Next base: position 1,226,516,672 of record OY856412.1, read on the forward strand.
CCAATATGTGGCATGAGATTTGGCAAAGTGATTGACGAATGAATTTGCAACTGAATTAACAAGTTAAACTTGTGGGTGACAAGTTTTCTAGAATATCTTTTGTGGTGATTTTAGAATTAATTATGAAAAAAATGGATTTTCTCTATCCTTTCAAGGTTTTATCCATAGCATGTGACTTTAGAATGTTGGTTAGGAACTTGGTCGTGGTGTCCTTATAGGGAGAAAATAAGATATGTTGATTCTCTCATTCCATATTGTATTCATATCATGTAACTTGGGAGTTTCAAATATATGAAAACGGGGAACTAACAATAACACACTGGAATAGAACAATAAAATATTATTATATTATTCAACTTTCATATCTTAAAATTAGAAAGAAAGAAAAAACATTTTTTATCAAATATGACTTGGAACTAACTAGATTGGAAAATCTTACATATTTTATTATTAGTCACAACAGGATAGTCCCTAGTATCTAATTTGAGCATAAGTAGGACAAAATTTGACCCCATACCAAATGGGAATTCCAATCTCCTTACATTATCTATTTGTATAGACAAAAATTAATATATTGGAAGTGTATAATTATAAGAACAAGAGGGAGGTGCATTTGGAACTGGGAAAGAATAAATTTTATTTGAATGGGAATATTAGGGGACCAAATATGGGGTACCAAGAATTTTTCATCTCAAGATGACATTTAGGTCATATATGAGGAACAACTGCTCGAACATAGTTTGGCTCACATAAGTGGATTTTAGTGTCTTAGATAGATATGTGAGTTAAATCATAAAGAGAGAGAAAATTAGTAACATTAAAACATGGGCAACCCAAGGAAAAGGACTCACATTTTTATTAGAGATGTCAACAAGAGTTCATTAGGAGTTCCTTAATCCCACAAGAAGAGAACTGAATGGTGAACATGACTCTAATTAAATCAAGGGGATTAATTTTCATGTGAAATTAACGTTCACAATTAGATTATAAGAGAATATATTTTTAGAGTTCAAGCTGGGTTTTAAAACTTAGTAGGGATTAAATCAAATGTTAACATGATGGTGAAAAAAAGCAACTAGGTACCTAATCTGGATAAGACCTACTCATAATGGTACCATGTCTTTAGTTGACAATAAAGATCTATGATAATTTATATTAGGATAAGGATATGGAAATTCTCTTCTTCAAATGAGGAATATATGCATTAAATTATATTTTTAGAGGTAGAATATGAAAATATCGTGCTTGTTAGGTGAGATAGATGAATTAGCTTATTCGGGCAAGAAAGACGAATGAAATAGCCCTCTTAGGCAAAAGGAGATGACTAAAATGGTACTCTTAAGGAAAAGGTAAGAATGCATGGTCCGTTAGTGGTGAAGGAGATGCATGCAAGTCTTATAATCTCTAATAGATGCAATTAATCATCCTATGTCAAGGTCATGTAATTGATCATGTTAGGATGAGTATGGAAAACTTTTTTTTAAATGATGGAGGAAAAAATATTCCTCTAATAGATACATATGTCTAAAAATGTTCCTATTTATGACAAGGGATGCTATTAATAGTCCTATATATTATGGTGTGGATGGTCCAATCTAACAACATAGTCTATGACCCTAAATACATGATGCATCTATCCTAATTGCACCCATCTCTAATGCATTGTGTACATTGAAATATGTGTTTTTTAAAATTCTTACATGGGTTCATGTAATTATATCAAAGTATGGATTCAGAAAAGATGTAAACCTGTTGGCATTATACAATTTTTATATGATTTATTTCTCACGTAAATCATAAGTATGACAATTTTTCTAAAATGTTTGAACTAAGCTTGGTTAAATAACTTAACATGGATTTATTTTCATATAAATGTGATGTACAATTTCACCATCTACAATTTCAAATATGAATATACACTAAGTTTACATGGGAGCTATATGGCTTGTATTTTTTTCAGTATGCATTGTTCAAATTGAACTAAATAACTCTACTTGAGCATCAATGTTTGTACTCACTCTAATTGAGGAATGATTTCAAACCATTCCTTATATTGTAGGAGAAGTACTATAACTATAAACATATTGTGTTAGTTCATTTAGTTAGAACTAAACCATATTGGAAAATAGATGTAGATCTAGAAACTGGGACTTAACATAAGTTGGATTGATCATTTTCTTATATATATCATCAACAATTTGATTGAAACTTTGTTTTAAATTGGTATCTGATGTAGTTGAAGTTGTTAGATTTGTTTAGAGTTCATGTGAGGTCTAGTTTGGAAGTGTGAATGATGTCTAGTGTCTTTTCTAGAAAATTAAATGCACTTAGATAGTTTGAATCAATTATAATGCTTATAAAGGTATGGGATGATGCATGATGTAGTTCATTCCAAATAATATGAAGTTTGATTTCCAAATAATAATTTTCATAGGCATATCCTTCCATTAAATTACTAATGTTGTCTTAGGATACTACATTGATAGAAATAGTATAGAAGTTCTAATTATTATATCCATCCATGTTCAATTTATTTGTCCCCATAGGTGGATGAATTTATCCTTGTGTGATCCTCTTCTTTCTTGATGTAGTAGGAGGGAAATAATAGAGTAGAGATGTCTTTTGCTTGCATATAGATAATCCAGAGGATGTGGGGGCACTGGTTAGTGTTCACCTTGGAAAACATATATTTTAGAAAAACTCTAGGTATGGAAAATGTCATGAACTTATCTATAGCATAATCTTGTTTGTTAGTGTTAAATCTTATCATTATTTTCTTGGGCATGCAAAGAAACAATTCCTCATATTTGAAGAATCTGTTCTAAACTATACTTATTTGGTACACATACAACCCATAGGGTGTTCAAAGTGATGTTAGGTTTGCCAACTATCTTGGGTATGTACTATAGAAGAAATAGTACACCAGTTTTTTTCTGATTCCACTTTATTCAAAGAGAAAGATAAGGTTATGAGTCTAAGAGGCATGTTGGTCTTCTAGATCAACTTAGCTCCACAATACCAATAGTAGGTTTTTGTAGATGTTGTTATAATCATAACAGACAATTAGCCTCAATTGTTTGACTTTCAATCCATCTATCATGGTATGGAAAATTCATGAAAGGGTAGATTTCAATGATTTTCTTCTTTATGTTAAAATTTCACCAATAATCCAAGAACTATGTGTCCCACACAATTTTTTGTAGACTACTTATTGTGGGCTCTGATCTCCAAATGCAAGATAAACATAGCGGAAGCGATTCGATTAACAGCGGAATACGAAAAATCACGAGAAATTAAAACTTTTCGAAAATGAGATCTCAAAAACCTGAAACTCCTTTTATAAAAGTAAGATGAACTATTTACATCTCTGATAAATCACCTCTCGAGTGATTATATTTCATGATACAAAATCTCAAGACTTCAAAATTCTCAGATCAACAAACTCCTAGGACCTGAGTGTACAGAGACGACATAAGACTATTCTAACTACAAGACTAGACAACACAGTGTTTACACCTGAAATCACTGCTGCTCCTGGTTTTGCTGCTGCTGCTGCTGTCCACCTGCAGATCGATTCCTTCGACCTTGACGTCCACCTAAAGGTAGAAATCTATGGGGTGAGACAATTTCAAATAATTGTCCCAGCGAGAGTTATAACTCTCCGCCAGAAACTTTGTTAAAAGCTATCAAAGGAATATCATGAGCAGGTAACTTAGATTACTCACAGCAAGCTTGATAACAATTACTCACCTTTATTAAGGAATATGAAGAACATGTATACTAATACTTGAACAGGATATTAAATGCAGGCAATGTAATAACAATCAATGTTCTTCGTAGTTCAACCTAAGCAGTTATGCTACATGATTAATTATGTTTACAAACATCATTATGCCCTGCGGAGATGAGGTATACCGCTCATGCTCCAACCGATCACTAGTAAGTCACATCGGTATCATACTAGGTCATCGAAAGAGCCGGATTCTCATGACCATCAACTACCTCAGTCAGAATAAGGTTAAACATGCAGGACATCTAGTGTCTCTGCTATTATAGCTCACCAGGGTATTCTGGTACTTCGCTATTAGAGTCATAGTGGCATTTTGCACTCTCTTCGCTATCGAAAGATTTCATGTTTATCTCTCATCGATGCGGTATAAAAGATTCCTTTCAGAGAATAGTGTTACATCATCCCGATATAAACGTATAGTGAAGGGTTGATGGATTACGATATATCCACATCAACTCCTACACTAGGATGTAAGGATATAC